>VZRJ01008188.1:249302-617037 GCA_013397565.1 Ptilonorhynchus violaceus | reverse complement strand
GGCGAGCTTAAAGGGATAAAACTCGCTAAATTGTCCTCAGCAAGCTAGGGGTTAAAAGCGGCCGGGGGGACGGGGGGGGACGGGGAGGGAAATAAGGAAAGAAGAAAAAGAGAAAATCTAGCCTGACTTTGCCTCTTGGAAAGCTTTAGGTTGCAGCCCTGCCTTCCAAGCATTCTTTAAACTAGAAATGTGGGAGGGACTCCGGGAGAGGGAGAGAGAGATGGCTATCAACTGAATTCATTACTGTAAACATCTCCCTGGGGTGTCAGGCAGGGAGGAAAAAAAGGCACGACTTACATTAGCAGGCAATAGTGAGATGTGAGGCATCATTACTGCTAAGATCAGCCTGCAATCCCGGCTGGAGGCAGGCGCAGGACTTGGAGAGAGCCAGACACACACACTCACACATATACTTACATATATGTGTCCGATGCCTTCTCCGACTTCCGAGGGTCCTGGGTCGCCGTGCCTGCTTCTCATTTGAGCCTTTCATCATTTCAGGACAGAAAGAGACAAAAAAAAACCCAACCAAAACCCAAAACAAAATAACAGAAAGAAAGAAACCCCAAGACCAAGCGTAGCCGCCGTCCCTTCTCGTTTATTTTTTTTACCGGAGAAGGAGGAACGGCGGGGGAAAGAGAGAGCGAATCGAGGAGAGAAAGTGCGTTGGGAATGCCAGAGCCGCGGGCTGCGCGCCGGAGGAGGAGGTGGCGGAGCAGGGGGTAGGACGATGGCGGCAAAGTTTTGGTGTGGGGGGCCAGAGGCGCGGAGGGGGATTACGATCGGTGCCGGCGAGGGATTCCCAGACGCCGCCAGGTACAGTTGGGATTTCATTTCTCACTCTTTTCCTTTCTGGTAATTCTAGCCCTGGGCTATCTAAAGCCGCGGTGCCCTTTGCCTTCTCCCAGATGGCAAAGTTGAGGAGCCAGGATCAGGCTGTGTCAGAAATACCGCCTTCGCCTCGTTAGAGCCCCATGTCCGCGGCGCCGGGCACACACAAGTATGGATTTATGAATGGCCGGCGGCAAGTGCTAGGAGGGTCCCCGGGCTATTTTGCGCCAGCGTGTGGCTCAGGAGCGGGACTCGGAGCTGGCAGCTGCAGCGAGGTCCCGGGTCCCCGGTCGCGTTTCACTGCCGAGCGGGAGGGTGCCGAGCCTGGCCCCCACCCCGTGGGGAGGGGAGAGCCGAGGACTACCCCTGCGGCAGGGGCACCGGCAGAGCGCCTGTGTGAGCACCACCAGCAGTACTGTCTGGGAGGTGGTTCGGAGAAACGGGACCTTTCGAGGGGAGCCTTGCTTGGAGGAGTCGGCTTAGTTCGGCGCTGCCAAGTGTTCAGGAATCTACGGGGAGAGTCGGGAGCTGCGCCCGGCAGGAGGATCCATCAGATCCCCATCAGCAGCCTCCACAGCGGGGCTGGCGGTGAGTGGGTGGGGGCGAGGTTAAGAGAATCGGATCAGGACTTCAGAACACAAAAGAGCCGCTCAGAGACCTGACGAGTTAGACGGGGATCTGACAAAATAAGAACAAATCCTACGGGGGGCTGGGAGGGTGGGGATGGTCTGTGAACAAAAAATAGCAGATCGCAAAAGGAAGTGAAGCAGCCGAAAAGACCTCTCTTGAACATGATATAAAACCCCATGAAAGATAAATAAACAATCAGCAAAGTTAAGAGAATAAGACTCTCCACCTTCTTTTCAGAGTGGGAATCAGTCAACAGGAGCTTTTAATTAATTTTAATGGAGGAAACCTGTTTTAAGGCTTACAATAAGCTAATAAATCCAAGGCACAAATCCGTGTAAATTCCTGTACTGTGTGTGCAAGGTACTGATTAGATTTCTTCAGATGCTGCTTTTTGCAATGCACAGCTCAGCCAAATAGAAAGGGAGAGGTTCCTTGCACAAGGAGCAGGAAAAGATACTAAAGCAAGTCAAACCTCTCCCTCTCTACCTCTCTCTCCCTCTCTCCTTCCTTCCTTCTGCCTCTCCCTCTCTCTCTCTGAAAGTCAGGGTGTGTATTAAAGAGAGGTTTATTTACTGTATCTAACTTTACAGTGCTTGCAGGGAAATTAAACCAGTTTAGAGGTTGAGATTGATCAGTGCTTGATTTTAATAAACCCAACTAACCATACAAAAACCCCCATAAATTTCCATGGACTTAATTCCTTGCTTCATTCACTAACATGGTCTTTCTCCAAGAGCACCTTTGTATACTTGTAGTTTAAGAGGAAACTAATGAATTGATTTTAGATATATGTATTTTTGGAAGGAGAGAAGTCCATCCTGACATTTTTTCAAAACGCTTAAAAGGTACTGTACCTATACCTCTATCCACCTTTCTTTTCTTTCTTCTTTTAAAGAGTCAATATATGCAATGTTATCACTGAGAGAAAAACTTTGCATAGTTAAAAAGATACAACATGTGATTTTAAGGTCACTATTTCCATGTGACAAAAGTGATGTTAGAATGTTAGTGTTGGTTTTGTTTCTGAACATTATGTGAGGAGAGATTTCAAGAAGCTATTTCAATGGTTGTTCTGTATCCTGGTATGATAGCGAGGTAGTTAAGAGAGTTCAGGCCTGGAGTACTGTAGGTGAAACAAGTCAGAGCACTGTGTAAATACAGTGTCTATAAAACTACCTGTGACTAGAACAGTCATCAGTGTTTTCCAAAGTCCAAGGCTTTAGCAAGAAGTGGTGCTGGAACGCACCCAACATTCCTAAGAGTTGCTCCTCACACACACGTACACCCTATATTTTGTATAAGGTGATGTTATCTGTGTTTGGCTTGGAGAAGTCTGGATCTAATTTGAGCCACTGTTACAAGTCACATTTATATCCTGGCCTGCTGGATAGTTTGATTTAGGATGTAGACATATCTCCTGCGCGCAACCCTACACCCTTCCAGTTGGAATCTGCATTACACAGGCTGTGCTTTCCTTCGAGAATCAAGAATGTGCTTGCATTTAACTGCTTAAAATAGCAGTATCTAAAATGTGGGATGTCATTAGGACTGACTTCTCTACCTTTCCCACAGCAAAGAAGGAGAGACATAGTTTTACCAAGTGAAAAAACCAAAAAGGATTTGAAATGAATACCATCAGTACTATCAGGCTTTTCCTGTACTGAACTTTTCTATTTAAAGGACTAGAAAGAAGGCACACTTAAGATAATATTGTTTCCAGGAAGGTGAGAGCTTTATTTCTTAATTGTTTCTGTTACCTCTTTAATCTCAAAATGAGTTCATTTTTGTCTAGGATACTTTCATGTAACTTTCAGGTTTTTACTAGGCAGATTCAAATCCAGTCCATTAGTGACCTCTATCTGTGAAAAGTGTGTAGTCAATGGTGTTTTTTTCCCTTCACCATAGTGGATTAGAAACACAGACTATAAATTGTTTTAGTCTTTTATACCTGCAAATCACTTAGTTTGTCAGGTTACCAATCTCATATCCCTTGCGAGCAGTGTGATTTCCTAGTGTTTTAAGCAGGAAAACAAAAACGAACTCCAGTTCTAAACATGAATCCAGAACTTTGAAAGAGCTTGAATCTGTTTCAGCTGTTCCAGTGATAATAAGATGAATATTTGAAAAAGTCAGAAAAATAATAAGAAGTAACCAGTGCTATTGAACATCAATAACTAAAGGAGTTGCATTTATATTTGTCTGATGTTTTAATACTTACTCTAAAGTATGCTGAACCTGTGTGAAATTTTATTGCTCCTCAGTGCTTACATAATAACTGAAACTTCAGGGAAACACTCAGACCAGATATACTATGAGTAGAGTTTATAGTAGCAGGGTGTTTAAAAAATGTAAAAAAAAACCAATCGAAATTCCAGCTCTGTCTATATCTCTGTCTATACTAGGAATACATGTCAGAGATCAAGGAAAAAGGGGTCTTTATAAACAGATGGACTCTTTTAGGGGATTATGAAACCCAGCTTCCCAATACTACTTTTTCTCTTGTTTATATCCACAGCTATATTCCGTATTTTAGTTAGTGATTGTAAATGGCAGTTAAAGACTTGATCAGCAAAATCTTTGAGTAGATGAATACCACTGTTTGACATTTCTCAGATTGTAGTTGATTACCTCAGCGCTTTGTAATATGATGTTTTTAGGTGTTTCCTTCCCTCCCCCTTGGGCAGTCTTTTTAGGAGTCTTTCTGCCAATGCTTTTACTTATTTCCTCAAGAAACTGAAAGAGTTGGAACTTGCCCCAGAGGTACAAAAATTGGTTTTTCTTTTCATTAAACAAATATTTGTATTTTTTTCACTTATAAAGAAACAGTATAAAAGAATAATATGCAGGTTTTATTTTTGTAAAGAAGGCTAATTTAACATACACTGAAGATAGAGCTTCAGTTTCCCTACAGCTGTGTGTAACCTACACCTTTCAAGTAATTGACTTCTTTTAAAGAAAAACAACCACAAAAAGATCATCATTAAAATGATGGCATGTTTTATTCATTTATTTTAAACAAACCCAAACCTTAATCCATAGATGATACTCAGGAAAGAAGGGTTTGAAATAAAAGCTGTTCTCTGTTTAACAAATTATATTCTAATCACATCAAACAACATGCCTCAGGAATACTGCAATTTAATCTGACATTTTCAGCCACTGGTGAAGGGTGTTGGGACCTTCTTATACCTTTCCTTTTTTTTGTTTTTTTTAATTGATGATTTGCCCAGTTAACAGGTTGGTTGTTTGGCTTTTTTTCCATCTTTGATTCTTTCTTCTGACATGGCCCCTTGAACTGAATGAAAATTAAATACTAGTAATGACTTTAAAAAAATCCATCGTGCTCTATTCAGCATTCCTGAAAACTTAATGGTGTAGAACAAGGTCTGTAAAGTATCCCTTTTAAAAAGAAATCTTGTGTTTTCTTTCATCTCTACCTAGAAACAATCTCCTGTATATTTTACTTCAAGCTATAACTGGTTTATTTAGTTTGTTCGGGTTTTTTTTAACCTTTTCTAGCCTAGTTTAATGTGAGGATGTATTTACAAAGGCATATGGCACAAAAAGGTGTTTATCATTCAAAGGTACTGTCTTTGAAACTGGTTAAGTCCTTGCAGAAAAAAACCTCTTTTGATATACAGGATCTGATCATTGCCAGACTTGGTCCTGCAGAGTGAGGGTTTTACTTTGGCCCCAGGTGAGAGGTGGCTTGTTTCCAACAGGCCCTGGTCAGTATTTTGTAGGATCTGCCCCTTACTAAGCAGAATATTAGAGGTCACAGATAATATTCTGGCCTGGCCTGCAAGTCAGCAGGCCACTTTCATAACTCTTAATCACCAGCTTACTATTCACAATATAAATTCTCATTGTAATTTTGTGCAACAGTTGTGGATTAAAGAATGCAGTCAAAAATTTTGAAGAAAAAGAAAAATTTTGAAAAGTAGTTCAGGCAATAATCTGTAGATTACTATGATGGTCTGCAGTGTGTTTTTGCAAATCCCGGCCCAGGCAGAAATATATCTTGAGCCACAGAAAACAGTATTTACTTCCTTTTATCATCATTTATTTTTCAATCTATCACAATGAAAATGTTTGGATGAAGTGAAAAGAGAAGACAAGAGAAGTTCTTCTCTTTGGCCAAAGTTTTTTATTGTGTCCAAGTTGTCATTGATAATCTAATTATCTTAAAAATATCATATAGACATCAAACTAGTTCCTTCCTGAAAACACTCTGGGTGACTAAATTAATCTGAAACTATTCCACAATCTCTCTTCAGACAAAATTTTGAAGATTTTTTTAATGTCTGAGATGTTGTGGGAGCATTACAAGCAAAGGATTTTGAAATTCCATATCTGATTTATTAGACATTGATTGTCATGTACATCCGTGTGCAGGAAGGTTTGGGCAGGCTGATGCTACACACTTCTCTTGTAGTAAATACTGTAAACTATATGGAAGTACTACATGACCTCTTGAGAGCAGGGAAGGTCAGAGCTCGGAATGAAAAGCCTCGTCAGCACCTCCTGAGAACAGAAACCAGTGTACTGCAGTGTTACTCCCATTTCCCACTGACACCTTTTGTCATTCCTTCATCAAAACCAACAGGTCAAATTAAACTAAAGAGTAGAGCTTTTTTTGACAGTACTTCCAGTCCTGCACCACATAGCTGCACTAGCAGCTTGTACCTGGCCAAGTTTTCCATAAGAGTTAGCCAAGAGACATCATTTTTAAAAGGGTTGCCTGTGTGGGGAAGTGACACAGTGCTCCAGCAGTGTGTCCTAGCACTGCTGGGAGGCTTTGGTGGTGCTCATGCACCATCTTCAATCTTCATACAGGTTGAAGAGGATCAAAACATGGTCAAACTGCAGTCATAAGATTATCAACTGCAGACTTTTAGGTTCAGAGTACAAATATTTCTTTCTGTTAAGATTTCCTGTATGCTTTTCATACAGAGAAAAAGATGACATTCACAATGTCATTGGAAACTAATTTAAAAAAGTATTATTTTATATCAATATCATACTGACAGAACAAGAGAATTAATATGCAGTTCTGAAAAAGAAATGTAGGTTTTATATATATATATATGCATATATATACAGTTTTTATAAGTCTTACATATATAGGTGACTATGGCTTTGTCTAATCACAGAGGTCTCCCTCAGACCTTTCAAAGCACATAGAATTAATAAATTCAAAATTAATTTTGTTGATGAACTGCAAATCAAATTAAACAATAAGAAAAACACTTTTCTGCCAATGTGTTGGAAGTTTCTATACTGGGAAAAAAAAGCTTAGGTGCTCCCAAGAGGTATTGCTCCTGAGGTCAATGGAAAGAGTCTGTAGCAAACTTACCTGTGCTTCTGAAATACAAATTCACAGCTGTAGAACTGCATTTTAAATTAATGTACTTGATTCCAGACTCAATCCTTCTCTCTTTCACTGGCAAGTTAATTTCACACTCTTCTCATGATTAGGTATTACTCATGTGAGTAATGATTTAAATACCCCAACGTGATGTCATTTAGTTGTAACTGAAGATGATATAACCCCAACAGAGTGTCTCTGGTTAAACTAATGTATGCATGCTTTCATTAGTAGTTTCTTCATGTGTGTATATGAAAACAAGCTATGTAGGTAAAAGTAATTTAAATTAGTAGAACTACATCTCTATGAGGATCGTAGCAGTATATATGTTTGTCACAGGCACAGCCTATGTAGGTATACTTCTGTAAAAGTTATCTGTAGACGAGGCATTGGGTGGGCATATCATTTAATGAATTATGATTTTGGTAAGTGAGGTGGTTTTAGTGAACCTGTTTCATGCCTTAAATGCTAACTGAAACCATGTAAGGTGTCTCTAAATGAAGGAGTATTTGTTAGTAGTACCTTATAATTTCATTTGTGATCTAGGAAGTTTTTCCTAGTTGGTGCTTCTCATGTCATTGAAAGATTTGCATCCAACTAAATGTACCCTATTTAGCAGTCTTGTTCATCTGGTTTCACAGGCCATCTCATTGACTCATCTAGGTTTAACCTTATTCTTATCTTTAACCACTTAGCTTTGGAGTTAGTCACAAATACTCCAAGACTACACATTATTTCTTGAGCCATATCAGTTGAAAACTTGCTGTTAAGTTTCATCATTTGTTATGTAAAAGAAAAAAAACCAACCCCTTTGATACCTGATTTGGTGTTATCCTGGATCAACTGGTTGTAGGATTCCAATTTAATATATTACTGCACTATATGCTTATTGCATCATGTTGTACTGATCCATTACTGTTAAGCCCTCACATTATTCATTGAAGAAGAGAAAGTGGAGGCAGGAAAGACATAGAAGGCTAACCAACAGCTCACCATTATCCCTCTAGTATGCTGAAAACATTTAAAAGTTCTCAATATTTCATCATTTTATGCTTTGAACTGACCATAGAAAATTAATTTCCAACGCAAAATAAGTGAACTAAGCAAATAAAAAGTGCTATTATCCAGCCTGATAAATTTCTCCTCCTTTAAAAAAAATTTAGTTCTCTAACAACAGATTTCCTCACATTGAAGATGAGTATACAGTTAGGGACTGCTAAAATTTAACAGAACATGGTCACATACAGACACACAGAGTCATTCTCATCTGTATTGCTAAATCCTGTGTATCAAATTGGTATATGCCTAAAAGTGATTTTTGAAATAGCTCGTTCTGGCGCTGTGCCATGCTGCTCAGTGAAGAGCTGCTTCTTGAACAGTTCAGCAGTAAATTGTAAAACGCATTTTGCCAGTGCAAGTATTTTTTTTTATTTGAGAAATTACTTTCCCTGTTTGACAAAATTAATTTCAAAACCTTATTGTTTAGCAGTTGTGCAGCAGAATTACAGTCTTTACTCACGGAGAGAAGTGTCTACCCCTACAGCTTTGAAAATACTTAGGAAAGAAAGAAACATAATGGACACCTCTCATTCTTTTAAGAATGTGCACTTTGAATGCCACAGACAGAGCGAAGTACCTTATAATTATCAGAGATGCCTAAGCATCTGTGGCAGAGCATCTGACAGTAAGGTTACTCTAGTTCCTTTATCCATGTTGAGCTCTATAAAAATCTCTTTTTTAAAATCTCTTCTTTATTCATGTGGCATTATGTATTTAAAACGATAAAAATGCACATACATGCATGTGGGGACACACACACAAACAAAATGTAGGAAAAAAACAACAAAAAAAGAGATTTCCAAGAGAATTAGAGTAGCAAAAGATCATTTAACAAAATCTATTTCCTCCTGAAGTTTAGTTAGCATCTTCCTATTTTATTATTTTACTGGGTAGTGGGGCAAACAGTGATACTGCACAACTTTGAAATGGAAGCTGTATATGAGATTTTCTAGTTTGTTTGGTTTTCTACTGTAGTGCTTTCCCCCCACATTTAATAGAGAACAGTTTTCACAAGCAGTACTCTGTTCAATACCTGATGTAATTTGATTTCTTTTTCAATTCTGAATATGGGGTTCTGTATCCCATCTTGTGGGAACCTCAGTTTTTAGCTGTGTATAATTCCAGTAAAACGCAGTGATTTAAAATTAAATAAAGATGAAAAAACAACCCAAACTGACCAAAACAAACCAAAAAGCAAAACCAAAGGAAACCCAAGCCCACAGTTCAGGAACTATGGAAATCTCAGTGCTAACAGGATGGTTGTTTTCTGTCCCACACTGGGTAACCTTATCAGTATGTATTTAACTTTATATTTAGTAACAAATACAGGTTTCAACTAGATAGTCTATTATCACAGAAGTCAAACGCTCAGCTCTATACTCAGATCAGCACAGTGGATCTTTATAAATCTGGAATAAATGAGATGTTAGAGTTGCTGCCAGCAGCTCTGGCAACCGAACTGTTGATCTTCCCAGATTCTCTTTCCTGCAAAAATGTCTTATCAGCAGATCCACACATCCTACATGGTGTGACTGAATTTACAGATAAGAGGACAGAATGGCTGAAAGTGGATAGATGGCATGATCATAAATAGGTCATGAGTTACCAACTGTGGAACTTGATCCTGAGCACCAGGAGAGGCAATTATAAATTTCAGAGCCCTTCAAAGGATAAGGAGCTCTCCAGGTAGAAGAGTTTTAACTCTTCACCCGTCATTTGTCCAAAGTTGAAAGTACATAAATCAGTAAGTACGAGCAGAGATGACTCTGAAATTCATAACCACTCATCTCTGTGACATTGATGGAAACTCTATTGAATCAAATGCATAGGTATTCTAGTTATGAACCTCTGATATTCAGAACTTCCCTTAGGCCATCAATATCTCATATGCAATCATATTTTACAAGCTGCCAAATGATTGTCTGGTTATGCATGTGCTGACCCAGAGAAGGCATCCTCTAGTATAGCCAACCAGCTGCAGAAAGATGATCCTTTTTGAGCACTAGGAGAATAAACACCTTTAAATTTCAGATAACATCAGTGTCAGTTCACAGACTGCTTAAGTCTTGTGAAGAAATATTTGGCAATCTTGGGAAGGGGTGTTTAAATATAGCCCTGTATATTGTCTTGTGTTGATTGATAACCAGTGCTTGTCGAAAGACATTCTTTTTAATTCTTTCAATGTGATGTTAAAGGATTATCTCCTGCTTAATACAATAAGAAATAAAAAAAAAGACTTGGAGCCTTGCTATGAAATTTGCATTCCCACTGTCTGGAGTACTTTTATTGACATGTATTTATATTCTGGTAGCAGCATACTTCTCTTCCATTTCTCTCTCTCACTGTCTCTATTTTTTAAATACATGAGGCAGCATAGGCCAAATCAGAATTTTTAGTTAGCTCTTCAGCTAAGAAGGATCTTTCTTTTAAGCTGGAGTTCATCCTCTTATGTCTGTCATGTCAGGTGCATTGAGGACAAGTATCCTAAAGATACTATCAAAACTGAAATAATAATGCTCATGGAAGCTTTTATTTTAATTTAAATATTTCTCATATCATTTTTGAAAGTCAAGTATTGCAGTATTGTGTGAAGGGAAGATAAAAGCAGGAAAGGGAAAGTGACTAGAAAATAACTGTAAAACAGGATGGAAGTGAGTAATCAAAATTGTCCAGACCAAATGAAGTGCAGAGATAAACAACTTTCTGTGCAACAGAAAATCAGAGTTTCCTAATCATCACAGTTTTAACCACCTAAGATGTTATCCATTTGAGGAGAAAATGACTGCCATGAGAAGGAAAGGTAGGACAATACACCTTCTAGGAGAAGCTAAGATAGGATGAAAGGATGTATTGCATTCCCCCCATTGTTTCTGTGGTGAGCATAGTACATTTGAATTATCACACAGTTAATGCTGTTGCAGAGTGTGTTACCTCTAGAACAGAACCCTTGCTGGTTTTCTGAGTCTGGTTTGGTGTTCTAGTTTAATAATATTATTCTATGTTCTCATTTTTGTGACTTTAGAAACTGTGCTTGTTAACCATAAGAAAAAAATGGATAGAGAGTCAAAGACGGGATGGATAAAGCAATTAGTGAAAAACTAGTCTCAAATTTTCCTCTCACTGGGAATGGGTTTATACACAGAATGTCTGCTTTACATGGATAAACTGAAGGGGAATAATTAATATTATTTTTTATTTAAAATATAGACTATAGATCCTGGCTGCTTTTTTTTGTTAGATGTCTCATCTGAAAGAGATTAGAGATCCCTTACGGGACAAAAAAAAGTCTGAATTAGTGGAACAATGGGGACAGTACCAGGGGAGCAATTGACACCAAAGTGGGTCTTCATTACTGTTGCTTATAAGAACCATGCTGAAGGAAATGTTCATTGTGCACTGTAACATTCAGAATTGTGATTTTTTTTTTGCGTCATCAGCGCATTCATGCTATCCTGTTGATTAAATCACTGGCTGGGTCAAACATTGATCAAACTCTATGCTGTGGTCTGCAGCATGCTTTTGCCTCTTGGAGCTGAAGGCAGGGCAGAATTCAGCACCAGATTCTGCAAACAGTGAGGGAACGAGAAGTGGTACAGACTGAGCACTAAACTGGCAGTGGCTGCAGAAACTCCCTGTGCACGTACATATGGGAGGGTTGGCATTTCTCTTCCCCCGGGCACAGCAAATGCCCACAGTCAGCATCAGCACCAAGTGTGAGCACTTAATATGAAGGAAGGAGGTAATTTATGGTGAAGGTTATGCTAAAGATGTATGTCCTTGCTTTGTTAGTGAGGGTGTGCAATTTTTTTTACGGTATCAGACTCCTCTGTGAGTGTTCTGGTAGCAATAATATTTGGAACAATATGTAATTTTAGTTATTTGCTTACTTCTAATCTTGCAGAAAGTCCCGTAAAGAATCTGACTAGAATTCATTTACTGTAACTGTAAAAGAGAAGAAAAAGCTCAGTGGAAAAATGGCACTGTATGAGTTAACGTTAGCCCTTCATTCTTTCAGATCAAGCTTCCTGTGAGTAATAAAACACAAGGCAGATGAATTTGGCTGGTCTCAGTCAAGCCTCTCATGGATAGTTGCCCACACGGGAATAACTACCGCATAGATTAGCTCTGTGAATAGTTCCAGGACAGGTGTGGGACTGAACTGCATTGGCAGAACTGTGCCGGGGAACTTGAGTGTGATGCTTTGCTCTGTATCTGTCTTCCCTTTTCATGAGCACTAAAATTAAGCCAAACATGTTTTTTAAGTAATTGTTTTTAGGAAATTGGAGAAAACTCAAATTCTGTCAGATTAGCAAGTATTTTATTAGACAATTCAGACAAATAAAGTGCAAGTGAAAATCAAAATACCCAGATTTATTTCTTACTGGTCAACATGTAATTCCTGAGAACAGAAACAATGTTATAGTTTCTGACTCATCTTTCCTAACAGTCTTAAACAAATAACAAAAAAAGTGCAATATTTCAAAAGCTTACAAGGGGAAGGAATGACACAAGGTTTCTCTTGCTGAATACAAAATCTTTTTCTTATTATTTGAAATCTAGGCATAGTCTTTGGTGATCTATACGAAATGAAAGGTGGACTCAGGAAAACCACCGCTATTAACATAGCCTTATTTTTCCAGTCCCTGTTAGAAGTGAAAAGATTTGTTAGGTAAGGAAGACAAACTGCTCTTTCACCTCCACATGCTCTTCTTCCTCTGTTCTTACAAAGTAGAAGTGAGCCTCAGTCGCACTGTACAAGTCTGTGTAAAAAGCACATTATCAGAAACAAACTCTACACTATTTTTCCTGACATAAAAAGAGGGAATGTAAACATGAGATAGGAGAAGAGTTAAGAACAGCATTTGATCAAAGAATTCTGATGCTCAAGCAGACTCAGAAGGCTGCTTGATATTAGATGTGTAGCACTTGCGTAAATCAGGGCTCGACCAGTTTACAGCAGCTGAATATCCACAACATAAAACAGAAACCTTCTCTGTTGAACTCCTTGTTAGAGCCATGACTGTAGGCCAGCCTTCTTTCTTTAGCAATAAGGGGAAAGGATTGCAGTCTGGGAGCTGACACTGCTGTTTGTGCCCTCGCTGCCTCAGAATCAATAGAGGACCCTGCTCTTCAAATCTCTCACACAAAGTAAATATTTTTTTTCTTGATTTAACTGGAAATGCTTGGGCATACAATTGCCTAAGGTCAGGTTTACAGCACTGCTCTAGTTATTTGCCACACAGTTTGGAGTTTCGGAGTCATGTGTGAACACAGTTAAGTAATTTATTGAGGCATCTATTTTATACTGCAGTTATGATCCTTATATCCGTCTCATAGCAATTGCTATGCCCATTGTGGCTGACATGTTTTCCATGACATTTTTCCCACATTCCACCATTGCTCTATCTAATGAGGCTTGATTTTCACAGGCATGGGACCATTGCAGGCATGTAATATGGCTCTAAAAAATTTACCAGCCTAACCCTCATCTCCTTCTGCTAGAAGACTACAGACATAATGCAACTGTGGCTTTTTGCCACTTGCAATAAATTTCAAATTTATCAGTTTCAATGAATGAAATAATTTCTCCTGCTGCACAAACTCTCTATTGCAGGAATACGGAGAATAATGACAGAGGTCCTCCATAAATTTGCCATTTTAAAATTTCAGTTATGCTTATAGTTGTGTATATTGTGATGATGGTGTCATCTAAGAAAGATAAGAACAGCATGAGAAAATTGCTGTAATGTTACTGGAGAAAATTCAGTACAGCTGCTTTGCAGTGAATATTTAGCGCCAGAATTTACAGTAAGACTTTGCTAGCTGGTAACTGGTGATGTTTTTTCATTCAGGATTTAGTGGCCTTTTTCCAGTACAAATTTCAGTAGTACCCCAGAGGCTGTTAATGTCTAAGAATAAATGTGTCCTTTCGTTAGTCATTGTTTCCTTTATAGAAACTAGTGCTGTGTTTTGCAGCTAGATATAAACCCGTGTGAAGAATGATGAGCCACATTGCATTCTGTTCTATGTGATCTTATTCTGCTCATCACTGTAGTAGCCTAACACCATCATGTAAAACTTTAGTGAAAGCTGCCATTACAAAAGAATTTTTTGGTGTTCAATAATATCATATGTCTTTGTATCATGCAGAGAATTATTAATATTCAACATGAGACCTGGTCAGTCAGAATTGAAAATCCTTAAATTCCCTTCCGATCATGAAATTCAGGGCAGTGGTTTGCACACACAGTTATTTATGGGTGCATTGATCATGTTTGTAACCCCACTGACTTGACACATACGCATAATCTAGATAAGTAATTAGCAAAATGACGTCAATTGTGCTGCGTATTCCAACTGCAAATAACAGTGTTGCAAAAGTTACTGCGAATAGATTGTTCTTCTAGAAATGTTATATACAGCATCTCTCTCTCACCCTTGCTCTCTCTCTCCCCCTCACTTTGTAACCACTATTGTAACCTCTAGTGCTTAAAGCTCTAGACATGTTGAAACCTAGGTCTTCCCACCAAGGTTAAAGGGTTGTATTTTCATGGTCCTATGATTCTATCTATTTTAAAATCTCCTATCAGAGAGAGCCACTTTACTAGGAAATTTACAGGTTCACTAATAGGTATCAGTATAAAGCTGTCATTTTAGACTGTGGGAAAATGAGATTAGAGCCGATCTGACAAGAAGCAAATCTCCTCTTCCTTTCTCCCAGGTAATTATACAAGTTGAATTCATGATCCCAGTGTATTGGCTGCTTTTTAGGCAATTTCCAGGAGGAAGATTCTCCTTGTTATAAATAAGTACCTATGTTCTGTAATTGCTGACATTCATATTGAGGGACCTTTCCCTTATATGCGTTGCTATGCTGCAAATAAAATAATGTGTACTAAATAACACCATATCTCATATTACTGGTCTTAAGCAGAAGAGATTCTTTCTGATAATTTTTCACTGTTCAAATCTTCTCATGATGTGTCATTACCAATAAAGAAAAAGGACTTTTAAAACCTGAATTAGCAAGAACTAAAGTGTGACTGGTCACACTTTCACCACAGATTTTTCTCCAGTATAAATATAGGTTTATTCTTCTAAAATCTGGAATTACTTTACATTGATATAAATGAAAATGAAGAGACTTACTCCTTGTTTCAAATCTTCATCTATAGAATAAAGCAGAAAGAAGATGAGCATCCTTCTATCCAATTGACAGTGTCACTGCAAAACATATTTAGGGCTGTAAATAATCAGAAACACTGTGCATGTACAGACCTTCATGAAATGCCTGAAGTAAAGTAGAGAGTGCTGGTGGGTTATGAGTCAATGTATAGATATCAGTACATTGACAAATCAAATGGGCAACTACAGTGATCTGCCTATTTGTGCATGCTACCTATATCCATAGTTGTTTAAAAAGTGGTTGCAAAAATCCACAACGTTTTTGAAAACAGAATCAAAACCACTATATTTAGCCCAAAGAGCATGTTCAAAAATTCTTTCTTTAAAGTGTTAGATTTTAATTAAAAATACTAAATAATAGGGAAATATAAAAGAATCCTCTACTTTTTGATACAAATTATAAAAAACATGGCATTCCACAAACTGTGAAATTTTCACACTGTTTCACTAGAGCTTCTTGATCTATTTTGATGATTACCAGGCCATCCTGTAGAGAAACTCATACATGTGCTTAGTATATGGCCATTTTGCTTCCTAAGTGTGTGAGGCCTGGGAGAATAATAATAATAAAAATAAATCCAGCAAAACTATTGTCTGCTTCCATCCCAAGTACAAGCATTAAAAATGCTACTGTAATCAGATGATTCCTAATGAAGCTGCAACTTCAAAATATCAGATTTTTCTATAGACAAAGTGAATTTGGAGTAAATAGGGGAAGGACATTATGAAGCTGTCCATAAAGTACAGCAAAAATCTGAAGAATACTGTAACAAAGAGACCATGACTGCAATTTTTATATATATATATATGTATATATACACACATATATATATATATATATATATAAAAAAAACTTTTTACAAATATCTCCAGACAGCCATGGCTGACTTCTTGGGGCTTTGCTCTCTATTGTAGCAATGTAAGTCAGGAATATTTTCTCACTAGTATCTCAGTGCATATAGCGTATTGCTCCTGAGGAAAATTGACTCCAGATTACTTGATTAAAAATTACTTACTTAACAACATTACTTACTCAACAGTATCTAAGATTGCTTTATTTCCCCCAAAGCTTAAGAATCTTGCAGCTGTACTGCAGTCATTTCATGCTAATACAATAGAAGTTTTTTATATTTCTCCCCTACTTCCCACTGTCTCCCAAACTGACTAAGATATTATTCCTGTGAAATGCAGGCCTCTATTTCATGCTACATATGACGTTGGCTCCTTCTGTTTCCAGCTTGATCAAAAATAAATTTGGGAGGCAGTCTCCTTTCCACAGCTGAGGTCAAGTCCTTCAGAATTCTGCATATTTTCAATCCCAGTCAAAGTCAATAGGTCTTGAACATGATAACCATTTTGCAAGGTCTTCACATATACTTAAGTACATTTCTTTCAGTGGAAATTTTTTTCAGCTGTCTCCATTTGAAGGATCAAGAAGCATCACCCTTATATTTTTAGGTTTTTTGAGTGAGAAAGATTTAATTTCAAAACATAGTATGGCCTAAAATATAAATCCAAGACAGTTTGAAATAAAAGCTCTTTCTGAAGATCAATTTTTCTCATGTCAACTTCTTTTTTTAATATCAATTGTAGCAATATTGCCTGCAAAGTCCACAAAACAACAGCAATAATAGTAAAAGTCATAAGAATAGGCAGCAGGTTGTCTGGCATGCAATGAGAATTAAAGCAAAGACCAATCTCCCTTGGTAAATGTTGATATGAATAATTAAATGACACAGTGGCAAGATACAGTCTGTCAAAACCAGTTTCCTTCTAGAGACATGGGAGGAATTAAGATTTATTTCAAGGGAAAGCTTTTATGCATGTCTCCAAAATCTTGGTTTCTTTGAATTGCACAACTTGTTTTTGTTCTAAAACTTCCCAAACTAATTTCTCCAATAAAGAATGTTGGAGTAATTTTTGCAATATGCAGCTTATCCTACCAATTCATCATATATATGTGAAATTTTCCTTCCCAAGTGTTTCCTGAAGAGAAAATTCTGCAATATCATAGTGGGTGAGCTTCATTGGGCTGAAATGTGGCATCCAGTTAGGATTCGATATTCAGTGTATCTGATGATGCTAGAATATATACTCTGTAGTCTGCACATGCAGGTCTGCTTCTCAGTTGGTCTGCACTGACATAATTTTCTTGGCTTTAATGGTCTTATCATTAGATTAGTTTTGCTAGTTCAGGACTTGAACTAGAGAATGAACAGTCTACTAGATGATCTGATCTGATTAGCTTTCCAGAGTAACAAAAAATTAGAGATATTCATGAAGAATCCATTCCTCTTAAATTTAATAGTCATAAATTTTCTTTCCCATATTATGTTCAGAATTGGCTGAAAATTTTAGAAATATTTAAATAAATTTCAAATAAAAATTTTTGATTTGGTGGAACAGTGTATCTAAAGTGATGCAGAATTACTTATTTGGTGTCCTAAATACAATTTTGAGCTGCATAAAGCCCTGAAATTTAATACAAGCCCATTGTGACAGGTAATTGATTAATTTGGATGTAGTCTGTTTCTAGGTATTTGTGTGGCTTATTAGCACCAAAATAGTTAAGACTCTCTGTTTTAATATAAATGACTAAAGTTCTGGAGTCAAAGACTTAGGTAATGGTTTGGCCTTCATCAAAATCAATAGAAATAATTCCCATGGACATCAAAGGAATGGGATAATTTCTCCTGACTACCCTTTCCATATCTCTTATGGTTAATTAAGGCTTCATTCAAGCACTTCATTGAGTGGTTGCTAAAACTTTTAATATGTTTATGAGGTCTTTATACTTTCCCTCTCATGCAAAGGATCATCCATCCAACAAATGGCCACATATAAAAGCTTAACTTGTGATTTGATTGCTAGTTTTAACTCTGCTCTAAAGTCCTACAAGCCACCTGGAAAAGGATGTATTCCTTTTCTTCTTGTCTCAGTGCACCAATGGAATATGGACACTGAGACCAGCATGCATCCCAAAGGGAGACCAAAAGTTATTATATGGGCACTGGGAATCTGAGCTAATACATACAAGTTCTGAGTATAATTCAGGCTCAGTACTGCATGTTAGCATTTTTCATCAAAACCATGTAAAATTATTTTGAACTTAAATGATCTAAAGAAAGTTTTTAAAACCAGGATCCAATACATCTGTATGTATTTTGCATATATACGTGTAACATTCGGGCTTGAATTTTGCACAGACCCTAATAAACTGTGTTTCTTAAATGTGTTTGATTCCAGACAATCAGACAAAAAAACAGTGAGAAGTGCTGAGCGTTCTTTGAGAAACTGAAAATCATGATATTTGTCCCACTAGCTGGAATGCCATCTTTACCCGTTTAGCCTTCGTCTCAAATAAGCAGAACATCAGGATATTTTTCTAAAAACAAAAATTAATACATAGTCTCCAAGAAATTATGTAAACCTCATTTCTAGGCACAAATGGAATTAGCTTTGACAAAACACTAATGTATTCGTGTAGAAAATATGTCTTCAGTGATGGAGCAGGCACAGCTGGCATAAGCAAACCTTCTCGTTACTTAAGCTAAATTAATTTAACCAAGTTTGATAATCTGGAATAGCAGAAAATGATTGATCAGAGTTAAGCAGTACCATAGGATTCATATCTTCTCCTTTGACAGAGAATGTACTGACTACAACATCATTGTCTTCAGTTGGAGCCTTGGGTGAGTAATTAAGAAGAGCACAAGGCACTGAAATAATAGTAAAAATCTATTGAACACTGGCAGAGCTTTTGTCCAGGTACCTATTAGTAAGATCTGTTATGTATATCTTCCAGATCTTATATCCCTAGGCCTTAATTGCTAAACCCTTAAAAATGTCTACATTTCCATTCGTATCAGGAAACCACATTCACACAAGAGAAGTACTTACTGTGCAGCCAGTAGTTAAAATCATGTACTGTAGAAATTTGTGGAAAGATACAGTGTAACTTATGTTATTAACTCTGCATGCATTTGGGTCTTCTTTCGTTTCCTGGTCCTCTCTTACTCCAATTGTGCATCTCCTCAATCTCTCTTCCCTTTCTGATGGATCTCAGTGCAATAAATCAGGTTAAAATAAAACATTGCAATAGAAGCAATGCCTTGTTGACATAAACTGCTACATTGCAGATAAGATAGGCAGATATATTTTATACTTGGATACTCAAAGTGGATATTTTAGGTGGCATTAATAACATCAATATTTATATTGCCATAAGCTTAGCTTGCACTAGAGTGTCATTTATATAGCATTATGTTTCCTGCAAGTGTTCGTCCTGTCACATTGATTTCTGGCTTTTTGAAGATAAACATACAGCAGAACTAAGGTATGTGTATGGCATGTCCAGTATTTTTAATGTTATAGCTATTAAAATAATGACCTTTATGCAGCCATCTGAGGCTCTATGCAATGCCTTCAAACTCAGAGGTTCTTTGAGATTATTAATAGCAGTAACATTATCTCAGTAATGTGAGAACTGTAGCTGTCCAGGTTGAATGTCACTGGTAAAATTGCATTGGAAAATATGCCCATCTGAATTGGTTAAAAATATGAGTACTAAATTTTATTTTCTTTGTTTCACAGTTTCCAAATATTTATGACAGGAAATATGACCATTGTTAGTTCCATACATATAAACAAAAGTTGCTAAAGTGTTTCTAGATCAAGTACAAAAATATTGTACTTTACCATCATGCTCTTTGGTGCAAATAGCCTGACATGAGATCTGTCTTTCTTCAGAAATTTTATTTATAGTTTACTTTATTAAATTTTTGTATTATACTGTCATTCTCTATAATAAGTTAATGCTATGCTGGAACTATTTAAAGGGATTATAGTGTCAGTAAATTTTAAATCAAGCTACTTGCCTAAGCTTATATTACTGAAATAATGATTGATGAGCACTTTGGTGAAATCATGTGAAATCAAGTACATGAGTGGGCAAAAAATATCACCAGCACCACCAACAAAACAGCCTTTAAAAGTTTAGTAACTGAAGAGTTTAAAAATTTAGTAACTGAAGAGCCACTTAGAGCCATTGTGCTTTAGTGATTAGAGGAGACAGAAGCATATTATAGAAACTGAAGTGAAATCCTGGCTATGCAGAAAATGTTGGAAAAATTATGTTGGCTTCAAAAAGATGAAAATTCACTCCTGGGGCTTATTCCTTCTGACTGCTGCTGACTCACTGAGCTTACTTGGTCAAAGTCATTTAACCTTTGGTCCTATCTGGGTAAAAATTCTGACCAATCCAAGAAATTTTGTTCAAAGCTGTAGCAGCTGAGACATCTTTGTCTCTAAAACACTTAAAGATGATGCAGTGAAAGATGATCTTTGTATGAAATGTTCCATAAAAATCTAGATACCTCAAATTCTTCAAAATTGAAGCCAACAGCAAGAGAGAGATTTTTCTGTTTGGTTTTATTGCTTTTATTTTTTTTCCCAAGAGGAAACTTGCATTTTTCACAATATAATTTGTTGCTATTGTAAGGAGATATTCACAAAATAGAAATATTTAGCTCAGAAGGGAGATTGTATTATAATACAAAAGCTATTAGGTAGATAAGGAGAAGTAGAATATTCTTGAGTGTCTTTGTCCTTGGATCAGATCAAGGGTCTGGAAGACAACTACTTACTAAAGTGATTGTATTCTCTGTAGTTAGGAGCTATCCTCCTGAACCAAGTGCTGCAGAATTTATGGTCAGAACAAGTACCAGCTATTTATATGGATAACAAGACATTCTCAGGTAAAAAATAAATTATGATTCTATGGGCCCTTGTATGGGAGTGAATAAGAGAGCTGTTAATCATTCAGGAGCTAGGCAGAAGCTCAGAAACCTGTTTACAAACATGAGTTTAGGATCTCTAGTGTTTTAGTCTCCAGGACTTTCAGAAGCCCCTGGTGATGGGCACTGCTTTTGACTGGTCTGTCTTGCCCTTTTTCTCCCTTTTGTGATGTACAGCATATATTTTCCGTATCAAAGAATTTTTTTTTTCTACTCAGAATCGTGCCATTTATGATATTGTTAAAGAAGTTATACTATCTTCTTTTCATGTATTTTTTAGCACCAATCTTCTCATTCTGTCTAATACTGTGTGCCCTTTCAGCATTCACTTGCTGGGCTAGTTCTGATTAATCTGCATATATGTAAGCTACGAGCCTATGTTACTCAGCTATGCTTTATAAAGATTTTTTGCACATAGTATTATCTATGCTGCATATATTTCTGATTATAATTTTCAGCCTATGCAGCATTTTCTGCTTCTCATTTGCTTTAATGAATTATGAAGACATTGTAATAAAATGGTAGGAATTTTTGACAATGTAGGATTAGTCTGTAACAACAGTAACGTTATAATAACTTATTATCATAGCACAACAGCAAAAATACAGACTGCAATGATTTAATCTAGATGGACTTCTATCTAGAAAATACTTAATGTGAGAGCTTTCATCCAGAAGAACTTGCAAGGGTCCCAGAAGGGTAGCATTTGGACACTTAGGATATGAGATCGTGGTGTCATTTACTGGAGATACAATCGTACCAGAAACAGTGGTTTTTATTTCTAAAGCAACATGTAAATACAAGCAAAACAAACGTGCTCTGAGTGACATACTTCACTATCCCTATTGTAGGGAAACGGATAAGATAATTTTTTATATCTCATTCCAAATAAGTTTAATTAGCCCTACTGTCAGGGTTAGAACTGTTACTGAGTTTCAGTGGAGCTGTCCCTATGAAATGTGAAGGCAGAGAGAAAAGCTAGTAGAAGCATGTATTTAAAAACTGATGTTTCTTCATCTGACAATGAAGCAAGTGTTAAGGGTGCATAAATTTCATCTGGAAGATTTGAAACAGTAACTCCTAAGGCATCCTTCATTAATTGGACAAGTTATGAGAAGGAAGGAAAAGAAAAGAAGAAAGTGATCATCTTTGTCAGTGTGGCTAGAGGTTCTTTGCCCTTCTCATAAGCAAGGATTTAAAACACATTTAGAGACAAATATTTAAGAACATAAATATCTGTGTAAAATGGGATTGAATACAATTTGCATTAGCCAGAGAGAGACGGGGAGTCATGCTAAACTAGCCTGATAGCTCTATTTAACAAGATAACTGGTTTTCTTGAAGAAAATTATAATGTACTTTTTCTGTCTGGACTTCAAGGGAACATCTGATCTGGTGAAATTATTTAGCCTGAGGAGGAGAGTTAGAGACTTAGAGACTGGAAACAGTTAGTTTTATAAGTGTAAAACAACTAAACGGAAGAGAGTTCAAAAATGGAGTAACTTGTCTCCACAGATATTATTATTAGAATTCCTCTAACATTGTCTTTGGTGCTGACAATTATTAGCATTTTCATTTAGAAATGTAGTTTATTAGAATAAAATGAACCAATGACACATATATGACATAAATCCTCATTAGAGTACTGCCATAATATCTTAAAACTCTTTGACTGTTCTAAGACAGAGTTATGATGAAATTAACCAAAACAAAACATTTTAGGTATTGTTACATTTATATTGTTACTTAACAAAAGGTTTAACTTGTAGGCTAGGAGAACAACAGCTGGGAAGGGAGACTTGAAAGTATGAGTCGATCACAAAACACTTGAGTGCCTTGGGCAGGACAGAAAGAGAGAGAGAAAGGAAAGAAAGAAAGGGAAAGAGAATGAGAGAAGGAAAACATCTTAGTATGCATGAAGTGAAGTATTTCCAGTAGGTAATGAAACTCTGATGGTTGGTAATAAGAAGGGTTAAAATTTTTTGGAGCATTGTAGAGAGCATTAAAAAAAACGTTTGAACTGGAGCAGGTACATAGACCAGCTGCTTTGATAACTAGAGGAATGAAGAAGCTATTTTACATGAGGGAACTGAAAGAGCTGGATTTATCCTAACAAAATAATAGCTGAGAAAAAGTATGATTGCCTTCTATAAATAAACGGGGGGCAGGAGGAGGATGAGTTATTTTTGCTAAAGGACAAGGGTACACAAGAGCAAATGAATATAAACTAGCTATGAATGCATTTATTCTGCAAATTCATAAAAAGGGTTTTAAGATGGAGCTCAAATGAGATGAATGGGATTATATGACATGATTATTTATGATAGCAGGGAATTGGATTCACTGACCCAGGGTGCCTCCTCTAGTTCTACAGCATGTGCTTGTACAATTTGCAGTTCTGTTCTCTGCCTAGTAGATCACCTATTTCTGTGATTAGCTACTTCCTCTGCTGAGATCCTGTAAAACTTCAGTTTTTGTTTCCAGCAGTGATGCAGTCAGAGAGTTGGCTTTAGATTTTTTTTATCCCTCTTTTTCTCTGTTTGTAATGTATAGGAGAAATAATGCTCTATGCTTCTGCATTCTCCAGTATTTTGGGCAGAAAAACAGATCAGGGTGAGTGGAGGCAAAAAAGTACATGAAAGGTACGTGGTAAATTTTCTGAGAAGGGATTCTGTATGAGTAGGTACGAACAGGTAAAACAACCTGTTTTACAGCCACTGTATTTCAAATATGAGCACTAATATATACATGCGTGTTACATTTTAATGTTGGTATAAAAACTATTAACAGTTACTTTGATTTAACATTAAAGAAGTATTTTATTTTTACAGATATATGGGAAACTCAAATATGTAACTATTTGAATTGAGATGTAACTATCTCTGTAGATTTTTTTTGTAAGTTCCGCTGATTTCACAGAAACTTCTTGCTCCATCAGATCACCAAGCTGATTTTGTGAGTGACCTGGTGCTTTGAACTGCCACATTTGCATAGGTGACCTAATTGGCTCAGGTGACTTAGATGATCAAGGTGCATCTGTTCGTCTTGGTGACTCGCATTTCTTTCTTGATGAGTCAGGTAGACAGAATTATCTTTTCAAGAAAATGATAATTTTGATAATTTGCCTAGAAGGGCATGCGTGTAAGCCTTGAAAAATTACTTCTATAGTCATTGGCTATGATGTTGCAAGAATTTGTTAGCCAAAAAAAAATTATGAGCAACTGGTAAAGTGCCATGTAAAAAAAAATTCTTTAGTAGACAGAAAGTTTCGCTTTGCCTCTCATTTTTTTTTGAAAAATAAATACATATATCTTTGTAGTACAGCTGAGTGATTTGGGGAAGTGATAGCAGATAGAAAGGAAATTTTGGGAAGACTTAACCAAGTGCTGAATTTTTTATTCATCCACTGTGAGTTGTGAGGTCTGTTAGTCAGACTAAATGGTTAATCAGTCATCACGTTCAGAATTTGAGCTCTTCTCTGCTGCTAAGCATGTGCTGGATCTGACTGCGGTATTGTCAGGCATGTTAAACAAATATTAAGGAGTGTGAGATCAGCAATGCAGAAAAATTCAAACTTGTGTTGCATTATGCCCTGTCGGTCACAGTGAATGCAGCCTGACACAGCATGGTATTTGTGCCCAGATGGTCTCAAGGGCTTAAAATTCTTAAAAGGAAAGTTTCTTGTGAGCTAGGTTATTAAGAGTTTCATCTGAATAAGGAATGAAGGTTGTGGCCCTTTAGAAACACGATGTCCCAAGAGATTCCTATGTCTTTGTCAATTTAAAATGATGGCAAGCAGTGGCATCATATTTATTGTATAGCAGTATTTATATTAATAGCCACCACATAACAGCTGATAAACATTCTTTTTCTATCTGGGCATGTCGCCTTAGTACATTAGTAAAGGTTCAAGAACAGAAGATGACAGGCTTTCATAGAGAATCATGCTGTTAAAATAACATTCTCTCCTGTGCCATAGCTTCTGGCACTGGAACCCACCATCCTCTCGTAAATTGCTGACATCAGTGTAGTACAGCTTTAATATTATGCCTTTAACCCTTCTGATACCATTTCTCTGGGTAAGCCTGTATCATATTTAGAAGGAAGAGAAAAAAGTTCACAGGAAAATGTACACGTATACATACATGCACCCATATGGTATATTTCTTACAGACAAATATCAGAACACAGACTTCAGATTTTCTTTAGCAGAACTCTCACTGCTTTTTCAAAATGATGGCATTAATATAACAGCTGTTTACTTTTAATTTATAAGTGAAAGAAAAATTAGATTGTGTATATTTAAAATGTTGCCCTTCAGAAATTCCTTATAAACTTCATCCACATCAATGTATTAATTTCAATAATAGAAGAGTGAGAAGGAGGGAAGAGGGGAAGAGGAAGAAGCATTCAGCTGTTCCCATGGTGGTTTTGTTTTGTTTTGGTGACTGTAAATCGTTTCACTATACCAATCATAAAACACAGTTCCTCTCTGTTTAATGCTATGCAACTTTCAGATTATATGTTACTCTGAAGCATGGTCTTTGTAATTTTTTGTAGATATTTTGCTCTGCTGATTCTTTATTCATAAAGAAATAATCTAACTATAGATATGACTGAATGCAAAATAAGAAGACAGAATGGACACAGAGTTAATCAAGGCTTCTTGATTTGCAAGAGGGAAAAAGGGTTTGCAGTGTCAATTTACAAGTTGTAGATAAATTTCTGAACTTCACTACAGATGAAAGTGAATTAAAAACAAGCTGTGATTAGTGGCTTGAATGAGAATTGAAGGGTTTTGAACATTTGTTGGAAATGGCCATCACAAATGTTGACCAAATCTATCACATAAATGTTGACCAAATCTGTCACACAAATGTTGACCAAATTTGAGTTTCTTAGCATAGAATCACAACTTGGAGAGGTCTCTTACATTTTAAATTAATACTTGAATTTAATTCTTCCTGTTCAACTCCTTAAGAAGTTGGCCTTTTCCTAGAACACATGGTAAATGAAATCTTTATTCATTTTGCCTGCTCTGCGTAAGTACCCTGTTCTGCAGCACAGCTCTTCCAGGTGTAAAAAATACTTTCTCACACCATATACTAGAGATCCCCAGCTACACTGGGTCAGATTGCTTTAAATTCAGCTTCCTTTCTGCCTTTCAAATGGCTGTTTAATTTAAAGTCTATATTTTTGCAGCCCCTCATGACATGGAAATGATACATTCTGGCATTTGTTTGTCTATAGTTAAATTCAAAGATGCTAACATAGTAAAAAAGTTTATTAGATTTTCTGCTTCTCTGACCAAATTTCTGGAAGAAATTCTATTATATGCAGTTTGGCCCGAAAGTATTCCTGGTATAATTCCATTAAATCTAGATTTCTGTTTACATCAAATTCTACTCGTATGTAGGGGTTCTGATTTGATATGGGATTTAACTTACAAGATGTGGGATAAGAGAACAGAAGTTATTAAAAGGTAGAACAGCTTAGATTGCCAAAACTGACATATTCACCCCTGAATGTGTCTCATTTTCTTTCAGTGCACGTACAGTGTGAAGAGACAGAGGAAAACTGAAAGAATGAACTTTTATGCTGCAAAATTGTTTTTAATATACAGCCAACTCTAACAAGAGCTCGTCTGGTCATATTAAAGTATTATTTTGAGTTTTGTTTGCTTGGAAGAGCACAGAATTGTTCATATATATCTTCTTCCTTGTTGCCTTTGCTGAAGCAAGGACAGATAAATTTCTTCCCATGAAGCTAATTGCCCACTAACAAAACACAATACACAAAGTATCACTTTGAGTCATCCCTGGAAAATAATACCGTATCTTCCAATCTGCACCATCATGGAGGCATATGTCACTATTTCTGGAGGTGATGATAGGCTACAGAGCTTCCTAAGCTTCTTGGACTTCTGTCACTCCTCTTCACACCACCTCCGTTTTTACCTCTTCAGAACCATGTTAGAATCCAGGTACCCCATTCCTCTGCAAACTACAAACTTCTGCAGTGTTTTTGCTGTCCCCTGTTGCGATTCCAGTTACTGTTTGATTTCTGCTGTTTGTTTTTTTTCTCGTATTTTTTAAGTCTTATTCCACCATCTTTTCAGTTCTTTCCTAAATTATTAAGTGTAGGTGTCTGCTGCAGGGCTTGGAGATTTAGCTAAAGGCTCCCATTAATGTTAATGGAGGTTGTACATAAATCTGTGTTCAGCATAGAGAAATTTTTCCCTTCATGTTTTTGGTGAAGGGTGATATGACTGTGATCAATTTTTCTTTGGTACCGTGGTAAGAAGGTTAACAATAAAGACATTTAAATGACTTCTCATTTTAATTTAGAGTAGAAAATATACTAAGATGCCTATACATTTTACTGTATTTGCCCATCTTCTCATTTCAATGAGTAGGAAAGATTTAGTTTCAACTTTTTCAATTATTAATTGTTGTAGTGCTGGTTTATCAGACTGAAAGTCTCGAACAATAAAAGTCTCTATTTATTCAAAGAAGAAATACGGGACAGGTGCTGTGGAAGCACAAGCCATGCTTTCATCCTCCTTTCACACATACATATCATCTCCCTCTGTCCCTCACCTTAGCCCAGAGGGACCATCTAGTAAATAACTGGACAGTTTCATCTCCATTATTATTCAGGGGGTGGGGGGTTTGCCTCACAAAGGCCCTGTTACTTCAAATGGGAATTGTGGTTTTGGCTGTACCCAGTGGTAACTGCACTGGAATCTAATTCCACATTTCAGACAGAACTGCTATCAGCTGGTAACAGTTGTCAAGTACAGATAAGATTAATTGGAAATAATATGCTGAAGTTTGAGGGATTTTATAGTCTATTTTCAAAGTTTTCAACCAAATAATTCCTCATAATTATATTAATCTGATACCATGTCTACAATCTGTGTTCTTTTCAGGACATTCTTTCCAATCTAAACTTTTATAGACTGAAACAAGGAACAGTTCATGCAGAAACTCTTATAGATCTGTCTGACTTTGATGTGGCAGCTAGGGCTAATTGCATTTGACCCTTACTGCTTTGGAGCAAATCTGACCTATCCTAGCTCTAAATCCTGATTATTTTCTATTTGTACCTCAAAAAAACCCATGTGAAAATGAGAACTGTGTTGAATTTTATAATTTTAAAAGATGTTTTTTTTCTCTAATAGTAACAACAAATAGAACTCTTGATATTTTCCAAAGCATCTTACCTTGGCATTAATAATTTTTTTTCCAGACTTACTAGATACTTAAAGCTATTGATAACTGTGAGACATGAACTAGGCTATGTGAATACCACTATGGCACCTTTTTGTCAGAATATATCCCCAGAAGAAATAGTAATCCACATCTGTGTAAATCCAGATCTATCTTTTCTACCTTCCTGCTTTCAGGGAGCCATGGTAGTTGGTGGGAACTTGGCCAAGAGGAGGTTCAGTGGTTGATTATCTGTTCTCTCTGTGAACAAGTGTGAGACTGAATGTCTCAATCAAGTGTGTGATTGAAGTCAACCCTCGGAGTTCATTGGTCCCAGATTAGCAGTAGGAAGATGCTGGTTTGCATGAACAATGAAAATATCAGCCATGTCGGAACAGTATTTGAATCCAACTTAAAATTAAAAATTTAATTATAACAATGCAGTACAAAGCTTTTTAATGTCATTGATTCAGGACTTTTCACCAGAAAATAGGCACTGATGAAAAATACATAGCAGTCAAGTACTAAACATCTAAAATCCTATTAGAAATCAAGCTACTGTGCTTGCTCAAAATCTTTAAAATACAGCTCTTCATTTTTCTGCTTCAGCTAGTTTGTCTATAGTATTTATCT
Source organism: Ptilonorhynchus violaceus (assembly GCA_013397565.1). Lineage (NCBI taxonomy): Eukaryota > Metazoa > Chordata > Aves > Passeriformes > Ptilonorhynchidae > Ptilonorhynchus > Ptilonorhynchus violaceus. The sequence continues at coordinate 588,325 of VZRJ01008188.1, read as the reverse complement.
ACCCTACAGAAATTTTTGGTGGCTTGTTCATGTTTACAACATGCTTTTAAATGTAAAAAGGCATGTAAATCAAATGTCGCTCTGATGCATGAGCTGCAAACAGCACTTAGTCTGAAAAACTTCCTGATCTCACTCAGAGCTTGCCTGCCATACCTCTAAGCTTCATTAATTTTTCGCAGTTCTTCCTAAGATCTTATTTTCTTTGTGTAATCACAGTCTCTAAATGGTATGTATAATTGCCATTTAGAAAACATTCAGACATGAACATTTTTGTGATTATATACTTGAAAATGAGGAACATTATTAAAATATTCAAACAAGTATTTGAATGTAGTCTTAGCATTAGTTATCTCTATATTTTTATTAAATATAACTAGAGAATTTGATTTTTCATATCAAATATTCCCATCTGGATTTTGACTCAATACTTGTAGCTAATTGCAAATTCTATCTTTAAGTTTGCTAGCAATTCCTTTACAAAGGATTACAGTGAGCTCTTCTTTAAGAAACTTCCGTACCTGTCTTATTTACAGCAGACATCTGATATTAGTCAAGAGATAGCCCTGTGTTCTTTTACCAAACAATTCAATTTCTGATTTGCTTGTAATACAAAGTGTTAAACATTGTAATTTCTATACTCTTTCTTATATAATCAGTATTATCAGACCTTTTCCAATCTGACAGAAGCTGCTGGCGATGTTCTGAGTACATTCTTCACTTTTGACAGTGGCTATAATAGTTGAAGTGGGGATGAAGGCCAGAGCCTCCACATGCTTTCCTCCCCATTAGTCCATGAGGAGGTAGCTGTGCTGAACACCCATCATTGAGAGTGGGGACACACTGGAGCCCTCTCTATAAACTCTACCATCCGACGTATGTCCTCATCCTGTTCTGCTCATACTGTCGGTGAAGCAAGTGAGATAGGAGCTCCTGCATGGCTCCAACAATGCTTCAGTGATTTTTGATACACATATTTTTCCCCCTGTAGAGGTATGTTCCGAACTTGTCTTGCAATCCACCTTTGCTCTGGCAGTGCAAAGTAGGATAAGTAGTGCTGTTTAGTCACATTGACAACTCCATCACTAGCCAGGCCAGAAAAAAAAAAATGGGTTACCCTGGGGCCTGGGTAACCATGGGTTACCTCAGATGGGCCAGAGCCAAGCATTTACCAGAGGCAATCACTTGGCATCTGCTTACAATTGCACTCGGATGGCGAATAGCTGTGCAATTTGGCAAATCTGGCAAAGAGGCTGCTACCAGCCAGAAGGGTTTAGGGCAATATCAAGTGCCTCTAAATTCTGCATGTGCCAGAGCTACCTTAAAGCAACAGGTCAGGCGTTACAGTCGAGCAGAGATATCAGAGTGTAGGTCGTGTGAGATCCAGGGATTTAAAAAGCCTTTGTGGCAACATTATGTTCAGTAGAGATGTGAGAAGAGTATTGATTCTGCCCTGGTATTCTTAGCATTGGTAGAAAAACACTGGAAGGAGCCTTGCAACCATTCACATTGGTTGTTTTGTCTACTGTTATAAACTACAGGCCAGAAAATATGTTTTAAAGCCCAGTTTAAGATGGAAAGTCAAAACAGTTCTGGCAATACAAGTACTATGGGACTCACAAGTAAGAGCAACTTCTTACTTGTGAATTTATTAACAGAAACTCTCCATGTGATCCCCCATGTGAGCATAGGAAGTAGAATACTACCCACATTCGGAAGCATAATAATGCCTTCTCTCCAAATATAAGTGGGAGTGAGAAAATTTTTGGTTTAAAACCCAAACCTGACAATAAATGTAACTGAAAACGTTTTTTTCATCCCGGTCAAGTGTGCGCTTGAGAGACCGTGCTGCTCCAAGGAACATAGAAGAGTGGTAAGAAAAAGAGGACAAGGTGCATCCTCTCCTTCTCCCCTTCACAAGTGTTGTCCAGCAGCCAATAGTAGAAAATGTCCCAAACCCTGAATTTGCCCTATGCAGAAGGGCAAAGGTATACAATAGGAGACCACCAAAGCCCTTGAAACAAATATAATGCAAACCCCTTATTACTAGGTAGTAACATACTACATAATCAGAACTCTTATCACAGGTTTATGCTGTTTTTCTGTAGAATTTGTCTATCCTTGTTTGAGACCTTATTGATATACAATTTATTTTCTTGTTTTACACATTTTTGCAGTGGTCCTAATTACAGAAGGGAAGTCTACTTGTGGATATTTTACTTGTAACCATAACCGATGTTTCATGTTGTGCGGCTCCTTCCATACTATTTGAGTCCTTCACTACTTTTTCATTCCTGATTCCGGAACTCACCGTCTGCAATCTTCTTCTAGTAAATTATCACGTAACAATGATTAATAGTAATTTTAGTGATGTCTTTGTTCAAGTCATTACAGGCAAATATATTCTGTTATGTGGTGCTTACTTCCTGGATATCCAGTACTCCTTTGATACCTAGCCTCCCCAAACCTTTATTTACTTATTAATCTTTATTAACCTTTGTTTATTTATAAAGAAACATTGAAACACATGTTTTATTAAAATCAGTGGGTCAAGAGAACATTTGCATGTTTGGCCTTCAGCAGGGAGGTGTCTGCTAGATATTGTTATACTTACAGCTGAAATCAAGTCAGACTAAACATAGTGAACTGGCCTTGTCGCATGTCAGGGGTTTTATAGGTTTTCTAATATTAATTTTTTCTTGATTATGCATTTGCTGTTTTTCTTTTGGACTGGAGCTTCATTACTTAATGTTTTTACTGTACTTGAGAGATGAAAAGTCATTTAGCACAGAAGTGCATTTACTGTAAATGTTAAATGCTCTTGTTATCTCTTATAGGTAGAGCCTGGACATCCTTAAATCCCTTTATTTAGCAGAGAAGACCTCTTGCAAGAAAGATGGATATATTTCCTATGCTCTTTTCACTGATGCTGTTTTGGAAAAATACCAGCACACTAAAGGAAACAAAATGTTCAGCTCACAAATCTAAGGGGAACTTGGAGCTGCTGAGACACAATTACTTTGATATTTAAGAGGGATAAAAAAAGCTCCTAGAAATTCTGTTTTGAAAAATTAAGAATCAAAGAAGTATTCACTTTCCAACCAAATACAGTTCTTTCAGAAATCTGAATGCCATTTAATTTATGTAAGTCACGGGAGGGAGAGAACATCAGTCAGAAGCCAGTCCATGCTTGCTGAAATCCACAGAAACCTCCTGGAGCAGATTGTGCTTCACGTTGGGGAGTGTGGAGCTGAGGGAGGAAGAATGTAGAACAAATGTGCAGTAGAGAAAAAGGGAAAGAAAAGGTGGAAATACAGATGTGTGTGTGAACGTGGGTCACTGTTACAGAATAGGGAAAAGAACATCCAGTACATGATTCCAGTTGAATTCTTCCTTGGCGTTACACTGGTACCAATGACAACTTCATTAGGGTGGAGGGGGTGGAAGGGGCATTGATTTTTTTAGAAAGATGTGAAGATAAAAGTAAAAAATAGCAATGCCTGGAATGAGTTAAAGTTTTGGCTGACATTCATTAGCGAGTCTGCTGTTAACATGCAGTGGTGTTTTTATCTCTGCTTCCAATTAAATCAAACCATGGCTGCGAGATTTTACACAGTGCATGATGGTGCACTGCATCACCACATGAAAATTTAGGATAAATTTTCGTTTTGAAAAGTGAATTAGACTCTTAAATATCCCATGAAACTGATAGACCCCATTATCTTGTTTGTTATTTAGATCTTTAAAAAATCCCTTGATGCAGAAATAATTGCTTGCCTGAATCAACTGAATTTATGTAAAACAAAGTTTCAGCTACTTTCTTGAAAATATTTCTCTCAAGCCTATTACACTAAATGTCATTCAGAATAGTCCCAAGAAACTTAAAGAAAATTGCCTTTTTGCCTTTTTTTCCTTGACATACTGGAACTACTCTGTAGCAGTTTTATGTCCCTGTCATTCTACAAAGTATTAACTGTGTTTTTCTACTGAGCTGCCATTGTTAGCAGTATAACTATTGCATAAGCTGCAGAGCTGCATATCTTGAATTATAAAGTGGAATGGAGAAATCGAGTGAAGTGATTGGCATTCTATGCAGTTACCAGAATATAGCACTATAAATGGTGGTATTTGGTCTAGCCCTCCAGGCTCGTTGACTTCAGTAACTCTCTCTATTCATGGGCATAAAAATTCTTGCAAGGTCACACCCAAGGTTAAATCATGGGAACTTGGAAATGGGAAATTTTAAAAAATACTTCTGAAAATAAAACAAAGGGCCAACTGAAACTAATGGGAAATTTTCCATTGACTTCAAAGGCAGTAGAATAGGATCAGAGCCATGAAACTTCACACATGGGAAAGGAATCCATGACTATGATTTTGTACTAGTTTCTCAAAACCATACTTTTCCTATAGACCACCTTCTTTTACCAATTTTAATAATTTCTGGCTTCTCTTGAAATAAAGCACATAGTCTTGCAGCCTAGTGCAAAGAAACTTAACTCAAAAATATAAAATATGAGAAATAGAGCATTATAGAACTGGAGTATTCAAAATTAAGCAATAAAATAACTCACAGTAAAATCCTTTTACCACTCCTCTAACAATACCAAAATTAATTTTGTTGAGAAAGCATACAGATTTCAGGTGTTATGATGATATATTAGCAAATGACATTGGAAAGAAAGTTACAGTGGAGGGGGAATTTTAATTTCGTTTTTTTTCAGAGAAGAAGAACATTCACATTCTCAAACTTCATTAGCACATTTTGGCATCAGTTTTAAAAAATAAATATTTCTCCACAAATCTTAGATATGTTTAGAAACAAACCTGCAAAGAAAAATAAAAAGAACATTTGTAAGGTGATAAGAATTATACATCTCTTTTTTATTTGTTTAATGTCCATGTAATCCCTTAGTCTGGTCTCAGTTTGAAATGTCAAAATATTATACAGTATGTTCTCAGCCAGAAAAGCACAATAAAATGGCCATTTTCATCAATGAAGAATTTGGCCCTGGAAGCAGAAATGGGAGAGATATAGTTGCATTCCTTTTTCATTGTTGTTCGGGTACATTTACATGAGTTTTGAGAAGGACTTTAACACTGTAAAGTAAGATGTTGTGTTTAGTTTGTCTTACATAAATGTGAACATTTCCACCAGAAAATAAATCCTACGAATTCTGAGGATTGAACATGAACCCAAAAGCTCTCCACATGACTAATATGACCAACTGCAATTAATGACAGTTTCAATACTAAGCCATCTCATAGCTGTAATTTGCAGAACACTTTATTGTATGATTCCAAATAATAAATATATTTTAGAAAATCACAATATTTGAATCAAGAGCACTCCAGGAAGAGAATAAGAGGTGATTTTTTCGCTGTTGCAATTTTTTTGTCTCTCTTTGAGGGCTAGGATGGCTCATTCAATCCAATGAATAGTAAAAAGAATTGCAAGAAGTGGTGAAAGACACAAAAATTATTTAACTTTGGCACAAAGTTGTCCACATGATATTGCTGAATCAAGAGATTAGGGTAATCTGCTGACATTAGCAACGTGAGGTTAATTTTTTTTTTCTCATGTAGTAAAATAACTGCCATGAATTCTACCATGTCTCATTCAGGCCACATTAAAACCTGCATGCCGTAAAATCTAGGTGCCTTAATCCATGTGAGTCTTAATATTCCACGTTTATATTTATTTTGCTTTCTTCTGTGCATATTTGACATAGTATGTGCAACTATTCCTTTTGGCTCTCACTCTGCATTGTCACTCAAAAACCAAGAAGACAAATTCCCTCTGCAATTTTGAAAAGGCAGATTTGCAACTTTTCAGCATTTAAAAGGCTTTTTGTCACCCAGTGTCAGAGAGAACAAGGTAAAACCAGCATGGTCACTTTAGCAGTTGGTGCTTAAAACAAAGATGGATTTGAATAGTTGACTTGGCTTTCTGCAGTGTATGTTTGTGCTGTTCTGTCACACAACACATTAGTTTCCAAGCTGTCTTAAACACAGCACCAAGGGAAGTTGTGTACTTGTTTCCCTGTAACCTTGTAAATCATACTGTCCATTTACAGGCTTTCAAGAAACGAAAGAATTTCTACAAGTGCTTTCATTAAATCGAGTTCCAGTCTTCTTCCCTCTACTTGCATTGAATGACTCTGTCTGAGGTTGGTAGTAAAGGCTGAAAGGAAAAAAAAAAACCAAAATAACAAAGCTGGAACAGTCAAACCTCAGGCCTTTAAGGGCCATGTCTTCAAAGCTGTATGTCTAAGCAGAGAGGACATGTGGTTTCATTGATTGAATGCAGACTGGGAGACAGGAACTTGTAACTTTTAATTTTATTTGTGCTCCTGTCTCACTTTGCAACCCTTAAGCAACTTTATTTAATTCTGCAGAAGGTCTAGCACTGTCTTTTGTGGAGTCACAACACCAATCCCAAAGGCCAAGGAAGATTTAGGACACGCTTTGAGTTGTCCTCATTCTGGTCTGCTCCAAGGGGGAAAGAAGGCATCCTGAAGGAAGCTCAGAATAACCGCCCAAGCTAGTACAATTATGTATGCTAAATCACACTCTAATGTGTGATCCTAAAGGCCTTGGCCTTACTCTCTTGTATGCCATATACTGGGTCTTGTCCTGTGTTCCTTGGAAAAGTCTGACCTGCTTTTGATATTGGCTGTGCCAGAGCATTTTCTGCAGTATGTATATTTACAACAGTGCTGTATGCAGTTCACAGCTGAACCCAGAACACGTAGCCCTGTGTCTCAATTTCTCAATCTAAACTGAAAATTAAAAATGCTTTTTGAATTCCAGGAGGAGGCTAATGATGCTTGTCATGCCGTGACTTTGCAAGGGATCTTTACCTAACCCTGGGAACAAAAGCAGCTGAAGTGCAAACTCTTTCTCTCCCTGGAGAAAACTGGGAGGGATTCACAGCAGGAAGAACAAACCATACATTAGCTCCTAGCCAAGGTATTACCTTTCAGAGATAGGTTTGCCTGCGAGAGCAGGAGTCTGGACGGTGACCCAGCAGGTCAGTTCCAGGCCCACGTTGCCATAACGTACAAACAACCCAGGGAATTAGCTCGACTCCTGCTGACAGCCATCTGGTCAGAAGCATGGTCAGTGCTACTGTTCAGGATAGAGCTTCCAAACCCCAAACTGACATGAGCAAATGAGTGCTAGGGTGAATATAATTAACTGTAGCTGGTATTAGCAAAAAATAACTTCACAAAGCCAGCATATGACAATTTGAGGCCTGACCTTTTGATTCCTTATTTTGAGGAGGGAAATCCAAAACCTTACAAGTTTCAAAAAAATTGTCAGAAGAGAACAACTCTCTGTTTCTGCCATAATACTAACTCAATGAAGTCTGGGATACTGCTACAAACCCTGTTTCTTTGCCTGTTGAAAACAAGTAGCAGAGAACACTTTATCTTGTTTATTTTTGTTACCTTTGTACTGAGATATCTGGGACAGCCTACTCACATGAGTTGATGGAGAATGCTGGTTTTAGGTGCTTAGCTTTGTTTTGCCTTTTATTATTCTCGGGAGAGATAGAGTTGTCATAAATATTTAAGTGGGAAGCCAGGTAGGATAATTGAATTAATCAGTCATATTTACTTAATGCTCATATTGAGTTTAAGAAACACATCCACTGGTGTTACGTCTGATTATAGGTTCTGACTTGCAACCTGATTTTACTGTGAATCTTAAGATACTTGGCATGTCTTTTATGGCTTCTTTTCCTGGAACCAGTGGGTCCAGAAGCACTGAAGCTTGTTTTCTCTGAGATGCAAGACTTTGTGATTATAAGTATGAGAATAAGGCCTGCAAATGTAAATGCTAATGGCTGTCCGGGCCACCACAGCATTTCTTAGAAAAATTAATTGCTTCATCGATTAAACAGCACCATTTAGAAGTGCGGGGGTATTCTACTTGCCATACATTAGAAGGATAGTCTCGTTTCGCATCCTGTCTTTACCTACTGCTTCTAACTGTAATGCAGTTTTCATCCAAAGAGCTTGTCACAGAAAAATCAGTGTCTACCAAGAAAACAGACCGAAGAGTGGAGATTTTTCTATCAGTGGAGTTACACTAGTCTCCCCAAGCTGCCCTTTTACAGGTATGCGTGACTGCTCCTGGCTCAGTATTTAATCAAAGATTTGGCATCAGGAAAGAGAAACCATTACACACACATTGCCTCCTCTTCGCACCATTTTGGACTCCACTCCTCCTAAGGAATAGCCTTAAGTTGCCACCTCATTTTCCACCATGCTCATAGCCCATCATAATGACTGGACACTACTGTCCTAGACTGGATTAGAAAGGATGGTGAGAAGGTGAATAATGATGTCTCCAATGACAAGTATGAGTGTGCCCAACAGATCCCGGGATATAATTATGCTTTAGGAATAAAGCAGTGTTTGAACTCTCATGGCTGTGTTTAACACTCTGAGATGATTTTTACTATCTCCTGCCGTAGCTGATGCAAAAGCTGACCTGACTCCATGAGAGAGAGGCTGCAAATACAACATGGAAAGAAAATTATCTTCTGGGATCTCAGATTTGTAACTTCATTTTTTTAGAGAAGAAAATAAACAATTTTTGTTTGCTGTTTACTAAGCATTTACTAAGTGCCAGTACCACAGCTGTCAAGAGACCATCTCTGGATTTTATTTATTTATTTATTTTTAGGACATTCAAACAGCAGAAAAATAGTGATTGCATAGAAAATAGACTTTAAAAATTGTGATTGTTATTACTTAGGTTAACAATGGCAGAAAGGAATGGAAGTTTTTGAAGTGTTCTTCCACCAAAAGGGGAAAGGGATTGATCAGAAAATAGGGGCTGATGTATTATGGGTGTTGATAGAATGAAATCAAGTGCAGGATCAGAAGAGGCAAAGGTGTGGTTACCCTCTGCTTTTGTTTCTTTTTATCACTATTTTTATTCTGAAATTTTATTTGTGATAAGTATCTAAGGGGAGACATTTTTTCTAAACTCTCCTTACATTGAAGCACAAGCAAAGTTATGGATTCTGTATCTTAGTGGAGGATGTGGATCTTTCTAAATATCTTATCTCAAAAGAGGTGAAGTGAGATGGTGAGCAAGTCTTTCTTCAAAGGACTGTGTTTGACAACCTTCCCAGCAGTCAAAAAGGAAACGACATAACCTAAAAAGTTCACAGACTTTGTGTAGACTTTATATAGCAGCTGATTGGATGACCTCTTTCACCAAAGTTTCACTGAGAAGAAAGATCCCATTTATATCATACAAAGAATACAAATGGAATTGAAAGAAAAAAATTAATGATGTTTATGCAAAAATTAGATAAATAAAAATTACAGGTGCGTTCTAACTGAAACACTAGATTCAAAACAGTGTGAGCTTCAAGGCAATACCATTCTATATACAGACATTGTGGCTTGGGTTTTTCTCTATAGGAAAGGTTCAGAGGTCATTGAAGAAAAGAGTCCAAAACATGATGATAGGTTTCAGTTCCTTCTGTGGTCACTACTTCACTCTATAAAGTTTCCAGTCCTCTAAAGCTAAGGCAGAACATTGCTATTTAGGAAACTAGAACTTAGTCCTGGAAGCACATTCTTGCACCATCATTTTACCATTTTATTTTCATACTTGCCTTAAAAACTCATGGCCTCAAAAGCAGAATAAACCAGTAAAGTCTCCTTTTTTGTTGCATTTGGAATGCTCAGGAGTAAATAACAATTTCTCGAGAATACATTATTTGGTCAGTTTAGGTTTAACATTATGTTTATGGTCATTAGCAACTATCCCAAGTTTCAAAATGCAGAATTTGAGCTGTTTCAATGACTTTTAAGCTACCAGATACATTACAGGATGGCACCATATCTAATTTCTGTCTCAGATACTCTGCAAATATAATGGACAGGTCCATGCACACTGCATTTCTTTTGTTGTGCTCAGTCCCTAGTTCAGACTAAAACAGAAGAAATTCTCAGCTGGGACAGACCCAGCACTCCGTCTGGCTCACTGTTTTGTCTCCAACAAAGACCAGAAATTGTTGGAGTTGCTTTTTTCCATCCAGTTTCCCTCTGTACACACCCAGCAGTGCCTGAAATAGTGGAACGAGACATATTAGAGGTTGCATCCCCTTCTCTTTAAGGGCACCTGTTTAAAGATCCCCTTGAAAGACTGTTTAAAGTAAATTGCGGAAACGTTTCCACAGAAATTTTCATTTCACTATCTGCTGTGTAAAAGAATACTTTTTGTTACCTGCTTAACAGATATTTTACTAATTTGAATGAAAGTCAGTGTCTCAGTATTCAAAATAGAATTTTCATGCAAGAATTTTCCTATTTCAATGCTTCTTGTTGGACAGTGGGAGTCAGGAGCTTCCCAGTGAAGTCTGGTATTTGCAGTTAATTTGCTACAAGTACCTATTCAAATCACCTTACCTTTTCTTTCATTAGAGTGTAGCAAGTGAACTCAGAAAGTGACCAGAACAGGCAGAGTGAATGTGTTTAAACATTCAGTGCTTAGTCAGTCCTTATCTGTGCTTTAAAAGTAGTTGATTATTAGTAATAATAATGAACACTATTGCTTTGACATGATTTCCTCCTTCATATAAGCTCTAAGCAGAATATTTGAATATTTTTTTTTTAAGAGGGTTAATGCTTGAAATATTTTCAGTGAATGTGGAAACAGATTTTTTTTTTTTCCTCTTGAATATAGGATGGTTTTCTGCTTCACTGGAACAGAGGAGTGCAATATCTCCCAAGAGACCTAAAAGCCTTGAAGGTAGCTGCTGCTGGGGTGGGTTAGTTTGAGCATGTGTTTGGATAGAGCATGTGGCAGCATCTCTCAGGATGTGTGGTATTAGGAAATGCAGTTTATTTTGATTCAACTAGCAAGGAAAGAATTTCTAAAATAATACTTTACAGTAAACAAACAAGGGTGCTGTGGGCTGAGCTCACTAGAGCTCATATGAGTCAGTAAGTCTTACCCACTGGAATAACTGTAACTGTTTTATTTTTTGTCCTTTACTACTTCACACCACTTTTTGAGTTAAGGTCAGCTATTTGCTATAATAGGTCAGAGATGTCTAGATACATTTGGAGGGAAATGTCTGATAAATACTTGCCAAATCCAAACTGAAGGTGTATGGGAGTGGTGGTGATGATGGGTGAAGCCTCAGATGACTTCCGCCCTTCATATTTATTCTAATCCTTAGTGCCACTTTGTTGCCTAAGATGTGTATTTAGCATAACACAACACAGATACAGTAGCCCAAAGACAGAGGTGGAGCAAAAAGGGATTTGCACTATAAGAAAATTTCCTTTGTGTAATCAAACCAACATCTGCAGTTACTCAAGTTTTCAAAATCTCTTTTCCGGGCTGCTTATAGGCTGTTCTGCCATTCATCTCTCCACAAAGCAGAGGATTTTTATATTTTTCCTCATCTGTTCTGCTTCTACATCTGCATGTATGTATCCAGTATGCAGTAAAACAGGAAGGTGCAAACCTGTGCCTGCTGTTACGCATGTATACAATAGCGATATTTCCATGGCCATCAAAGTTGATTTGCTTTTTAGTTCTCTTATTTTATAACCTCCTGTACAAAATTAACTTGGAGAGGTCAGAACAGATGAGCAGAGGTAAAACTGCTGAAAATACCATGGATTGCATGTAAAGCTAACACTGTCTTTACCTAGTAAAGATGTAGCTAACCCTACATCAATGGGTTACACCAAGTATATGCCTTATTAGCAGAAGTGTAAGTAAAGAACCTGTGCATTTAGTATGTAAAATTTTGGTAGACGTAAATTAAAATCCAAGATTTTCTATTTACTTACAAAGACACTTTTATTAGGGACCTACCTCAGTTTTTAGTCCAAAGAAAAGTCCATCAGCAAACCCCCAAATCCCATAGCAGATCTTTATATGAAGTTCATTTAAAGTACCCAGAGGTCTGCATAGAAAACTTGAGTGTCTTCTTATTTGATTCGTGCAGTGACCTGAATAAATAGAGTGCTCTGCAAACAGAAGAAAACAATAATTGCATTTTTGAGGAGGCATATTTTGCTGCCTGTAGAATAGCTTAAACTCTATCTCACTTTTTTTTTTTAATATATTTCTCCCTCTGGCCCTCTCTCAGGTTTTATAGTGCACTGCCTCTCTGCCTTCCTGCACTCATTTGAGATGTCTAGTTTTGTATAGGCACAAAATGGTGATAATACTGTTGTGATTCCTTGCAATAACAGCTGTGCTGAAAAATAGCACAAGGACACATATTGATAAGGACTCCGCTGCCTGGAATGATTTGGCACATGTCAGATGGAATTTGCATTTGAGCTGAAGGCTGTCTCCAGGCTTCTGCACCTCTTAGGACCCACTTAAAAGCTATTAAGAGAGTTTAAGTGGTGTGCGAGTCTCTTGTTGACTGTCTGCATATGGCTAAAGATCACGCACTGTGAAGCATTAAAGGCAGAGGATCATGGTTTTGCTCTAGTATTGGTAGGTGTCATTTGTGGGACTCCTGGCAATTTTTATCTCACTGATGCAAACCATACATGGACCTCAAAGATAAAGGGGAGAAGTGCAAAAACAAAGCAGAATTGCTTTCTGTGTTCTTTTCCATCTTTGTCAGGATTTGTTCAACATGAAGGCTTTGAACTTCACAGGTGAAATAAACTTAGGCAAGCTCTTTAAAAAATGTTTTACAGCAGTTATTAAGAAAATATAATGAGAGAAACTTAAGGACAGAATACCAGGGCTTTCTTCTGCTCTGAGCTGCTTCTTCATAAATACACAAAGATGGCAGGCTCTTTCCTGTGTATGTACTTTGTACATTGTGGAGAAAATTAGACCTATTGCCATTACTGTATCCTCTTTTCTCTGTTCATGGTCAGAAGACTTGTGATTCTGTATATCAGGTGAAACTATTCATACAGAATATTCAGTCCTGCAGTCATCAGCGTGGGGCAAAATAAAAATTGGCTGGAGCAACACATTTCCAGCTTCTGGAAATGATGTCTGTTTGGCTCTGCTTTGTCTTTGAGCACCCTCTGTGCTGGCAGCAACTCTGCTCCTTAAAAGAAAGAGTAAAGCTGAAGAAAGACTGAAAAGTGCCTTAAATCATAACTGCAGATGTAAACACCATTTCTTCTTCTGCTCGATCTCTTCTTCCCCAGGGAACTGAGCTGCTGCCAGAATTAAAGGCAGATAGTAGTTCTTGGTTGATGTAAACTGTTGCAGTCAGTGTTTAAACATATAATCGGTACTCCTTCATCCTGCAGGAACAGTGCTCTTGCTGGCTAAGACAGCCTTCATGTATTATTTTGTGATCCCTTAAGAGTTCTCATGAGATTCTTGTGGTTTTACTTCCACAGCTGAGAATCATTGGGTTAGAAGTGTCTATTTACTATTTCGAGCTTGCTCGTATTTCTACTTGTACCTAAAACTGAAGCTGCCCCATGTTAAATTCTGTCCCATGCAGCCTTCTTTTCTCAAAGAGCTTTCAAGGTTAAATGGGAGATCTGAATGACTGTTGGGGAAAGGTAGTAATGTACCCTTTCACTAAAGGAGAACCAAACCAGACCAAAGTGCCAAAAAGTTTGTTCTCTGTCAGAATCAGGCTCTGGGGATTCACATCCCCGTTGCTACAAAGAAATTCTTTAATTCCACCACCTAGCATGTTTTATTCAATCCTTTTAATCTTCAGATGTGTACATTCTTAGGATATGTGCTTGACCAGCAATACTGAAAAGAGACAACAGGACTTTCTCACTGAAAATATTTATTATCATACAGGGTTACTGGAATCTTGAATGACAATTAGCAAAAAATAAATGGCAGAACCAAACAAAAGTAAGTGACAAAAAAAAAATCTGTGAATGGTCTTTATCCTTGGTAAACTGCCCTCTCCTACTGCCTCTGGTGTTTATTTCCTCTTTGTACTCAGAAAAATCAGTTTTTACTGGTGTCCAGATAAACAGCGTACGGATATTTTTGTACTGCTATACAATAGTTACAGCTGTATCTTTAGTGTTTAATATTGCTGATTTTTTTTTTTTTTCTGATGATATGTGGGAGCACAAGTTGTTTCCTGTATGAAGTGCTCTGTGTCATATCTGGAGTAGTGAGATTATTGCACTTTCTCCACCTGTGCATACAGAAAAGTGTAATTGGATCATTGGGAAAAGATAACAAATCCAGATCCCCAGGCTCTTGTCAGGCACTGTTGATGCTGAGATATTGTACAGTTGATAAATAATTCAGCTATTTAGCAGAATGGGGATTTCAGAGGCTTAGCTGTACATTTTTCATCCATCATTTTAATATCTTTCACCTTTTCTGTTAACTGGCTATCTGATGGCAGTGATTTAAGAATTTTTTTTTTATAACCTTCTGTTTGCCTGTTACAGGGGCTGTGTCATATAAACAAGATTTGTTCTATGGCTGGGGAACATCTTTTGTTCACTGGCCCCATCAGTGACTATCCCATACGTTACAGGTTCTCTGAAACAGTTAAGAGTGCAAACAACTATATTAATCTTTCTTGATAGCTGCTTAGCAGCATTTATGGAGTAGTTCTTAGTGCTGTGAAGGAGCAGCATGCTAAGTAATATTACAAGAGGAAGGAGAGATCTCCATCTGCCTTTGTTGGAAAGATGAACGTATGATGACACTTTCAACTTTATTTATATCGAGGTGCCTAAGAAGTTGAGGGGCAGCTCGTGCCATATTTTCTCTCCTGGCCATATGCTACAAATATGGAAGATAAGAATATGGCAGCCCACGCTCATTTGCCTAAGATCCTAAATGAACGATATCCCGCAAGGTAATGTGACACTGCACAGAATCTCATCAATGATGTAGCACCATGCAACACATTTAAAATGTGTCAAGATGTTGTCTCCAAAGAAGCAATGTTTAGTCACTTAGGTCACTAAAAGCAGCTTTTTCAAATTCTCCACAGACGTTTTGCCAGGCTGCCCACATATCTCTAGATAAAAGCAAACTGTTTGCTTCACAGCATAGAATAATTTATAGGTAGGGACCAATTTGCTTGCAAAGAAACAGCAGGTTGCCATCATTTTTTCTTAGTACAAAATGCATTATGCTAACTGCAGTACAGAACGTATGTGTTCCAAAAGGGGAATTATTTGAAATTAGTTTAGTATTATTAGTTTTTCTCAAACAGTCGTTTCCAGTTTTGTCAAGGAAAGCTGTAAACCCTCTGGAAAAGGGTCAAGAAGGCAAAGAAAGATTATCTTTCTTTTTCTTCCACTGTGTTAAGTGCAGCTGTCCAGAGGCAGATAATGCCACAATTTTCACAGTTTTAAAATGTGGAATGTAAACAATATTTTATGAATGCTTTTATGAAATGGAATTGTGTCTAAACTAACCTTTCTGGGTAAAAAAGTAAATTTTTTATTCTTCCTCTATCCTTTTTTCTCTCTCTGTCTCTGGTCACCAAGGATCAGAACCTCAGGCACATTTCCTATTGAAAACATTATCAAAACTGACAAATTTCCATGCAAGTTTTTTGCTTCAGTGAAATAATATATTTTAATGTATTTTGTTGAAATGTTCCAGATAGCTCCTCATGTGAGATTCTTTGCATCTGCCATTTCCAGCTTTCTCAATCCAACTTCACATCATCACATGGTACATTGATGAGTTTATGGAATCCTAGATGAGATCCATCAAAACTATTTCACCTAAGATACGAGAACAATTCTTTGGGGATAAAAGACTCGGTATCATGGGTTGTCATTAATTTACTGCCATACTAAATAGATCGTTCTCACTTTTTGACAATTTTTTAAATTTTTGAACATTTCAGCATTACACTGGTGAAAAATTAGAGTAGGCCTTGGGGCAAGGTTAATAAAGACACCAATAACCCTTAGCTAGTAGGTGCAATATTCCATTTAATATGAGTCCCGGAGGTGATCATCTGTTCCTCTTTGCCCACTGGAGTGAAAATATCATGATGGTCACCATCTGGAGTAAATTCTCAACAACCAGCAATTTTATAATGAAAGCAGGGATATTCCCTTATAAACATACTTGGACTATCAATGACTTTGGGCTGCCTTGAAGTCCTACACAACTCAGAAGCTTACATTAGTTAACAACTAATCCTGCACCTTTCCTTCTCCCTAGTATTCTGTGAGGGAGTCCTATCTGCTTGTGCACGGGCAATTAAAGATTTTGCTTTTTAATTTGCCATGTGTGTCATTATTACCTTTTACTCTAACAGCTACAATTAGTTGAAATAGTAGGTTTTGATGTTTCCTACATTAGAATTCAGGACTCCACAGGCAGGACATTCTTAGTGGCAGTTTTACATTTCTAGAACTCCTAAACTGAAATTATCTATAGCAATAGGCCCATGTAAGATTAATTCATGCAGACAATTATTTAGATTGGACTGGATGGTATGACAAACCAAAAGATAAATTTTAATGGATATGTTTTCCATTAGATGATCAACAGTATCTCATTTATGGGTCTTATCACTAAAATTAGTCTTATTTTTAAGACTATTTAATGACAAAGTTTGTGTTGACCTATGTGTGCATGAGCAAGAATTTTTCTTTTTTTGCCACAGACTGGAAACCCAGATGTTTCTGGGCTCAGAGGTTTGTTAGTTTTCACAGGTGATGTAGTCTTGATGAAGTTGTGCAATATCAAATTTTGAGAATAACTTCCTTCTGTTATAAATCAGTAACTGTTAAACACAGGAATGAAGATAACATTAGTCTAGGTAGTCTGCATTCTCCACATCTGAACTTTGGCACTTCAGCACCCAGTTACGGAGGAGTCTGAGGAGCTGAGCAGGGTGTGTGGCACAGCACAGTGCCTGACAGGATGACTGGCAGCCTTGAATTCATGGCCCCACCTGAGGCATTAATGCTATTGATCTCGTAGCTATTTCAGCCCTGCTTCCTGGAGTACAGCAGTCACTCTAGTGATTATGTCTTGTAATATGTTCTCTCTCTTGACCTGTTACTGGTTCTTGTTAATCCATACGAGGAAAAAAAATCTGTTCTACCTGAGCTTTTTCCTCCTGCCAACCTATCTTTTTTTCCATTATTTGTTCGCTGTTCTCCCCCTCCCTCTTGCATGCTTCCTCATGCCTGTGAAATAATTGCATTGTAGTAACCCACAAGTTAAAAAGTCTTGATCCATGAAGCTGGGAATAATGATTTTATAAGAATACGTGAATGTTGATTTTTCCAGTAACAAAGTCCTATACAACTCAATTTGTCCGGTGTGTAACAGAGACACCATCAAACAAGTCAGCAATCACAGACATCTTTGAGGAAGAAATGTGTGCATGCGTATGTGGACAGACAAAGTGGGAAGAAAACGAGTCCCACATTTATTAATTTATTTGTTTATTCAGGGGAGAGAAAGTTTCCTGCTGGCTTAGCTCCCCCTCCTGGCAGTCAGAACTTGGACTCCATCAGATTCCTATTAAACCTGTACACTACCCAAATTTCCAAAGACAAAGCTTTTGTTCATTATAGTAGCTTGCCTTTTAAAAAGGGATTTCCTGAAGCCCGCATTCTTCTGGGCAATGTGTCTGCATAATATTTTGCAGGAATGTAGCTAGGAAGATAAAAAAGGCTTGGAGGAGCAGATTACAGAATAACAAGGAGAAGGATGGCAAATGATGTCTTTACACCCATTGTTGCAAGATGCACCACTCCCTAAGCTTTCTCCTGTCTCCACCAAGGCAGATCCAAATCAATTTCACTTGTATCCTCAGGCTGCCTGATCTGAGCTTTTGAGAATAATTATAAATGCAAATCGAGAGGTAAAACAAGAAACGTCCTGATCAGAGCAGAAAAAACACGAGTTCACTTGTGTACGTTTGCTGAATCATTTTGCTAACAATATTGCAAAGACAGTATGCCTTTCTCTGCCAAAATCGGCTCATGTAGACTTCATTGTGTCTGTAACAGTGCACTTTCACTTTTCCTTGCTGTACTAGCTACTGATCATTATACTGTCATCAATACTCACTTTAGAAGAGGGCACCAAGGATGGTTTCTTCCTCTTCATCTCTTTTTCCTCACCTCTTTTTCTTCCTCCTTACCTCTTTTTCTTACATAATACACACCCATAACTATGAAGCAGCCAGAGCAGGCGGCATGCAAAAGGGCTGTCTATGAAAGCATTTTGATTCCTTTGGGTCATTTTCTCTGTGCCTTTGATGCAGAGATTATAGACTCACATTAATATTTGAACACAAAGTTCAAACCCAAGTAACTCACAGAGAAATATATACAGTAAACTATCACCTAAGGCTCCTAATCACTTTAAAAAACCAACCAACCAAACAAAAAACAAAAAAACCCCACCCATAGAGGATATTCATTTATGTGTAGATACGAACTCTACTTATATGGAAAAAAAGGAATTTGTCAGGTATTATTCTGTATTTTTTTTTTGTTACCAGTTGATAGAAATACAGGGACATTTTTCTTAAGCACTAGGAACTCTGTACTAGGTTTCATAGGCGTGGAATAAGATTTGTATTCTGTTTGTCATTCAATTCCAGACATAATAGCCTTGTACTTACTGTATATTATAATTATGTAGAGTAAGATTGTGACTTGATTATAACCTTGGTCTGCAGTACAGCCAAGAAAATTTATGCCAAGTGGTTTAGTGCTAAATAAGAGTCACTGACCAGTAATAGTGAAACGAATAGGTATGACCATTTGGTTTTGGTTTTGCTTTTGCTTGCCTTTCAATTTATGTTGCATGGCACTCAGGTCCAGATAAATGGATGAACTGCTCAGAAAAGTGGTGCTGAGTGGTTAAACTATCAGGGAAAAAAACCCTTGGATTCCTATGACCTATTTTTTTATTATTTTCAGGATTCCTTGAAAGAAAGAATACCTATAGTATTGTTAATTTTATTGTCTCTAAAAAATTTATGGCTTTAATATAAACCATGGGTAGGCTGATGAAGATAGACAACCTAGCTTTAGGAGCACTTCAAAACTCTGTGCTTATAACATAGGGCTGTAAGTATTCATATACAGGCTTTGCTCCGTATGTTATCTTCGCCCTTTATTCTCTATTCTCTTCCCTGTATATCAGTAGGTTCTCAGATAACCACAGGGACCTTGATTTCATGTTTGGAAGACTGCAGAATGAAAGGTGGGAAGGATAGTTCTGAAAGCAGCTTTGGGGGTTCTTTAGACTCCATAGACACAGCTGCTGAGGCATTATACTGATCAGTGAGGCAGGAAAAAGTTCCAAAAACAGTCTGGTGGTGTGTTGATTTTCCCTAGATGCCACAAATTTATAATTGAGTAGCATTTTCACTAGTATATTAATTATTTCATAGCTATGCACAGCAGGATGGCAAAGGCTGGAAGTTGCATGGGTGATTCTGACCAGTAAAGGTACGACTAACAAAAAACCTTCACCTTCCCAACTTGCAGCCAGATGTTTCAAGCTTTAAATGTCTTTAATCAAAACACCTTATCTTTTATCCAGTACACAAAGCCAGAATTGTTCTTCTCCAGCTAGCATCAGTTACGCCAAAAAGGGAATTTAAACAAGGCAGATTTGAAAAGAGACGGTGACATAAAAATGTTGATCAGAAATGTCTCTTAAGATATGAAAAGAAACATTTCCATTGATGTGAGGAACTCAGGCTACTAAGCCAAATTTTCAGACTTGGCCACCTAAAACATGTGATATGTTCTCCTCTATTTCAATGCACTTTTCTCAACTTCATTGTATCATTCCTTAAATCCTAATGGGATATAGTATCCTGGCTGCAGTAAGGCAGGAAATTTCTTACACACTTGGAAGATATGACTTGTGTCTAAGGAGGATATAGTGAGAAATAATAGAAATCAAGGGTACAGGAGAGGAAATAGAAACAAAACTTACCAAAGTGGTGATGGACTGAGGTGTTATTATTGAGGCATTTGCTTGTTGATTTCTTTAATTTTAAGTTAACCGTGACAGCTTGCCTTTTTCTCTTCCTGGATTGGTTTATAGAACTTTCTGACTTCACAATAAGCAAAGTTAGTGCCACCTATAGCTTGTGAGTCAACTCCCAAGATTTACAATCACAATAGCTAAGGAATGCCCTCAATTTCTTCCAAATTTCTACTTCTGCAGACAATCAGTAAATTTGCAGAGAGACTCAGTTCAGTGCTTGCAGTCATATTGAAAACAGAGAGCTTGCTTTAGAAAGCCAGCATGCCAGGAATGGGGGAAAAGCTAAGTGGCTCTCCCTGCCTTCAGTTTTGGCAGTTTACTAAAAAAAAAATACTGCTTAAGCTTTTCCAGCCTTCTGGAATTTGCAGACGATGCTTTTCCTTCACAGAGTTTCTTTTTTTTTTAATCAGCCAGGTTTCCAACTCCTCAATCTTTTTAATGGCTTTGGGGTAAAAATTTCTGACACAGAGACGAAACTCATTTTTGCATTAGCGTCCCTGAGATTTGCCGAAAAATACCACAACTATGAGCCCTATTGTAAGTTAGTATTAAGCAGTTGTAAAAGACTACTGAGGTAAAACTTTTCCCAAAAAAAGTTATTTAAATATATTCAGTTGTATCTTTGCTTCCTCATTCCTTACCTCTGCCACATCACAGTCAACCCTGAAGTCATAAATATCTAGTTGGATATGTTCTTGTGCTCTTGCTTAGTACAATCAAGAGTAGATGCATGAAATCTGTACTGATTTTTATTCTATCAGTTTATTAAGGACTGATATCTAGAGTTTAGGATACTGGCATTAATAAAATTAATGAAGAAAACATTAAGAAAGTTTTAACAGATATCTGAGAGCAAAATCCATGTAACAATAAAAAGGAGAGAAACTCCAGAGTCTGCTTAAGTGACTGTCCAATCAAAGCTCATTTACTTGTAATATCTAATGTGAAGTGCTGTGTGTTTGACCCAATTTGCTCAATTCATTACTGAAATATTTCATTCAGGTGCCACATTTACTTAGGCAAGAGGTACACTGGGTGGAGTTCTTGGATAAGTTGAATACATAGATCAGTTTTAATATGACAGTCCCTTCTTAGGAGATTCCCAGCAAACCAGGAACTGCAGATGCCTGTGGCTGCATGTCCTCAGCTGGGCTTTCTATTATACCCAGGAGTCAAATAAAACCTAATCAGCAATTGGACACAATTGGAAGCGAGCTTAGTGCAGGGTATTGGCTCAGTTGGGAGGTACAGGCTTTTTCTCTCTGATGATGATGAAAGGAAGTGAGAGAACCACTATTATTACTCTGTGTGGGCCCAAGCATCTCAGAGGAGGCTCTGCATGTCCATTCTCATTTTAAAAAGGGAGTGTCATGATGGATCAGAGCACTGTGATCTAGATGGGAGCCAGGCTGTATTAAAGGCGGATAAACTGTCACACTTAGGCTTATGTTAGAATGTAATCCTGTTAAGAGTTTCTCTACAGTATCACGTCATCTGGCATAATTGAAAAGAAACCACTCTTGGCTGAAATGTGCCTGTGAGAGAGAAAACCATGAAGAGTGGAGTAGCTAATCTTACTGTTTCTGTAAAAGGACAATACAGAGTATAGGCTGTATTACAGTATAAAAACCTTTATAATTTGAAGTCATAATGATAAACTACAGAATTTTTCAGGGTCTCACTTTTTATCTCCAGCTGTTTGAACCTCGAGGCTGATACCTGATGATGCTCTAAATAAATACAGTAATCTGCAAGTGCAAGGTTGAAGGGTTGTAACAGTTTGTCTCCTAAGGATACTTTCTACACTGCCAGTCCATGGGATTCCCAAAAGTAGCATTTGGGACATGTTATAAACTGCACAGCTGTATCAGAAGAACAAGTAAATTTCTCTCTGAATTACCTGGATGTTCTTAAATTGCTTAAATAAATATAAATAAAGATATAATTTAAAAAAGGAAAAAAAATAAAATCAACCACCATTTTGAAATAGGATTTCTGTTCACGGAAATTCTGTTTCCTTGAAATCCCAGCCAGTGAGTTTTGATCTGGGTAAACAAAACCTGGAAAATTACTGTGCTCATGTCACTGCAGTTGAAGACCCTGAGACCCACATGCTTTTTACTTGCCAAAGCTTATATCTTTCATTTGGTTCAACTATGTAAAATGCAGTGGGTTTTTTTTTTCAATCATTGGAAACAACATATAACAAAACAATATCAAACAATACAATACCTTTCATTCCATGCTTTAGAGAGGAGGAATGTTTGGTTATAGATTTGAATAATAAATAGTAGCTGGGAGAACAAAAAGGATGCTTACAAGCTGAAAATATATGTTAAGGAACTCAACTAAACAAACTTGTTTATGTAGCCATCTGTGTAGCAGAATTAAAAGACATATCTAACCTTTATCGTTTCAAAGGAAGTGTTCTGCAAAACTGCTGTAGTTTGAGCTGATGTCCTAAAACAATAACTGAGCAGCTGTAAGCCTGTGGAAAGCAAGTTCTGAAATCTATTGACAGCACAGTTCACATCAGAACCAATATCCAGCTGATACTTCTAACAAATACCTGTCTTACAGAAGAGTATCTTACATTTGTGTATTACCATACTTGTTTAAAAGGCTCTCCTCATAAGTTTCCAATTCACTATAGTGAGGTACAATAATCTGGCAGTGTGCATTAATTTGGACAATATGTATAATAGCATTACAGAAATAGAAGCAGAATATCCCAGAGTCTGGTAGGAAATGAAAAAAACGTAGAGTGTGATTAAATAGTACAGCCCAGAGTCGACTCTTTCAGGCATCAGTGAATAGCCATCATTGAAGTCAGTGGTTCTGCAAGAGAAAAATAATTACTTGAGCAAAAATTTCCAGTTAAATGGTTTAGGTTTTGGTTTGTTTTTAGTTTTAGAATTTTAAGCAGATTGTAAGAAGACAAAGACTGAAGGTATAGTATGCAAACACAGGTGATAGATCTAGCCTTCACTGAAGTCACTGAAGTCCTTCAGTCATTGCAATGACTTTGCATCAAATCTATTTCAACACTATTTAACAGTAATATTAAGCTAATGTTTAATATTAATGCCTTTTTTTCCCTTTTTTTCCAGAAATCCATAAAGAGCTCAGCCTTAGAATAGTCCTCTAATGGACTTGATCTTCCCTATTAAACATTTCATGCTATTCAGCTTTTTCTTTTCTCTTTTCTTTTACAGGCAGGCCAGATCTGGCAGATAGCTGATATGAGGACTTCGCTGAGTTCAGAAAGCTGACAGACACCAACAGACTTCGCTGAAAGGAAATATCCCTCCAAGCACAGAGACTTTTGGTAGCTTTAAAGTAACCTGTTATTCATCTGCAAAGACATGGCTACTGTTTCTTTCAGCACACATGGAGGAAGGCAACAAACTTTGTAACCCTGGCTAATAAGACTGTGTTTTCCTTATCAAAAGTAGGAGACAGGCCAATTATAAAAGGATTATTTTATGCTTAGCCTCCAGGACTTTAACTCTGGCCTGAACACTGCACATAAAAAGAAGCCAATTTTAATGACCTGAGATTTTATTACCTGTGCTTTATTATTGTTATCAGTTCTTAAAGAGTTTGGTACTTTATTTCTTAAATTAGCAATGGGTTCATGGACTAAAATGTGGCCCACAGATTGGGCTCTTCTCGTGAAATCATGGGTTATCTTTTCCCTGGGGCTCTACATACAGGTCTCCAAAACTTTGGCCTGCCCAAAAGTGTGCCGCTGTGATCGAAACTTTGTCTACTGTAATGAGCGAAGCTTGACCTCAGTGCCTCTTGGGATACCGGAGGGTGTAACCGTCCTCTACCTCCATAATAACCAAATTAATAATGCTGGATTTCCTGCAGAGTTGCACAATGTCCAGTCTGTGCACACAGTCTACCTGTATGGCAACCAATTGGATGAATTCCCCATGAACCTGCCCAAGAATGTCAGGGTTCTCCACCTGCAGGAAAACAACATTCAGACCATTTCTCGTGCTGCTCTTGCTCAGCTTTTGAAGTTGGAAGAACTGCACCTGGATGACAATTCCATCTCTACTGTTGGCGTTGAGGATGGGGCGTTCCAGGAAGCCATCAGCCTCAAGCTTCTGTTCTTGTCCAAGAATCACTTAAGCAGTGTGCCAGTAGGCCTTCCACTGGACTTACAAGAACTTCGAGTAGACGAAAACCGAATTGCTGTCATTTCAGACCTGGCCTTCCAGAATCTTACAAGTCTGGAGCGTCTGATCTTGGATGGCAATCTCCTTACTAATAAAGGCATAGCTGAAGGCACTTTTAGCCACCTCTCCAAGCTCAAGGAATTCTCAATAGTTCGGAATTCACTGACTTACCCTCCTCCCGATCTTCCAGGTACACATCTGCTAAGGCTTTACTTGCAGGACAACCAGATAACCCATATACCACTTACAGCCTTTTCAAACCTCCACAAACTGGAACGTCTTGATATTTCCAACAATCAGCTTCGGATGTTGGCAAAGGGAGTATTTGATAATCTCCACAACCTGAGACAACTCACTGTAAGGAATAATCCCTGGTTGTGTGACTGCAGCATTAAGTGGGTCACTGAATGGCTCAAATTTATTCCTGCTTCCATCAATGTACGAGGTTTTATGTGCCAGGGACCAGAGCAGGTTCGAGGTATGGCAGTCAGGGAGCTCAATATGAATATGTTGTCATGCCCCACCACCACCCCTGGTCTGCCGCTTATCATCACCCCAGTCCCAGCTACAACCATGCCAACTACATTAGTTCCCAGCTCATCATTTCCCCACTCAAGTAGTAAATATAATCCTCTCACTCCCATCATAGCCACACTCCCCACTGTGCCTGACAGGGAGGATAGAGAAAGGGTGACACCTCCTTTGTCTGAATGGATTCAACTCTCCATCCATTTTGTGAATGACACTTGCATCCAAGTCAACTGGATGTCACTTTTTACCGTGATGGCATATAAACTCACATGGGTTAAAATGGGCCATAGTCTAGTAGGAGGAATTGTTCATGAACGAATAATTAGTGGTGAGAAGCAACAATCAAGCTTGGTAAATCTGGAGCCCAAATCCACCTATCGGATTTGTTTGGTTCCACTGGATACTTACAACAATTACCGAACTGGAGAAAACACTGTCTGTTCAGAAGCCACAACCAAGGCTTCCTTTTTGAATGGCAGCAACATCCCTTCCAGCCATGAGCAGACGACTTCTCAGAACCTAGGCTCCCCATTTCTGCTGGCAGGTTTGATTGGGGGTGCAGTGATATTTGTCCTCGTGGTCCTGCTCAGCATTTTTTGCTGGCATATGCACAAAAAAGGTCGTTACACCTCCCAGAAGTGGAAATATAACCGGGGCCGTCGGAAAGATGACTACTGTGAGGCAGGGACCAAGAAGGACAACTCCATCCTGGAGATGACGGAAACCAGCTTCCAGATTGTCTCCTTAAATAATGATCAGCTCCTTAAAGGAGATTTCAGACTGCAGCCCATTTATACCCCAAACGGGGGCATTAACTACACAGACTGCCACATCCCCAACAACATGCGATACTGCAACAGCAACGTCTCAGACCTGGAGCACTGTCATACGTGATAGTGAGGGAAGATGGGGGTCTCTAGGACAAAGAGGAAAAACTCTAGAGAAAATAAGCCCCCCAACAGCAATGAAAAAAATTACATTTGATAAATGTTACACAGATGCATTTATGCATTTGAATACTCTGTAATTTATACGGTGTACTATATAATGGGATTTAAAAAAAGTGCTATCTTTTCTATTTCAAGTTAATTGCAAATGGTTTTGTAACTCTTTGCTTTTTAAATCTTTAAAAAATATTGCTGAGTACTGTACAGGGTTGTACAATAAGAACCCAATGTCATGGCAAAGGAAAGAATGACTCATTCTTCAAACATTAACCACTTTGCTGTCAAGACTGTCTGAGGGATGTAAAGTTTCTAGGTGTCCTGGAATACAGGAAAATAAGTGCATATTAAAACAGGGTCACTAGGAACAGACAAAAGCAATTCAGCTAAAATGGGTACAA
Source organism: Ptilonorhynchus violaceus (assembly GCA_013397565.1). Classification (NCBI taxonomy): domain Eukaryota; kingdom Metazoa; phylum Chordata; class Aves; order Passeriformes; family Ptilonorhynchidae; genus Ptilonorhynchus; species Ptilonorhynchus violaceus. Next base: position 562,294 of record VZRJ01008188.1, on the reverse strand, counting down.
CCCTTCTGACTTGAACCCAGCAGTTGCTGTTGAGCTTCAAACAATTGGAAATACATCCATTCCTCTGTGTCAGTTCTGCGTTTCTTACCTCCAACTGAAAGCTGGAGTTCTGAGTGCCGCCAAAAAGGCTGCTTTCTTGCTTGATTAGTTTTCTCCCAATCTACTTGGAATAGGAAAGGTAGACAGAGCTCAGTGTCAAACTCGCAGTGACCTTGATTCCTATTTGCAAAAGCTACTCCAAAAATGTCCCCCAATATTATATACTTTATCATAGAAACTGTTCCTGCTTTTCATTACGATTAAGAAGCTTCAGGCATTTGCTGACCCTTCTCTGCGGGAAGTGAAGGTTACGTAACAGAATGCAACAGAGAGCTGTCATTAAGTTGCACCTCTTTTTAATAGAGCAGCATTTGTTGACACAGCATGGAGGAGGGAAATTCTGAGTGCTCCCAGCTCTGCAGTATTCATGTACAATTTGAAATCTAAAAGTGTGTATTGCTGAAAACACGCTGCAAAATATAATGACAGTGGAAAGGTTGCTATTAATTTTTGTGGTTCAAGCTTTGTTTGATTTAGGGGTCTGAGTTATGTTCATTATGGAGACATAGGAAAAAAAAGACAAAAGAGAAAACAAATAAGAAATATATTGTAAAAATTTATTTAGTACTGGAAAGACCTTCAGGGCTAGTATGAACTGAAATATGTTCAGTGGGGAAAATCATGTACAAATCCTGGTGGGGTTTGTTTGTTTGTTTGTTTGTTTTGCTTCCCTCCCCCCCCCAATTAAAGTATACAGAGACTGACATTAACTAAGCATTTGACTGACTAAGGAATTTTGAGAACATAAGTACACACTGTCCCTCTGAATTATCGTTCTTTTATTTTTGAGCATTTTGGAGTTTTTCTTAATGATCTGTGCTTTGTAAGCAGTGGGTGGGTTTAGAATCTGATTTTTTATTCCTTCACATTCTTTAGCTGCAATACCTTCTGAGCTTTACATGCACTATGCAAAACATCATGCTTGTACTAAAACCATAATGCAGCTCTCAAAATTATGTAATGTTTCAGCCACTCTACTGACTCAATGACTGCCAAGAACTCTGGATTTCTTGCTAGCTCAGTGGTGGAATCTAATTCTTTGGGGTTTTTCCAGTTTGTTTTTAATGCAGCTAATTTTCTCCTGAGCTTGGGGAAAAACTAAAGTTCATATGACATTTGGGGGAAAAAAAAGAAAGATAGACACAAAACTTCCCTGAGGTAGTAGGGAACCAAATAGAGAACATTTTACAGTGACCACCTAGGGACAGACAAGAAGTTGCTGCAAGTGGATTGGAAGTAAAGGCTGAAGCACTTTCACGGTGGAATGCTCAGACTTTTCACTTTATGAAGCTCTTTATTCTGGGAGAGAGAGTTTTAATCCTTTCCTTTGCTCATTTCACTCAACCCATTCTTGAAACTCAGCAGTCTATGAGCGTGTATTTTTTGCAATTCAGATCACATGATAACACTCATTTTCTGCAACGACAAAATGAACCCAGTTACGAATGATGGCAAAGTACGACCATTTTATAAGGAACCACATCCTCCCACCAACATCTTTTAAAATCACATTTTGAAATTCCTCTCTATATTCTATATATTTGCTATTTTCTCCAGCTATAGCAGGTATTCTAGGCAACTTCTGTGGCTACTGTAATAGTAAAGTCACTAAAACTTTGCCGATTAAAAGGCTAGCATATGATTTCAAATGGCATAATTCTAGATAGAAATATCTATGCAAAGTGGGGGGGGGTGTGATCTATTTACTAAATATGATGATGAGAAGGTTGATACTTTTGGGCTTTGGTTTTTGGTGTTGGGTTTTTTTTTGTTTAATATGTTTTAGGTGCCACAGCTCAAAAGACAAGCAGCAAATAGTTGTGCTTCTGCACGCTTCTGTTGCATCTGGAATTCACTTGAAGTTAAGTAGAGCCAGAGATTCCCGTTGGGTGTGGGCATAGTATTTAATTTCAATGAAAGAACTAGTTGCACATTTGATTTCAAAAGGCCTCCTTTGAAAGTACATACTTACTAGTATTTTGTACTTCAATGACTGATGCAGGAGGAATCTTCTGTTGTAGACCTCAGTACATCATAGGCACCTTATTTGTAGCAAATGACTTATTCAGGGAATTTGGCTGTACTTCAGGTGATTCATCCACAAGCCCCGACTGATGACAACAAATCTGGTTACTGACCTATCAGGGTAAAAACAAAAGGCATTCACAAACTGTTCATTTTGATCTTGAATTACAAAACATATAAATACATACGTACATATATATATATATATGTAGACTATTACTTACCTACCTAGATCAAAAATCAAAATGATATTAAAGAGAGCATAGTTTATGCTTCTTTTCAGTATGATGAAAAATACCTATAGTTGTACAGGATACTGACAAAAGTTTCTTTACTATAAATACTCTTCTACAAAAAAATAGCAAGCCCCTTATACCAAAATTCGTGGCTAGAGCTCAGAATATTATCTAAAAACATTTAGAATTGTAGTCAACTGAACGACCATATGTTTCATTTGAAGAATGTTTCTCCCAATTCTACTTGCTCTTTAGCTCTGAAAGTTAGTGTATTTCAACCTACAACAGAATTTGAGACTTCTCAAAGTGCCAGTCACACAAATATCTGAGACTTCATTTCAAGTGCCGCCTAGACAAGTACATAATGAGCAAATTTCACTAGGTAAAGTATTTAGAAAAAGTCAGAGTTAAAAATGGAAAATGATCTTTTGACAATTTAAGGTTTAAGATTAGTAGCTTTTTCCTTGGGCTTTGTAAAAATGGGGTCATCTTCACAGATATCTGACCACATATAATAATTAAAGGCTATAGTGCAGAAGTCCCAAACATGTGCATATACAACTCACCCAAAATGTTCACTTCTAAGTCCTGATTTGAACAAGTTCATTGGATCTGGGGACAAATTATTTGTTTTCAGATAAAATCTCACCCATCTTCCATTGTATACTGCTAACAGTTGTAGATGTGCAGAAAGATTGGTGAGTGGAATAAAATAAGGGTTTAAGTGAAATTCTGTTAAAGAGGTATCACAACACTGCTGTTCCCAATGCTTGGGTTTCTTCTGAAGACTTATTTGTTTACAAACAGGTCCTTATTTTCACAGATTCTGTCACTTTAACAAGGGTTCCTTTCATGTGGCTTGCTGGCAGAAACAAACTCCTGATTAATGCATGGACTTTGTGTTAACAGGTTCTTATTGCAACATTATTACTGAATTTCTTTATAAGAATATTTAGGGATTAAGCTACTTTGAACTGAAAAGATATTAGCAGTTTTCCCTGTAAGCCCATAAAGGACTACAGTGAATGTCATGTATAAACAGAAAAATGAAGTAGCATATGATACTAGAGTAGTTCAACTATATTTTTCTCTCAATCGTTTTCTTTTTTCATGAGAGAAAATTTCTCCCTCTGAAAAATTTATTGATTTCAATTTTGCAAACAAAAAAACTTTATGCATATTGTTATTATTGTTTTAAGGGTCTACATAAGGCACTTTATTAATGACGTTGAAGTGAAAGTTCAGTCTCAGCTTTTGACAGTAAAGTGGTTAATTCCCATTGATTTCTACATTTATAGTACTTCTTCACCTTAAATTTAACATAGAGATATTAAAGTTTTTTCTTTAGAACATGAGAATAATGGTTTTACACATGACTTATCTTTACAGCTCAGTGGAAAAACAAAACAGAAGTGAGTGCCAAAACCAAAAGTTACTGGCTCTGAACCTCATCAAATCCTGCCTGATGCTCTCTTCTAAACACAGAGATAATCCTAGGAAGCTGATGATCACTCCTTCCCTGAACTCTATTGAACAGGGCACTTTGTATCCCAGATGATACTGCAGGCAATATTGAAGCATTTGGCATTAAACTTTTGTACAGCAGAGAATATTTTGCTCTTTAAAAGGACACTGGCTAGTAGTCCATATGGAAAACTAGCACAGAAGAGATTTAGCAACCTTTTATTGGGGCTCTGTGGAAATGTGCCTCATGAGAGCTGAATTCTGATCCTCTCAGAAACAGATAAGCTACTAAACAAATTGTTATCATGAGTTGGTCCCAAATATCTGAAGATGATCTTTCATAAAATTGATTTTAACTGAGATATGCACACTTGATTCTGTTCTGTGTTTGGTATACTTTCTATCTTTAACATGGAAAAATAGATGGTTTGAAGTCTGCGTTATCTGTTTTCTGCAATCTGCCATGTTGCACGCATTGTTAACTTCAAAACCTCACTATACACTATATATTATCTTGTTGACATATTCAGTAAAGAGTTATTTAAAAAAATACAACAATCTTGCTGTATTTATATGAGCAAGTTAATTAAAATGAGGATGTGGGTATCTAAAAGGGACAAAAAGTATCAGTCTTCTGTACTTGCATTCATGGAAGTATTTTCAGATGTTCTACTGTCTGTTCAACCCTCTCTTCAGTTTCTAAAAGATGAATATCATCTGTCTCTCAAAGAGTTAAATAATTTGTTACCTCAATTTCTCAGATTTAATCTTATGTTTTTAAGGTTATCTCTTTCTGATATGCGTATAGAAATGCAACGTAAAATGAGAACAGACTGTATTCCAATGTGCAATCAATAGGTACACTTAAGCAGCTACACGTCTATAACAAATACATATATATGTGGAAGCTGTGACTCATTATATGCATAGCCATTTGATAAATGCATTTGACATTCATCCTTGACAATCATGAATCTGTGTTTTGACTATTATTATCTATTTAATCTGTTTCCTTGACATGAAATACGATTTTTTTTCCAATTCTCCCTTCAAAATTGTTCTTGAATTTTCAGAATGCACAACATTTAGACATAAGCCTTAATAAATTTTTGTATAAAGCCAATCTTATACATAACATACATGGTTATGTATATGATACATAACATATATGCTCTCTATATAAAGAGATGCTTTAGCTACTTAGAAATGGAAATTACCCCTCTTCTGCTTCCATATACAAGAACTAATTTTTTGCTTTGCCAGAAAGTGAGATATTCAATGTTGCAGGCTATGTCATTTCAAAGCTTAGAAATTTAATATTGCTGAGTGTCACAGTTCCTCAACAAATTATCTCTCTTTCTTAACCCCTGAATATCATACAAAACTACCGAGGGCTGCTGTGCAATACATCCACCCATCTAGTCCCCCCCTTTTTTCTCTGTAATACGCTTCCCTTCATTTGATGTTTCTACTGAACCACATTAGACCCTGGTAACCAAATCTACTTGCCTTAGCACAGGAAGGTGGACAATAGAGATAATGGGAACGATAAACACTTGCCATTAGTTATGCACTTCTGACAGTGAGGGCATCATTATTTTCAGTTGATGATATTTTCTACTGAAAAAAGAAAAGTTGACAAACACTGAGTTCATCAGATAATATTTTAATAAGCTCAAATTATTTATTGTAGTAAAGATAAAAATTTGTATTTATTTTTAATCCTTCTAAACTCAGTCATCTGGATCTGTTCATACACATGTGCAAGTGTGTATAAATTTCTTGTGTACAGAGGATTTAGCTACAAGGATCTCCCAAAGCCAGCACATGGAGGGATATTTTTCATTATTGTTCAGTCAAAATTTTTCAATATTTCACTTTAAAAAGAGTTCTTGCATTGAAGAAGAGTTATGGTGTCACATGGAGAAATTGCATTCCACCATTAAAGTGTGAAACAAACATTTTAATTCTACTTGAAATGCCACTGTCAGCAAAGGCTGAAGGTAAAAATCACTAAAATACTTCAATTACACAGAGACTTTATGAATTTTTTACAATAATTTTAATTTCTAAAATAAATTAGTGTATTTTTATGGTGAAATCCTGACCCCACTGATTTCAAGTGTAAATCACGATATTTATAGAAATAATATATAACAGAAGGATTTTAAAAACATGCAGTATGACACATTGTATAACATTACACTATGTATCCCCAAATGAAATACATCAACTCAGTAAGGCGGTAGGCCTATGTCTCTCTTTTGAAAAGCTGAAAAAGCTGTGAAATAGACTTTGCAGAAGATGAGGGGAGATATAAATATGTACTGAGCAACACTGGCATATATAAAGCCATGGAAGGAAGAGGGGGACATTTAAAGCCATAAACAGGCCACTGAGCACAGCAAGAATGTTCTTTTTCACATAAACGTATTTTTTTGCTTATAACTCCACATAATGGCTAGCATGTGACTGAAAAAATGCATGTATGAATATTGAGAGTTTATAGTACAGTTACATTTTCGTGGGGACATCTTGTACAGAATAAGAACCTTGACTTTATGCACTGTGTCTATTATTTACCTTCTGCATATAGAAAGGACTTGGATGAAGAACGAAAGTCATGTTGATAGCACTATCCTGTTTTTCTAAGCATAGAATGCCTTGAAGAATTAAGACAGTAACTATTATGCAAAAATCCAACTCAGATGCCCATGTGTGCTTACAACTTTACCATGCTCTGTGCAAGAAGCCTCCATGCTAAATTATTAGCATTAAGCTGAACACAACCATTCTGGTAAAGCACAGTTGCCAGAAAGATTCTATTAAAATGGTGTATTTCTTTAATGAAATCAGTATTTCCACTCCGATAAACTTTGAATAGGTGACCACACAGATAAATAAAATTCTTTCTGATGAGGATTGGAACAACGTGTCTAAAGACGGAATACCATAATTTTCCTATTTTGAAAGTAACTGTTTGTGATGAAGCAGATTTTGTTCTCTGAAGATGAAATAATGAATGACAGAATATAGAGATATTCCTCTTTAATGACTTTTTATGGACATGATAAAAGACACATATGTATGCTATATACAAATATAGTTGTGACATAATTTTAAAATTCCTTACAATTTTCAGACTCTTCAGATGAGATCCACTTCTAACATGTGCAATATTCCAAAATATTTAAATCCTCATAAATGGCTGCAATCCCTTTAAATGAGTATTTACAAAAAGTGCGTAATGNAGGAAAGGAAAGGAAAGGAAAGGAAAGGAAAGGAAAGGAAAGGAAAGGAAAGGAAAGGAAAGGAAAGGAAAGGAAAGGAAAGGAAAGGAAAGGAAAGGAAAGGAAAGGAAAGGAAAGGAAAGGAAAGGAAAGGAAAGGAAAGGAAAGGAAAGGAAAGGAAAGGAAAGGAAAGGAAAGGAAAGGAAAGGAAAGGAAAGGAAAGGAAAGGAAAGGAAAGGAAAGGAAAGGAAAGGAAAGGAAAGGAAAGGAAAGGAAAGGAAAGGAAAGGAAAGGAAAGGAAAGGAAAGGAAAGGAAAGGAAAGGAAAGGAAAGGAAAGGAAAGGAAAGGAAAGGAAAGGAAAGGAAAGGAAAGGAAAGGAAAGGAAAGGAAAGGAAAGGAAAGGAAAGGAAAGGAAAGGAAAGGAAAGGAAAGGAAAGGAAAGGAAAGGAAAGGAAAGGAAAGGAAAGGAAAGGAAAGGAAAGGAAAGGAAAGGAAAGGAAAGGAAAGGAAAGGAAAGGAAAGGAAAGGAAAGGAAAGGAAAGGAAAGGAAAGGAAAGGAAAGGAAAGGAAAGGAAAGGAAAGGAAAGGAAAGGAAAGGAAAGGAAAGGAAAGGAAAGGAAAGGAAAGGAAAGGAAAGGAAAGGAAAGGAAAGGGAGTGTTGGTTTGACTAGAAAATCAAACAATTTAAATGACAGTCTAATAATCCTGACCTCATATAATTTCACAAGCTACTTTGAGCATTCACAGGTCAGGAACCAATAAGTCCTTCATTGCTCTCTGACTTACAATGCAAATTTTAGGAGTTTTTCCCTGTTAAAGAAACATGTTAAGAAAATTTGAGAGTTGATGTGAAGTCAAGATCTGCAGTATATGCTAATGTGAACAATATCATTTATTCAAGCAGGACATTAGCATGTCTTTGTGAGTACTGCAGAAACAAGACATGCATATTATTTCATTTTCAAGAAAACACTACACTTAGCTGACAAAAAGCATGTAAGAGTTATCAGGCATATATATATGACTTAGAAAAATAAACAAGTGGAAACTTGAGAAATGGGAGATATTTCATATTATTATTTTTATTAGCATACAGTTGAGTACTTTAGGCAATTAAAAAAATAGTTCATAAAAGTATTGAAGCTTTTCATATTTCCGGTCCCTAGGGAGCATATATTCTATTTCCAAGACTCATTTCTCAAGAAATGAGTTTAGGCAGCTTTTTGCTTACATCTTCATTGGAGGTTAGTTTTGAAGTCAGTGTTTCATTTTTTTGTAATTGGTCATGATGCTCATTGGAAGTCTGTGCATGCACTGATTTATTTTATCAGCTATGAAGAGTTTGAGGTATAGTCTACCTCATGTGCAATACTTGCTTTCATGAGGAACATGTAGCTATCTGTATGTCTAGACCTTTCTGATTTTGTTTTGGCTTTCCTTTTTATAATTTAACTTTACAAAAATTGATCAAATTTGAAGTAGAGCAAATTTAAGCTATTTTCTGCTTCAAGTATAGCAGCAGTAAGACTGTGTCTTCTTTTTAATGGAAGATAAAATTTAAGAATACTGAATTAAGAAAAATTATCTTAATTAATTTTACTGTCAATTTTCTGTTGAATTAATTATTTTTAAGCATTTAGTTCAACAGTCATGCTGGGAAATTGAGCTAGAAACACTGAGTAAACTCAGATTTGTGGTTATAGGAACTTTGGGTTCATAGATTCAGTTTTACGGATTCTTGCTAGAAGCTGCACAACAAGAGGGGAACAAAGGTTTCTTCTTCCTTACTCAGGTATCAGATTCCGTTTTGTAGTGATCAAGGAGGAAGACAGCTACTTCACAGAGATCTCCCTCAAGAAACAAGGTGTCCAGAACAGAAGGAAGATACCTGGAGTCATGGCATTTCTCTTTGCTGACTACAGAAGCTGGCAGAAATAGAGCTGGATCATATTATGAGAGATGCAGCAAGTTACGGGTGTTCTGCACCGTTATATAGGACCTTTGGTTTATCCAGGACCCGACTAAGGTACCTTCACTGAGATTCATGGTCTTGGAGGTCTTCTGTCAAAAGGCAAAACCCATGCCCATAAAAGCAAGGAAGGATCTGCATTTTACTTTGTTTTGTGGGTATTTAATTACTCTTTTCTGTAAGTTCTGGAGTGCCAGGTACACCAGTATGTTCAAGGAGTGTGCAGCAAGGCAAGTCTGAAAGGTCACATTCTTGATGACTCTCCTTTTATCAATGCAAATATAAGTAAGGTCCACGTAGGCAAAATTCCAAACCACAGCAGATGTGATCATTGTCTTAGCCATGAGATCAGACATTCCTACTTTCAGTTTAGATTTCTTCTTTCAGTCTATTTCTTTTCTCTCCAATTTCTTGTCAAACTAATTACTTTCTTTATAGCTGAAACTGAGCAGTTTGTACTATTGCTTATTTGTCACAACATAAGGAAAAGGTTTCTACAAAACCATTATACCTGCAAGCTGGGATGATTACCCAGCAAAACTAAGATACAGAAATGCTGCCAATACAGTAAACCATTTGTCATGAAGTAATGATCTTCTACTGTGGTACCAATTCAGTTTATATCCAGACCATAAAAAATCCAGAAGCACCAATCTCATAATTTCCATTGCTTTTGCCTCATTTCTTCCATGTCACATAGACCTTCTCTAGCATGATAGGCTTAGAGGACAGATTGCTGCTTGATGCCTCATATGGTTATCTCACTTATAAGTGTTTACATTTAAGATTAAAACAAGAAAAACAAAGCTCTTTTCTGATTGCCTACATTTTTGGGCTGCTCTGGTAGTAATTTACTCTGTCCACTGCACTATTTGTTTCTCATTTTTACACACACATAAGACACACACACACATAAACATATGCACAATCACACTGTATTTATAATTTTTTTATGTTTATGTATATTCAAATACTCATATATATAAGCATATGCTATGTATATCTATGTATAAATATGGATTGATCTACACTGAGTCCATTAAGAATCTTTTGCTCTGGATTTATGCATCAATTCAGTTCCACTTGAGCTTGTGCAAGAGAGTAAAGATGTAGAATAGCATGAATTTTTTTTGAAGAACTGTATTGTCAGTATTGATGAGAGTACATTTTCAATAATGTATGTGCTTTGGCAGCCTATGCACTAGAACTTGAAAACTTGAAACAGAGATTATCACAGCTCCAGGAAGTGGATAGTGTGCACCTTTTGGAATACACTTCCAAATTCACAAAGCACATCTAAGGAATCAGTTTATAGCATGACTGTTCTTTGTGGTCACTAAATAAAGTGCAGACCGAGGAGAATGTGGGAGAAGACAGTGTGAAACTGAAACCTAGTATGAATAAGAAGATAAAAATTCAGATGTTTCTACATCATTAGCTTTACAGTTGACTTTCTATATAATTTTTTTCTCTGTGGTTTATATTTCTTTCCCCATATTTGACAGTTTTTCCTTGTCATATGAACTGTCTTTTAACTCACTCTTCACCTTCTACTTCATGAAGAACCTGATTTTTTATACAGGATTTTTGTGGAATGCTCAAAATGAGTGCCTCTGTTATGCATGAAGGAATGCAGTTGTGTGTAGCAGCCCAAATAGACAGTGTTCCTTGCCACTCATCCTCCTCAAGTAATTTATCTGACTGTTTGGGAAAGGTCTTTCTGAGATGAGCCACACAGCCAGTGTTCTATTACAAGAAATCAGAGAAATTTGCTATGTAATATTCTTCCTATGTTTCATTTTGGAGATTCTGTATTTGCAGCAAACATGCAAGGAAATTGGTGTGCAGCAACAGCATTCTCTCTTGCACCAGCAGTAGTTCCCTGTTATGCCACTTACATCTGACTTGAAATAGGAAAAGCTCACAGCTTGTTCCTGTTGCTCATAGACAGCTTAGGTATCCTGACTCCATAATGGAAAGACGTGAACAGTCACATGTCAAATTCAAACTTAGGAGCTGCAGGGCTGAGGGCTATGAGTGTGTGCCTGGATATGTGGTAGCCAACAAAGCAAATCCTTTGTGCTCCATACATGGCTCCCATTATCTCTACTGCCCCTTTCTGAGACATCTTTAGTGTAAAAAGATTACTTCCCTTTAGATCTACAAACGTATCCATTCCATGCAATTTATGAATTTCCTGAGGTCATAAATTGTAATATAAGTATTATTTCTACCTAGGTCAGGAGGAAAGCATGACACCCATTTCTCATGGGTGAAAGGCAAGTCATCCATGGAATGTTCTGAGGACAGGCTCCCTCACTATGCTCTCTCCTTACGCTAACCAGGTTCCATGCTTTGTAGTACTCCCATCTACATTCTTTCTGTCAATTATCATAGAATCATAGAATATGCTGAGTTGAAAGGGACCCATCAGGATCATCAAGTCCAGCTTGATATATGTTAATATGTTAACTATGTAGTAAAAATTCCCCCTGTCCATGCTTATACTAAAGTTCTGAAGATTCAGAACTTCTATGCTTTACTGTAGTTTTTAGTTGTTTACATACTTTTTTTTGATAGGACTCCTGTCTTGGTTGTTGCTCAAGATGGAAACAAAGAAGGGCAGAGTATTTCACGCAGAGCTGTGAACCTGACCTTCCCCTCTTTCAAACACCCACCTTTGCAAATTAAACCATATTTTACTGTGGATTTTCAGTTTGTTTTAATTGATAATATTACATACATATTGCTGAATATATATCTCATATTCAGAAATACAAAAGCATAAAGAATACATATTATCCCAGAATCTGTCAGTAAACTTACTGCTTTCCAGCTAGAGATCATCCCTAATAGTAAACGAACTGATACAAGTAGTGAAGTTCCTTCTAGTTTGTTAAGTTCCAATAACAGACTACTCTGAACTTCAAAGCTATTTTAATATTTGAGGCAGGGGTGGAGAAAGAGAAATGGATTTGAAAGACAGAAATTGTGCCAATACAAAATATCTTTTTAATAAATATGGGCCAAAATATGAGTTCTGTTCAGATTTGGGGTGTGTATATATACAATTGTGGTAAATATAAAGATGCAAAAATTTCTTCTATTTTTTCTCTATTTGTGAGATCTAATTAGGTTGCTGCTTATTTTAAGTGACTGAATTAGTATATCATTAATAATTTTTTGCCTGGGTTGAGAAAAATTCTTTGTTTCATATATTTGCCAAGTATTTATTTTTTAAAATTTGAACAACTCCATTTTCTTTTTCCTTTTTTTTTTTTCCCAAAGAAACTAGTGTCTGCTAAGTTGCAGTGAGTTTGGAAAGCTGCATGCTTGTCTGTTAAAACAAAATATCACAGCAGACATTCCTCCAGCTTGCTATAGAAGATAAATTGCTTAGAGATACATTTTGCAAGCCCCAATAATCCAACAAACAGTTTGATCAGGAAAAAGGTTTATCAGTGTTTGAAAAGCTGATGTTAATTTGAAGTAGTAAAGAAATTCTCTGTCAGATGAATGCCTTCTGTGCATCAATTTTAAAAGATAACATGTACTCATTTGAATTTAGATTTAGACAGCTGATGAAGGATAATAACCATAGCAAATAACAAAGTTATGAGTAAAACACTAATAGCATTAGATTAGCGCAGAGTATTATATGCCAGAAATAACATTAATTTCTTCAAGTTAGAATTTACTGCTTGCTGTAAAATACAGTTGTATTTTCTAATGAACATTATGACCTTCAAAACTTTATGATCAGGATATTTCTCATAATTATTCAAAAATTGTGTTTCAGAAGCCATCCTTCAGAAAGATGTTTTAACCATGCTAAATACTCTGATGTTTTAACTGCTTCCAGCCCTGGCAGGACTTTGGTAATGTTTTGTTGGATTTGCTTGCAGGTTTGTTCCTTTTGTTTTTCCTGCTTGACTAGCCTGACTGGAGCCAATTGTGTGAAGTATATGCCATATTTTTCATGTTTGTGTTGTGTGCAGGTTTTTCTCAGGGCAGCTAGGCAAGAGGGAAGAGGCAAATTAGTAGACATCCTTTCAGTCCTCTGACGGCGACCCAGAAGTTTTTCACACCGTGTCACCTGCACAGCTGACACAGAACCCTCAGCAGGTGCTACGAAGGGGCAGGATGGCAACAGTGTGAGGGACAATCACCATGCCTGTCACCTCGCCTCAGTGTCATGCTACCTGGCATGTGTTTCTGCAACATTCAATCTAGCACACGGGCATCAGCAAATGGATCCCTGCTGAATGACCTCCAGTGTCTTTATGAGCCTGTTGAAAACATGAATGGCACAGAGGGGACTTAGACCTGCTCTGTGTGTTGAACTCCATATTTTCAAGTTTCTTTTCACTAGGTACACGTGCTACATTCTTGAAAAAGTGTTAGAACCCTAAATTAAACTGACAAAAGCAAAAGCTTTTGTAACTTATTGCAAATTTAAAGTTAATGCTAAAGGCTCTAGTTTTGCTTCTTATATAAGAATTTATATTAATATTTTTAATAGGGTATCCACATCCTCAAAGAGTACTTGGATGTATCTCTTTATTAAAAAGATTGACAAAATGTAAATTGCATGGGAGTTTAAAAGGACTGGAATAATCTGTGGATCCTGCTACAGTCTTCTTCACAGGGAATTATTCTAACAGTTTCATATTTTGGAATGAATCCTGAAGCATATCTTTTTAGCCAGAAAAACTTATAAAACCACTGTCAGATTAGAATAATTTATGTAGAAGACCATCTAGGTAAGTTATACTTTCTCCTGTAGATCTACATATAAATTTCTAACCTTCAGTGTCATCTAGTGCATAGAAAACACAAATTCTGATGCCAAAATGCTAATGATCCTGAGTCTGCATACCTGTTGATTCTTGTTTATAGGAGGAAAAATTATACATCCTTTCCTAACCCAGAGATAAGCCCTGTGTAAAAGCATTTTTATTATTTCACAATATGCAGCTTTGCCGAAAAACAGTGGATTTACCTAGAGGCATTTTAGTAGAAGATAAGAAACTGCCATACCGTTTTGAGAGTTTTCCTTAACTTAATATATGGACTCCCCAGGAATTCAATAACAGTATATAAAGTATATATAACAATGGAACAATATCATCATGATATCCACACTTATTCTTAAAAACATTACAGGCAAAAAGGAAACAGTGATTGTATGTAAAAGCCAGGAGTTCATTATTAGTATAACTGAAATCTTAACAGTATAATTAGAGAGCTAGCCAGCATCTAGCTATAATAGAAAATTAGAGCAATAAAGAGCATAAAGAAAGGATACATCATTACCAAAAAAAAAAACCAAACCAAACCAAAGTTTTAAAAAGGCAAAACAACCCCCAATAACAATACAGTTAGAAGTGTAGCACACATTTCCTAGCTGCTAACTGTTTTGCTGTTGTTGTGCTTACCTTCCACTGCCCTTTGAGATCCTTCCACCTGCTATGGTACCATGTGGTAAATCACCACCACCAAAACTATTTCACAGGAAAGACTATGATGAAATTATTGTTTTCTTCGTCACTTTAGGATCTGCTGGAGTAATATTTGTTTCTTTGTAAATGGTCTTTTACACATCATTTCTTCTTCATTGCTCTGCAAGTCCACGGTGCATTCAAATTTACTACATATGACGCACTTGGCATACCCCCAGTCCCCAGCTTTGTTCAGGTCTGCATTTATGTAACTAACTGTTGATGAGTTGTTCATAGCCATGGGATGTCTGGTGCCAGGCTGTGATTCAGCTCCTATCCCACACCAGTATTCCTTTATACTGCTTCCTGTGCTTCCTCTTCCCAAGGACTCCGCCAACATACCAGCCCAATAATTCTCTACATTGCTTCATTACATTAGACTCACAAATATCTCATTTTATACAGAACAACTACTTTTTACAATTATATATAAAACTGGTTATACCATAAGGAGACAAGCCATATTAAAAGCAATTAAACCTGGTTGTCTTGTTATGAGAAAAATACTGTTACAGCTGAACTAGGTCAAAGCAAAGTTACAGGGAGATTGAGACAAGGTCAGACAAAGTAAGCTTGACAAGCCATAGTCCTGAGATCTCATAAACTCAGTACAAATCCTGTGACCTATTTCTAGCAATGAAAATACTGTAATACCGAGCTACAGCCTAGGACACGTAGTGTACGTGTTAAAAATACTGTAATAAAGTCTCTGTACATCCTCTGTATCCTAGTTTAGAGACTAGTACCTGGGCAATTGTAAGAAGGAATCCACTAAGCATTATCTTAGGTGTAGGAGTACCTACAAAGTTGCTTAAAGTGTTTAAAAAAGCAATTAAAAGTGTAGTTGAAAGAAGTTGGCTTTTTTTTATTTTCTACTTCTACTGCTCTACAATTTAAGGTTTTTGATTTAGTCTAAACAAAGCCTTCTGAAAGAGAATGTACTGTGGGAACCCATGAGAAGTAGTAGTTTCTGCAGTGATTCAGCAACCTTAACTTAGATAGGGAAAATCTGTTTCTGAGAAGTCTTTACAAGCTGTCAATTCCACTTTAGAAGACACTATCCTTCTCAGTGTGATGCTTGGCTTCTCTAATGAGATTACTTTTCTTATTAGACTTTCCTAAAGTCCTATTCTTATGCTCTGGCTTATTTTTCTTTCCTGAACAGATTGTGAATCTTTAACCTTACCAACATTTAAAGTAATTGATTAATTAAGTCTCATATTGAAATATTGCTCTCTGAGTTAAAAATGTAGGAAATGATTTCTTATTCTTAAGTGGATATATATTCCAGACCACTCAATACTTCTCTAAGAAGCATACATTTATGTGGTTATATTTGATGTACTGATTGCTCACTCATCTAAAGGGATAAGGATCTGAAATCTAACTTAAACTTAAATGCATTACTAGACAGATATTAAGGGAATATCATATTCAAATGGGATGTTTTAATGATATCTACTCTATAGGGCACCTTCCATATTTTTATTATTTAAATAGAATCCTTAGGTTTCCTGAAATATTCTGATTTCTTATTTTTTGAAAGGCAATCTTTCCCTTGCCTCTTTCTTGTTTAGTGAACATCTAATTATATTTTGTCTTTCTTACAGAATAATGTGTCTACTTGATGCATTTGTAAATTTATAATAGGATGATAGGCTTTGTTTTAATCTAATTAAGTGTTATCAGATGGTTACATCAACTTGCCTTTACAACAATGAAAAAACTTCCTCCCTTAAAGGAGGAAAACCCAGTGTCAGAACAAAACGTTATGATTTCATTATTGCTACGCAATCACAGACTTTCTGCTGTTAAATAAAACATCACTGAATACATAGTGCTGAAATGAATAAACCTTTATAATAACTGTTTTGTGTTGAATTTTCAAAGAGCTAATATGACTGAAGGCATATCTGTACTTCAGCTGTAAATATCTGTATATTGAATTTTGAAAAAAAATGCTAAAGAAAAAAAAGCCAATATAAATTGATTGAAAAACCTACCAGTGCTGCTTACATTCCTCAAATGATCAAATGAAACAATTTGAAGTTGTTTTCAAAACAGGCTTTTAATATAAAAAAAACAAACTCCTGAATATGCTTCTTTGCCTCTGATCATAGCTCATCTGGATGTCCTACGTATGTCTTTTCTCTTTTATTCTTGAATGTCACTTGTTTTTCCATCCCAGATATGATAGAAAAATAGTTTTTTTTAAGCTGGCAGAATTCTGTTTTCAGCTAGTGGAAGAATGTATTCTAGTCACACTTCTGTGCCCTTCCCATCCATCCAAATATGGCTGTAAAGAGCATTAGATAATTTTGTCAATTTATCTGGCAAAGTTTTTTTACGGTTTATTTTCTAAGGCTTTGCTTAGTCTTAAGAATTTCTCAGACATATTTCTGTGTCTAAATGTTAGCTATTTTAGCTGTTTTGCTTTTCCTAAGGAAAAGGTCTGTTTATTAGCAAACTTTTCCTTCCGATACTTCCATAATTTCCCTTATGCTTAGTGTTCACACAGTTTAAATGATGACATGGTATTTCAAGTATAGAGAAGTATTGCAAGTCTATATCTGTTTCTCTTCTTACTTCTATTCTTCCTATTCCCCTTTGCTTTGTTGCATCTTTTAATTAATTCTAATTCTGAAGAATCTTCAAGTGAATATATCACAAAATTCTTCCCCAAAATGTATCACAAGTTGCTGAAAAGCACAAGTTCCCAGACATGGTCCTCCCTCCACAATAAAATCCTTACACGAGCAAGTGATGAAACCGACGTGCTGTGAATTTATTTAGTATGTCCTATATTCTCCACTCTTCTCTCTCCCCTCTTTTTCATGTCCATTTCTGCTTTGTCCCTACACTTAGTTCAGTGCCCACCTCTAGAGTAATACCTCTCTTGAGCCTGAACAGCTCTTCTAGCTCTTTCCGTGTTATTTACCACATTTAAATATGAATCCAGCTGGTTAATAGGTAAAAGGTGCCATAGGTGACTGAGAGAAAGTAGTGATGCAGTGATGTAGTGATAAGCCAGTGCAGAGCCATGAACTGACCAACTGATTGAGTTCTATCCAGCTTTCCCTGAGAATGGGCATTTACAGAGTCTTTGCAATCTACCTCACCACCAAGTTTCACACATTTTCAAGCATCTAGCTGTTTCCGATACCTTTTATTTTACTACTTGCTTAAAAACAACCAAAAACATTAAAACCAGACAAACAAAACAGAACAACAAAACAGCACAAACAGGTGTGACTGACAGTCTGACAGGCAGACACGGGACAAAAAATGTTTGTGTTCTGCATAAAGCAGTCAAAAAATGGCAAAGTGATGCTGCAAGAAAATCGTCTAAGGAATTACACTAGACCAGCTGAGAAGGGAATAACAGAGTAGTGCTATGATAAAAGAACAAGAAAATCAAACAAATTGCATTTAGAGTTGTGTTAACAGCAGTGCCACATATTAGAAAAATCAGGGTGATTGCATAAGCCTCACTTAGGGACAGAGTCTGAAAATTTTAAAACCCAAAAGGATAAGAAGAATAAAAGGAGAATAAGAGGATGCAATTCACCCAGTGCATCACTTTGTTCTTCTGTTAAAAGAAGAACATTAGCAAATGGACAGCATTTATGGAAGCCTCTTTGTGTTTAAAAAGATGTCTTTGCAAAGAAATTTTATAGCCTGTAATTTGGCATTAGTTAAGCAAAACAGATGTGTCCCAAATGGTTAGATTTAAATGCAGATTTTAATTAACCTGTGTGTTGAGGGGCCTCTCAACAGAGGTTTGATTTGAGGCTTTACTCTGTTTATTATACTATATTGTGTAATACAACACTGAATGCAAGCCCATTTTCTGCACTTCGGACTATGTTTACTTTTGTGTTTTCTAATTTATTTAAACTTCAAGCTAATAACAACTTCTGAAGAAATACAGACAAATTTCTATGTTAATTTTTTACAATTTCTAAGGAACTAAATTGCAGTTTATATTTGCTGCAGCTCATTCGGAGGCTTGGAGCACCTTGATCTAGGATTCAGGGAAACATCACCAAGTCTGTAAATTAAAAAACTATGAATGAAGACATCAAATATCAACCTTTAATATAAAAATAATGAAAATTTTAAAAATATGCATTTTGTCTGATCCTTTTTTTTTCTTTTGCTGTGGAATATTTGGTAATTAGACATACTTTCAAACCTTTTTGCACAATTTTAAATTTAGAAATTGTCAATTACATACTTTTGCTTGGTTCTAATTTTAAAAGATAGTAAAACACCAATATTGTCAGTTCTGCCACTGGTGATAAAATCAAAAGAATTATAAAATCAAATAATTTTCAGAAGAGAATACAATACTGATTTCCTTTTAAATCAGAACTCATTCCACTGAAGGAAAGCCTATAAATGTGGAGAAAAAGTAAATTCTCATCTCAAAGGACATATATGAATTTCAGCACTTTGATGCATCTTAAATGAAATGGAATGCTGAGACTTTTAATTTACATCAATCCACAGAAATATCTAAGAAAGTTTAAAAAAAAATCAATCCCACAACAACATTTTTTGATTCTGACCTTACTTCAGTGTCCTACTTTCACAGCTTTATTTGTTGCTGCAGTTATGTGAGGTGAATTCCACATTTATTTTGGGGAAAAAATATCCTTGCAATAAAGTTCTACAAAATGAGTAACAAGAGTAGGCTCCTATGTCATGTCTCCAATATTCATACTCCTCAGCATGGTTTCACAGTCCAAAGAATTTTCTTAGTCATTGATTTTTGCCTTCAAGATTTTTGCCTAATCCACTGTGTCATTTGCCTGGGGACTAGAAAGGCATTTTGTCTGGTGGCCCAAGCGATTAACTCTGAATGCATCAGACATTCTTTTAATAATCAGGTTCTAGTTTTTCATAGACTCCATACAGTTCTGTGTATTGCTTGTAGCTGCTTCTGTAAATGAGTGCTACCAAGATAATCATGGCATCTCTAGTTGATTTCTGAAACATAAATTCTGCACTGGACAGACAGGGAGAGAAGATCTTGTTCTCCCAAATTGTCTATGAGGAATGCAGATTTGAACATTTTGAGGAGAATCCAACAATATAATCAAACCCAGTGAAAGTTTGGTTGACACGGGTGAATCAGTTCAAAGCTACCAGCAAATTATTTGCCTTGAAAAAAGGAAATAAATGAAAAGTTGCCATTCTGCTCAGCCTTTGCCAAGTCATCTGGAAAATGCATTTTCAAAATGTTCTTATTGTGTCTCAAGATCAACATAATTTTGCCTCAGTCTTTATTTGCGATGTTCGAACTCCCTGACTTCATATTACAGGCTGCAGCTTTGTCTGATAGGATCTTCATCATACCCTGAAATTTTATCAGAAACATTTTTCTATTGATTATGCAAAATGTGCCCCTGTAGAAATTTTGAGACACCTCCCAGAGCAGAACTATGTTCTTAAGAGAGCTTCCTTTCATCATTAGTAAGTATCTGACAGAGATACCTCCTCTTTCCTATAAACCATGTTTATAACCTCTTTACATATGTAATAGTCTTCCAAATTATTATTGTGCATTGCTTGTGGTACAGCCTGACTGTGTCACTTCCTGTCGTTGCAAGTAGATTCATTAACCTCCTCATTTCCTCAAAGGCTTCTGTCCCAAGAATTTTGTATCTTAAAATAGTTTTCAAGGGTTAAGGGTAGCACCAAGTCCTCCACTTCAAAAGAATTCTTGAAACTATTCTGGCTGTATCACATCTTCCAGGCCCTTAGGCCTTTGGTCATATATTATTGTGTCGAATGTAATGTGCATTTTAAATCACCACATAACACTCTGAATATATGAAGTTCCTCATTTAATCTAGTGCTGCTTAACAAAAAGTATCCATTGAGATCTGAAGATTCATGCTTTATCTCTCTGTATGGGTATATAAACTCATGAACCACACAGATTCCTGAAGTACCTTGTAGTAGCCAGGAGCAAATGAGGTAATACTATGCTGCCATTGCAATATTTTTTGGTGCATATATTTCAATTTAGCCTTAAGCACTTTAATTGAAAATGTCTATTAAATAATTTATTTCTGGATAATAGGAGACAAATGTCATCATTTTATAATCCTTTAATAGACCATAAAAGTTGTTTTTTCCATTGTTATCTGAAAGGGCAAAGAACTTGCTTTAAGATATTAGGTAGCAAAATTTCTTGCCAGAATTAGAGACAGGGTATTTTTCTCCACCTAGCCTGATCCATAAGGGCAGTCATAATGATGATGGAGACCATGAAAATGGCTGCTGAACTGTCTGAGAGAGCAGCTTAGTGGGACTTTCCTAGAAGCAAATACTCTTTTCAGATTTTGAGTCTGTTTAAAGAAGCTGCAGCAGTCCTTACTTCACCATGCCTGCTAGGATGAAGAATAACTTTTTAAATAAGAATCATAATGTGATAGCTGTAAAAGTATAGTATGTGTCTAAGAATGCCCAGGTCTATGTCTGAAGAAGCCCCTCATCTTTGTTGTACCTCTCTGTATAGAAACAATTTTCCATGAGTCATTTCTATTTTATGCCAGCAATGGCACATTAAGACAAGGTCTACATAGACTTTCTTTTCTGACACATAAAATCTTCTTGTGGTGTGTGCTGGTGCATCACCCCCCTCCTCTAAGCTGCACTATGGTCTCTGATCTCCACACCATAACTCCTCTGACTTTCCAGTACTTGTGTCAATGAGTGGATCCTACTCCTTAGCTACTCTTGGCTTGCTGGCAGTGGCAGCTCTATCTGTGCTGTCATACACAACTTCTCTGGTTTTAGCCATTCAACATTTATTATGGAAGAGGAGTCGTAATTTCAGTCACTGTGCTTCCAAGTAAGTAGTAACTCCCACTAGTGAGATTCCTGCCACACTTCTCACTCAAAGATAATTTTTTTGCTTTTCCCCAGCCAATTCCTCCAATTGTATTGTCTTAATAGCACTCCTCATTCCTCATGATGTATTTCTGGACTATGAAAGCTTTTGTCTATTCCGGCTTTTTATTCCCCCTCGTAGTCCTATATTCTACATCTATGTTCTCAACAGACATATTATGTCTTTTTTAGCTGTCATCAAAAGCAACCAGTTTTTTTCTCTCTGTGAAGTTACAGCTCTGGCTGTGACCATTCTCTTGGGCAAAGCATTCCTTTGTCATGCAGAGGATTTTTTATTTTGCAAATTCCCTGTATTGTCTTATTCTGCAGAAACTTACTGGTTGAACTTTACTCTTTTTTTCTGATCTGTTCAGTAAAGTGAGCATCTCTCCTTGATAGTACCTTCAAAACACTTATTCATGCTTGTTTAATAGATGAAGACTGAAGTGATCGGGCAGTAGGAACAGAAAATACCTTGGCTGCAGAATTCTTGAACAGTTCCTTTGGGACCTTCAAGTTTTAGTTGTCCTATTCACTACAGTGACACACTGTTACTACTGAAAAATATATCTTTCTTTCTTAATCTCCTGATATAATCTCTTATCCATGCATCTTAAAAAATAGATTTTTTTCCTTTCTAATTTCTTGCATCAGTATTTAGGGAAGCTGTGAACTTGATAAAAACTCTATTTCAAGGATCATCACATCTGTTGATTTAAAATAGTCTTCTGCTAACTGTGTGTATTTTGATGTCCACAATCTGAATGAGATTATGGTAAAATTCAAATTAAAACTATTTAAAACTTTAAATATACAACAATGTTCTAGATACTTGTAAAGGTCAGGTAACAAATGAACACTATTGAATTATGCTAACATCAGATTTTTCTATCTATTTCTAGTGTTCAGCTGGAGACTCATTCAAGACAGATCTCCATTTTACAGCACAACTACTTTTTGAGGGCTTCTTCCTGGACAATAAAATATTCTTTCTAAGTCACACTGAACTTTGCTTATTTGTTTTGTTTTTGTTAGTGTAAATCTACTCCTAGGAACTCTTCAAGCCCATAATACTTTGGGATTCCACAAGTCTTTCTTTCCAAAATAATTTTCTTTCCCCAAAGCTTGCTCACCTGGAAGGATCTAGAGATACTTTTGACATTCTTCCTAATACTTTTGACATTCTCCTATTCAATTACAGGGGTGTTTGTTGTTTTTTTTTTTTTTTTAATTATTTGGAAATGAAAAGTCACCTGTTCTAGAATTGCCTATTTACATTTCTTGAATTCTTTTAGTGGTAAAGTGGTCTCTTCCCATTTGCTTACTAAATGTGTACATTCCAGTGTAAAACATCTCCACACAAAAAACCTTAAATTTGAAACTAACCTGCAATTTAAAAAACGTACCTAATTCAAGGTTATAGTTGGAAAAAATGCCTATCATTCATCACCAGCTCTTAACTGACACCAGGCATGGCATTAATCAGCACTTTGAAATGATGATGGCCTGGGATAAAGGTTGTCCTAACTAGTCTTTAAAGAATACTGTAGCAACTCTTGACAAGCATTGACAACTCTTGACAACATCAAATAGAACTTGAAATGTGCGGATATAATTATTGAATCATAGAAAATTAGTCTGCGAAGTCTTCTAATCCCTGTAATCCTTCCTCTCTTCTATGTGATGACATTCCAGATAGGTGTCCATTCAATGCTTTTTATTTAGTGATAAATACCATGTTCCAGAGAATTGCATTTGGAGTTTAGTTAGAGTTTCCCAATACCTTGTCTAGCCCTTGCTGAAACTTAGATACATTATTGCTTATCCTACTAGCCCTGGACATGGACAATGAAATAACATTTATTACCTGTTTCTATATGCCCTCTTTGATTGTAAAAACTACTAGTTTTTCTAATCTCTGTCATGTCTTGACTAAGCAAGGTCAAATTTTTCACTCATTGCTGTTCATGCTTCTAAGATAATTTCTTTATCTTCTTTTGTTTCCTGATGAATCTGTCCAAGCAGCTTATTTGCTTTTTCTTTCTTTGGAGTCCATTACAACAAAACTGCATATAATATTGAGATATAGTCACTGCTAAGAAAAGCAGAATTACTTACATTGCTCTTACAGCTGTTGCTTGAGTTTGGCATTATCCTTTTCACAACACAGCACAGCAAAATTGATTCATCTTCAGTTTGTTATAACACCCTCTCCTCATGTTTTGTCCATGTGTTAAGTGGTCCTTGAAAGGCTTCTGGTGGCTCTAAAATTTCATTTTTAGAAATTATACTGACCTTCTCATGTACATTATATTCTCTATTAATTCTATTTATTTTTATACTTTGTTTTCCAGCATAAAAGTCAGACATGTTGGTCCTTAGCTGTGTATGTCCCTAGTAGCACTTCTTAAATTATTTCTGTGAAGTGTCTTTCAAAATTATTAGATTTTCTACTACCTTTCAGAAATTTAATTTCTGAGTCCCTGTAGGACTCATAAGTTAATATTGCACTGCTTGGCTATTTATTAATGTTCATTTTATCTGTTTATTTTAAAAACTCAATTTGATGCTTAGGTCAGAAAAGTTCTGTGATTTGTAAGAAGTTTCTGAGCTCACATGTTGTTAATCTTCTAAACTATATTCTTGTCTATGTGTCCTGAATGTGAATATGGATATATCCCATTGTGCCGCTTCACTCCTCTTTGTGCTTTGTAAGTTCACAGAATCCTACAATCATGGAATGCTTTGGGTTGGAAGCGAGGCTTAAAGATAATCCAATTCCAACTCCCCTGCCATGGGCAGGGACAGCTTCCACTAGACCAGGTTGTTCAGAGCCCCATCCAACCTGGCCTTGAACACCTCCAGGAATGGGGAATCCACCACTTCTCTTGGCAACCAGTTCCAGTGCCTCACCACCCTCACAGCAAAGAATGTTTTCCTAAAATCTAACCTAGACCCACTCTCCTTCAATTTGAACCCATTCTCCCTTGTCCTATCACTACATGCTCTTGTAAATAGTCTTGCCCCCTCTTTCCTGCAAGCTCCCTTCAGGTACTGGAAGGCCACAATTAGGTCACCCTGAAATCTTTTCTTTTCCAGGTTGAACAATCCAAATTCTCTCAGCCTTTCCCTATAAAAGAGGTGCTCCATCCCTCTGATCAAGTTGATGGCCTTTCTCCGGGCTTGCTCCAACACGTCCATGTCCTTCCTGTGTTGAGGATGCAGTATTCAAGTGGGGTCTCACGAGGGCCAAGTAGAGGAGCAGAATCCCCTCCCTCGCCCTGCTGGCCACACTGCTTTGGATGCAGCCCAGGACACGTTTGGCTTTCTGGGCTGTGAGTGCACATTGCTGGGTCATGTCCAGCCTCTCACCCACCAGTACCCCAAATCCTTCTGGGCAGATGATGATCTCATCATCCCCCAGCCTTTGTTGATAACAGGGGTTGCCCCAATCCAGGTGCAGCACCTTGCACTTGGTCTTGTTAAACCACATGAGATTCCCAGGCATCCATTTGTCAAGCCTGTCTAGGGCCCTCTGAATGACATCCTGTCCTTCGGTTGTTGATAACTCTGGGCATGGAACTAGTTTTGTATGTCACATAGAATGTTTCTATTATATGTCCCTAATTTATTCCTGAAAATGCCATGTGAGATAAGAGCTTCTCAGAAAACAAACCATACTGCTTCATATAATAGAAATGAGATTGCCTTGTTACTGTTTATCCTTGATGGTTAAAGTTGGCCAATATTCATCATCAGGTTTTCCCCAAGTGCTTATAAATCTGATTTGTTTGCTGAACTATTCAAATTAATTGAAATTAAACTGATTGTTCTACTACCCTCAAATCTTCTTTGCCACTTTTAGTTTCAAGATATGTGGAATGGAATCCACACATGAATGACTGTGAGATTGGCTCAGCTGGTTAAAGCATGGTGCTAATAACACCAGGGCTGTCGGTTTAATCCCTGTATTGGCCATAATTTAAGAGGTGGACTTGGTGATCCTTGTGGGTCGCTTCCAGCTCAGAATAATTTGTGAATCATTTCAATAAGACTTACAGCTCCTACAGCATGTATGTGATGACAAGAGGAATTTTCATTAATTTTTTTCTACATTAATGTCCTTTCACAGATACCTGAGGTTCATGGTTTTTAAAATGACTGTAAATATCTTAGACTAGTTTTAGGTCTCACCTGAATATTGAGAATTCAACCTAAAACCTGCCTCTTAACATCTGAAGCTCACAGAATCAGATAATATTTGCAACTACACAGTTAGCAAAGCTTCATTGCCCCTTTCTGTGAGCAATCTGCAAGAAATGTGTACCAGAGTGGCACTACTGTCCCTGGAGACAGAGACCAGATTGGATGTGAGCATGCTGTGCACCTTCAGATGCCTTTTTAAATCTTCTAATGAGTTAATGGAATATTGCTTCCTTATAGCACTCCCTAGAAATGGGCACAGGAAACGACACTCTTGTGTTGTTCACTCACTGCTTTGTGGAAGTAGCTACAATGAAAATTTGTGAGATTCTGAGTATTTTTTTTTTCCTTAGGAACTTAACTCTGGATTTTATTTCATTTAGTCACCTGGCACCTAAAAATAATAAGTCAAAATTTCCCCTCAGGCAAAGTATGAAAACAGATTCTCTATTTATAAGAGGTAAGGGCTTTCTAATATTTCTATAGTCCTGGTAGATGGGTTGTCATTCAAGCTCTCCTGATCAGAAGGGGGAAAAAGCATAGTTTTGGAGGTGTGTTGTCTTATTTGTGGCAAGAACTATAAATCACAGTCTGCATTCTGTCTTTGGTTTCTGGAGCAGTAATGAGTAGGAAGTGTGCAAGCAGGCAGTAGGCTTATTTTGCACTGAAAAAAAAAAGGAAGATAACATAAATTTCATTTGTCTAGTAAATTCTGGTGCTGTAAAACATTGGGGTGAAATCCTCATCCCTTGGAAGTCAACAAGAATTTCATACAGAGAAATTTTGTGTTAAATCCTAATGGACGTTAGTAAAACTAAGATTGCATGAAGAAAACAAAATTCTGGAACTGAAGTGCTCTGCTAGATTGTATGAATTTATTTTGTCCATTTCGAAGGCAAAGCTACTTTAGTAAAGAATAATCTTAAAAATAGTTTAATCTAACTCATTCTCTTTTAGTCTGAGAGAGGACTCAAGTGGATGCATCATCCATTACCATCACTCAGTTTTACCTTCCACTAGAGACACAATATCAGACAACCACATGGGCAAGGACTTCAGCATCTAGAGCTGTTGTTGTAGATGCAGTAGCAAACAATAGCAAAACAGTAACAAAAGAGCTATTACTGAGTTTTTGATGGTCACATTAGGTCTTAAATTAAATCCACTTGAAAATGCTGATCCACATGCCAAAGTTCTTTGATACAGAAACTAAGGAAGAGCTAATTCTGTTCTTTAAAGTACAACAGTCTCACAGGAGATAGTGTTCTAACTTCCAAAAACACAGACTCCTTCCCGAGGGAGTTTTGGTTTTTCCAGGGCTAGAAACAGCTTGGTGAAGGTCCTGGAATCAAAGGTTTGGATGTTGGCAAGCCTCACAGCCATTAGGCAGGAAATAGACCCACTAAGTTTTTTTTGTAGGTTTCATTGAACTATACTAATTAAAACTTTATTCTTTTGTCTTAAAAATACAATTTAAAACACCCAGCATGATCCAAACCTCATGCTTAATGCTTATATAGTAACAGAGAATGTTTGTCGAGATAAGTGATTAAATTTCAGAAGCTGTTTTTAAACTGTGTATTTTTGTTAATAACACATTTCCATTAAATGCAGATGCTAAACTTCCACAATGTAGAATTAACACAATAATTGGCTAGAGCTGTGTTAGTTTTGTCTTTCTTAAGACTATATTGGAGGACAGTTTAGCAGATGTCTGAATTACACTTTGTTAATAACAAAGGCAATGCACAATTTGAAGGGATGTTTTTAGGATTCATTTTTGGATTAAATCCTGTACAAACAGAACACAGGCCTTAGGCAAATCCAAGAAATAAAACAGGAAATAAATTGGAAACAAAGGCCCATATGCTGTGTACAAATCAGGTCTATTATCTTTGCTTACCTTATGGCAGAGATAGCATTTATAAACTACCTTTACAGCTGAGCAGAGATAAAAACTCTGTGTTAACAGTACATTATATCTTATCTCTCACAGAGAGGTGAGGAGTCAGCTTTTTCTTTAGAAGGAAATAACCACTAAAACCCGTGAAACTAGGTGTGTATATTTGCCATGTTTATTTAATTGCAACACAGTCTAAACATAACTAACAACAAATATATATGCTTCTTCCTAGAACAGTGGAATCTGCTCAGCCTGAGCAATACCAGCTCAGAACCTGCCATCTCTCTGGACATATCTGAGTATTAGAATTCAATCACACTGTTAAATTATTGAACCAAAAGGTCAAAAAAGTCAAAACAAATATTCCTTGAGGTTGAAAAATGTCCAGGCTAGATCAAAGCCTCGTGACTTGAAATATATTTTGATGATTAGGATGAATGTTGGGTTGGTTTAGTTTTCTTTTTTATTTTCTTTGATTGTTTTAGTGTTACTTTTCTGTGATTGCAAAAGGCTTCATATTTTCACATATGCTGTTGGATACAGAAAATGCTCCTGCTCGTACATATAAGAAAATCAAATTCAGCTAAGCTTTTCCGATGTTATTTTAATCTGATACTATTCTCACTGTCATCCTCATTATTTAAAGTTAATCAAGTTGAGTGACATGGTGATACAGTGTGGGATTATATATCTAATTTTTTCATTAGCAGAGGCAGACCATGTGGTTAAAAAACCATAAAGCATAACAAAAATAAGTTAAAAATGCTGGAACATCATTCTGTTTCTATTACATATTTCCTGTGTTGGTTTAGCCAAGTGACTCAAACCTTTACTGTAGTATGTAATCTAGAATTAGTGTGCATAATGTATTGATGCAATAATGTTTAATGATCTTTATTATTGTCTTTGACTCAATTCCTTTTCTGTAAAATAGGGACAAGACAGTGATATGTAGTGCAAAAAGAGCTACAAAGATAAATTTATTAACATCTAAATTATAACATAAAATGATTCTAGGACAAGCAATGAATACCTTCCTTACATCATCTGTCTGTGTATACCTTACTATACAAGTACTCCCACCATCTGCTGCTCACAGCACAATGCAATAGTAACCCTGTAAAAGAAACTGTTCTTGTTTGGATTAATGCAACTTTTTCACTGGGAGTTTTGGAAGAATTCCCATCTTATTCTAAGCACACCAGTATACTAGAAAACAAGCAGTAATGTTTGTCATCTACACCTAACAGTCAGTAAACCCAGCACTGATGAAAGGTATCTGGTTTATTTGTTTTTCTCCTACAGTACACTATTTATATTGTGATCCATTAATAAACATGACCGAAAAGCAGAGAAGATGATCACCTGTTTGAATTCTCTTTGCTGCAAAATTCTATCTCCCTTTTGCAGATAGAGGGTGAGTTTATGCCTCTTTATGAGCTGGTGTGTCTATGGAAGTGAGGGATGCCACAGAGAACGTGACAGGTCAGCAGGGATGGAATTAAAAGAGCAAGCTGGGAACATTCAGAAGGAGCAGAGAGGAGGAGGCTCCTGAGAGCATTAGGGAACAAATACACAGCCAAGTCAAACAAAGCACAGAGCGAGAACTGTGTGGAGTATGCTATAGCTCAGAGGCCCTGGAAATTTCTGGGGTAAGAGAAAGAAAGGAAGAAAAATCCACTCTGCAAAAATATGTGTGTGTGTAGTTTTTAAATCTCTCATTTTAATCTGTCTCTCCTGTGAGTATCATATGTTCTTCACATTCTTTAACAAAAATATGCATTAGGTCTTGTCAGTGGAATCCAGTGAGAGGAAAAGAAGCAATTGTCATAAACGAAATACAAAAAATTCCATTTAAACATTAAAAAAAGAGAGGAGCTTTTTTCCTATGAGTGCGGCTGAACAGTGGAACAGATTGTCCACAGAGGCTATGGAGTCTCCATTCTTTGAGGTAATTCAAAACCCAACTGGACACAGACCTGCACAACACGCCCTACGTAACTCTGCCTTGAACAAGGAGTTGAAGTAAGCCAACTTCAACCACTCTGTGATTCTATCTTGGGAGAGATTCTTTGGGGAGAAAAGGGAAGCTGACATGTTTATTTCAATTAAAAGTATTTTTCCCTTTGTTTATTTAAGGAAAAAGTGTGGATATATCTATCCCTAACCCCTGTCTGACTTGTGCTTCCATAACAGAAATCTAGAAGTATATAACATTTATGTGGATATGCTGCTGCATCAGTAGGTTGAGGTGGCTTCCACAGATTGAAGTCAAAGGGACACAGCAGGCAGCAAAGGCCACTAGAGGTCACACAAACTATTTAAAAGAATATGAACAAGGTAATTTATACTCCAGTTGGGAGCCTTTTCCCTTTCCACCTGTTCCCCTTGCTTGTCAGTCTCAGATCACCTTCCTTCCTGATACAAGGCTGTGGTCAGGTATGTTTAGCTTGTTTTCTTCCTAAGCCTGATTTCCAACTCTAGTTTAGTCATGTGGAGATGATATCACTTTATAGAGAAAATTCCACTGTGATCACAGGCCATGAAAATGTCAAACAGTGGTAAAAAATATAATGTCATGCTAGCTGAGAAATGTTTTTCTTGTGTTCCAAATATGGACTCAGTGAGTGAGCAAGACAGAATATGGGAGAGTGAGAGTGAGCAGCAGTAGCCACGGACTTCATCTTCCCCAAACCAATTCAACTTTACCAATCAGCTTTACAGTTTCCAAGATCCATTTCGCTGGGGTTTATAGCAGGAGCTGAGATGAAAGAGAAATGAGAGTCTTTAATGATAAGACTGCCCCACCCAAAGCTTCACTTTCACTCTACTCTAATCTCCAGTCTCCTGACTTACAAATTTGCAGTCTATTTTCTCACTACTGTATCTTCTTTTTATTTACTTATTGTTTGTCACATATACATGCAGACAGAGAAATAAGGTTTCAAATACTCTCAGATTTAGGCTGTTTTTCTATTTATTATTGTCTCCCCTCCTCCCTTCTCTGGTCTATTTTGCCTAGAAATGTTATGTATGGATTTTTATTTGGTTCAGTATATCAAACTGATTCCTTCAAGCAGGGCAAAGAAACATATGTGAGGAAGAAAGAAGACAGAGCACTGCAGACTTGCCAAGAGCTGCAGTGTTCATTCCCTGCATTCAGTGTAAAAAATAGCTAAAAATTCTATTTAGAAACAAATGAAAAAAAACAGGATCATTTCAATCCACTACTTTATTTTAGCTAGAGTTATCATTTGTCAAGAAGATCCCTGATAATTAGTTCTCTGGACATCAGTTCAAGATGGTTTTGATTCCTGTTCCTTCCTAAACACTTTTAGTCAAGTTGCACCAGCTAGTCTCATGTCTGATATGCTAATTATGGTATTTCTCTACCTTTCTTTATCTCAGTTCAATGACCACAATGATCCAATGTGTTGGTACTAATGATGAGGGTCATATAGTTAGTGGTGGATGAGATAAGGGTTTACTGTTGTATGAAGATAACTGTTTTGGAATATTGCAAGTTATTCATTAGGACAATATTTAGTTGCTCAGTTTTTAGATAACAGGGAGAAAGAGGGAGAGCACCCACAAAAAACCGGAGATCTGTTACTGTAGAACACCTGGTAACCAGAAAGCATCCTAAGTCACTTTTATGGCCTGAATTAAGACTGGAATTTGAGCTTCCGCTGTCCTCGACAAAAACAAAAGCTCTAAATATCAGGCCCCTTAAATTAGTCACTTTCAAGCTTCTCAGTTTCAGCTTCTCTGCATTGGACTTTGTAGAAGCACAGAATAATTTGGATGTAAAAGTATGTGTGTCATATCCATTAATATCTTTTGTCCTCACCAGTGACCACAGCAAAATGTTTCCTTTGCTGAAGCCTCCAGTAAGAGAGCTAATGATCCATTAAAACATCTCTGCTTTAATGCATGCTTTGTACTGCACCACAGGAATTCTCAAAGGAAGGGGGAAGAAGCACAGGATTTAGTTTTATGCAGCAAGAAACAATGGGACATGGATTCATTTCCTTTCCCCCTATAGCAAGGGTCTTTTGGATATCATAACAAATAATTTGAAATGAAAATCTAAAGAATGAGCTGATTGCATATGGCAGGTTACCAGATGGTTTTTAGTTAAATAGCTGATTAAGGAAAAAGGAACTATATCAGTTATCAGTTGCAGATTTGTACTTTCGTTTGTAACCAAAACAGTTTATGAAAATATAGAGTGGGATAAAACTTTTTCTTTAACATAAGTCACTTAATACATGAGTTCAGTGGTACATAGGATTCAGTTTCCTGCACTTTACAGAATGCACTTTGTGTGCAGATTCAAGTTAGACAACTCCTGTTCCCTCCCTTCTTTGTTCCCTTCCTTCCTTCCTTCCTTCCTTCCTTCCTTCCTTCCTTCCTTGCTTCCTTCCTTCCTTCCTTCCTTCCTCTGTCCCCCCTCCCCCTTCTTCTGTCTTTCTCTCCATTTATTCTGCAAAACCTCCTTTTATTCCCAATATAGAAATTAAGTTTTGTATCATTTTTCAGGAAAAAAAGTAAGGAAATAATTTTGGAAACCTAGTTTGCTTATAGCAATTATTTTGTTGATCTCTTGTGGCTTACTGAAGAGCATGTTTTAATAGCTTACCAGGAAATCTTAGTTTGTGCAGGTGCATGAGTTTTAAGGTAGAGAGGCTTGGGGAAGTGACCCTGCACAACCTGTGATATCAGTGTTTTGTGAAGCAAGTCTAATGTCATCTCTGTAGAGGCAGAGTGATGAGGGGATGAATGCTATTTGTGTGAAGGATGGCTGCAGATAATCTCATTAATCTTTCATTTTATGGACACTGGTTTCACAAGCAGACAAAAGTGACCCAGAATGTGCAAATGGCATAAAGGCTAGTCTCTGGCCATTCAGGCTACAAGCAAGCATGGTACAGAGTTTGCTTAAATGTCACATAGAGCCATTATCCCTGGCTCTGAAGAGCTTTGCAAGTCTACTGGAGCCTGGAAATAAGGCTCACACAAATACAAAGCAAGATGCTCACTTTTAAGTCCAGGTGAGAAATATTGTTAGTATTCTCCATTAGTATATAACACTAGGATTTCTGCATTACAGGAGGATGTGAACAGATGAATCATGACCTGATACACACCATTGCCAGAGGTCCAGGAACACCATGAGACAGACCTTTGTGCATTAGTGACAGCATTCTACTGCTGAGGCTCAATTATTTCTGCATATTGCACACAGAATAAGTCCAGGAATTTTCATATTATTGTTTTGTAATCCTTCTCATGTGCTAGGGATGAGAGCTTTAATTTCACTTTTATTCTGACCCTCCGCTTTTTAAAATCTTTGTTACCTTAATACTGTCTCTCATAGTATCCTTCTGGAGGAAATGTCCAGCACACAGCTGGATAGCTCTTACCCAGTGGGTGAGCAACTGGCTCACAGGTCAGGCACAAAGAGCTATACTACAATGGGGTGACATCAGGCTGGCAACCAGTCACTAGCGGGGTTGGGCAGGACTCCATCGTCGGCCCAGTTCTCTTCAACATCTTCATAACTGACACAGATGCAGGACTCAAAGGAATACTAAGTAAGTTTGCCAAGGACACTGAATTGGGAGGAGCTGTCGACTCCCTTGAGGGCAGAGAGGCCCTGCAGAGACCTTGACAAATTAGAGAGATGGGCTATCATCAACTGTATGGAGTTCAACAAGGGCAAGTGCTGGATTTGCAGGTGGGACAGAGCAACTCCGGTTGTGTGTATAGACTGGGGAACAAGATGCTGGAGAGCAGCACTGCAGAAAGTGACCTGGGGGTCCTGGTCGATGGCAAGATGAACATGAGCCATCAGTGTGTCCTGGCAGCCAGGAGGGCCAACCATGTCCCAGGGTGCATCAGGCACAGCATCACCAGCCAGGCAAGGGAGGGGATTGTCCCGCTCTGCTCTGCTCTGGGGCAGCCTCACCTCGAGTACTGGGGGCAGTTTTGGGCACCACATTATAAAAAAGGCATTAAACTATCAGAGAGCATCCAAAGGAGGCACGTAGTGTCTTGGGGTGTCATGCTCAGGGCCAGGAGTTAGATCCTGATGGATCCCTTCCAACTCAGCATATTCTATGGTTCTGTGAAACCTGAATATTAGGTTGTGCTTCAGCCTAATATTCCCTTATCCTCCCCTCCATCCTGTATGATTAAGGTGTTACTGGCGCAAGGCATCTCTGGAGGTGGAATAATCGCTTCAAGGAGTCGACTTTGTTGCAGATGAAAGCTTATTTCACTGAAGCAGACATTTATGAAAAGCAGTGAAAGTTTCACAAAGAATCTCATGTTCAGTAAACAACTCACTCTCTTAATGAACTACTTTAAAACATCATCAAGGTTTCTAGTAGGATTTTTCCTGACCTTTACCTAAACAACATCTCTGCAAAGATGCACATTTGCTTCTTCAGGGTAGGACTTAAGACAAATTTCACTGTCTATCTAGCTGTGTAAACAGCCCAACTCAGCATCACTGCATATACAGTCAGAGTGGACTATGCAAATCCACTGGGAATTCATGATTAAAAAAAATAAATCAGATATGGATGAAGGACAGAATTCAAGGGAACAGTAGCTCCTCTTCACACCTACTCACATTGGTCCTCACAAGGAGAGAGTGAGATTTGTCACAGCATGTCAGGGCAGACTTTTCTGTGCTATCCTGTTCTGGAGACCTTGGGAGGTCCACCTGAGCGCTTGTCATGACAAAGTCATTCCGGCCACACTTGCCTAAAGATGAATATATCCAGAAAGAAAAATATGTTTTTTCTGTGTATTTCAGCATGTTTCAAAATATCTTCTGAATTTGTACTTGGCACCTGAAAAATAAAAATAATCTCAAAGATTTAGTCTCCCAAATGTCTTACTCCTATTTTAATCTTCAAGAGTCTTTTACTGAATAATGATCTTTGTTACACATTTTCCAGTTGTTATATAGGACAAAACTTGTAAAGATTTGAAGTTGCCAGAGGTGACCAGCATATTGAAGACTTCAGTGAGAATTACACTTTCCCTGTGTCACTACCACCAGAGCATCAAACAGCTGTGCTAAGTTATTATTTTCTTTATAACCATAACTTTATTTCCATGGAAGATTTTTAGGGTCTTTTGCTTTCCTTACAGTACGATCCCAAACCCCATAAATTAGTTGGGAATTTTTCCCCCACACTAGAATCTCATCTTCCCCATTCAGAGATGCAATGTGTGAATTTATGCACACCACCACTAACAAAGAGTCTCCGATTTGTATTGTCAGGGGATCAGCCCTGCAGTATTTTTCTGATAGGTGAACAGAACAGAAAACACTTTTAAACGCTTTTCTTCTTGTTTTCCCTCTTCTTCCAAGCACAGTACTTACCTGCAGCCAGATAGTAGCAGTTCTTTATGTGTGTTTGCATCTTGGGAGGAGCACACAAAGAATCTTTTTATTCTGTTAAAACTTGTGCGAGTGTGTATGGAATGGTTATTCTCTGTAGGGAAGGAAAGCTTCCATATCTAAGATCTTTGAAACTCAAAGCTATCAGAGTAGAAAAAAATTGGGATTATGACCTGCCAGAAATCAGCCAGAAATATGTGATTTACCTACAAATAATCCCCCTGCAAATTCCAGGAAGCAGGCAGGCTTTTGTAAATCTCTGTAGAACCACTCTTAGTTTGTATTAAATAATTGGTTAGACATCAGGTTGGCCGTGTCCCTTTACTTTCACTCAGTACAACCACATTCTATGTACTTTTAAGGAGCTGCATCATTTCTACAGCCAGATAATAGATTGCAGATTTATGAACTACTTTATTAACCATTGGCTTGCATCTCTAATACAATAGCCACCATACCCAAGAGGACGGTTGAAACATCGCTTCGAAGCTGTCTTGGCATGTCTTATTTACAGCAGGGCTTGAGAAAGCAGACCCTGCACTCTTCTCTAAAATATAATTCTGTTCATCTTTATGATAGATAGGCAATACTTTATTATAAACCCAATGAGACTGTGAGCTTTAATCATAATTTGTAAAATATTGAGAAAGTACTTCTTTAAAGGAAGTGTGTAAAATCACACAGGCTGCTACTATGAGTTGTATTTCCCTGCTGAAGCATATACTGAATTCTGCTAACATAAAATCTAGCACACAGTGAAGCAAGTAGGGTTTCCACCAAAAAATTATTATTTCATGATTTACTCAAAGAAAAAAAAGTGTGCATGTTACACATGTTGTAATGTTAATGTGCTCAGCATTTTTTATTTCAAAACATTTTAAAGTGCTTTATGAAAAGTCCATTGTCTGATTTTTCCTTGAATGGAACTAAATGTCCTAAATTACTAAAGCTTTGTTTATGTCAATGAAATTTGCATCAACAAAACTTTGTCAATGTGAACATTTTGGTTCAAATCCCTTCTGTAAATGTGCTATCAAAACAGAGATGGGCACTTTTCCGAGAACACATGGTTGAAAATGTGATAAACACAGGATCATCAACTTACTTTGTCCCTCTGAAGAGTATCAACAGTAGAAGATTGCAGTGAGTAGTTAAATTGTCCTAGTACAAAATTAATGAGCAAACCGAGAGTTTTTGGAACTACATTTAACAGCCTTTTTAACATGAATAGAGGGTATAGTCTTGTCTTCTGTATACATCTATTGTCTTAAGTAGCATTGTATGTGCAGATATTTTGGATATTATCTGTACCTTTTTCATCAGGTTGGCTGTCAGATGGGACAATGAATATGTGAATAAACAAACGGCTCAGTTTCTTACCCTTATGCAAACAGAAATCAGTCCCATCCCTCCTTCCCCGAAGAACCAGATGTAGGGTTGTTTACAAACGAATGAAGTAGACATACTTTTTGTACAACTAAAAAGAGGAAGTCTTTTTATCCCTTAAAGTCACCTCAACCCTTAAGCGTCATTAGAAAACAAATCCTTTTTTTTTCCTGAGAAACACCAAAGATGGAACTTTATTTTAGTATATAACATCAGTCAGAATCCGAGTTCTTCCACTCTCACTGCAGAGTTTCACTCACTGGGTTTCTACAGAAGATCCATTAATGTTAGCTGCTTTTGCAGTATGAAACCTGTTACACTGAGATGACAATTGCTGGCATCTGTTTCCACCACCACTAACAATACTTGAGAATCATCAATACAGCCTTTAGAGGTTGAATGGAGTAGCAGCAGCAGCTACATGTTTATTTATAAATACATATAGAATTGTGCCTAGTCCTTGCTCAGGGCCTCATGATTTTCAGATGCTGATCATCATTTTCCTGCAAAGCTATAAAGTGGAAATGAGGTGAATGAAATATGAGAGAGAAAGGAAGCTGCAGATAATCAAACAAATTCATAGGAATTCTCTCTCCTTCTTCCCCCATTTTTTTCATATGCGGACATAGATGCAAGTTTCCTTTTTCTTTTTAATTGCATTTACTGGATTATAAAATACATATATGCTCTGAAAGTAAACTTTTTTTCTTGCTGTCTTTTACTGTGGCAAAAGAACACCTAACAAAATTAATTAAGAACTTATATAAATATTTACATAAATTTATGCATGGCACTAATAACAGCTTAGCACAGCGTGCTGTCAAAATTATGCCAGGGTGTTTTGTATGTTATATAGAGATGTCATATTTTTACTGAGATGTTTCTTTGCAGTGTCACTGGATTTCACAGCCAAGCAGGCGACCTGCAGAGAAGATTGCGTGTCCAATTAACCCCTTTTAACTCTATGCAATTACTGCTCACATCCATTACACTTTTGATGAAGAACAACCATTAACAATCACACCATGACCATGATCCAGTACAGAATTAACACTTTAGCAGCAGTAGCGTAACAGCTGGTAGGATATAAGAAAATTGTAAGAATAAGATACTGAGTTATCATACCACCCAGCCCAGAATTTTTACATAATGAAAGAAGTTATGCATCACTGGGCTGATTGTTCGGGCAAGTGAAGAGGGAATGCAAGGAAAATCAGCTTCAGTCTGTAGCTCAGGCACAGGCTAAATTGCTTGCTCTCATAAATTCAGCTATACGAAATCTAACAGCTAACTTAGATTCATGTATCATTTAGTAAGTATTACACTGACTGCATCAGAACCCAGAAAAGTAAATACCCCAGGACATGGTTTCTTGGACATTCTTTTCATGTGATGAGTCGAGCTACTGAGAACAGAGTATATTAGAAAAGCATCCTGACAAATCCATGTCTTGTTTATTGTTTCCAGGACAGTTTTCAGTTTCTGAGGGTAATCTAACCAAAAGCCAAAATTTATCTAAATGCAAGATGGACTTGTTAAACCTCTCATGTGAGACAATGTTAGAAATACACTGCTTCCTTTGAAACCAGAGTGCACCAAAAGAGAAGCAAGGAAATAGAAGTTTAGCTGTATTCTTTTTTTACTTTGACAGTAAAAAAAAGATATATATTCCCTAAGAATGGGAGTCCAAAAACTCTCTGTGAATCAGGATATTTGCAAATATATTTAGCAATTTGAGGGTCTTGGACTGAAATCTTGGGTGTTGCAAACAGTGATACCAAAGAACAATGCAGAAAGGTGACCAGCTGAAGGACATCTCCACTGTGGCCAGCATGTTCAGCATATGTCATGCTGATAGGTCAGGACAAGCAGAACCACAGCTGACACCTTCATTGTGCTGTCAGGAAATGATGCTGCAGGAAAATCTGCAGGAAATCTACAGGAAATCTCTTTGACACAAAAGGTATACAGATTTTCGTGAAATTTTAGAAAGACTTACAGGAACCAAAGCCATTGAGGGCATGTTGCTCCACAGAAGTGCCAGAACATTTTTGGTACTTGTCCTTCTGTCAAATAAGCTCACTAAACCATCTTGCCCTCTCGCTGTACCATCAACAGACCTGGCATGAAGGAAAACTGCAGTAGTATATATTAGGAGCACGGGAAGGAGCGTGATTTTTTTTTCTGAAAATGCTTATTAGATCTTGTATCAAACTGGATAAAGTTAACATCTTAGAAACAAATAGGAAAACATCACAGTAAGTAAGGAGTACTAGCACAGCAGTCTACAAAAAATACTTTGCAAAGTAGAAATGGTTCAGCCATTGTACAACAAATAAAACAAGCAAGTAAAGGCGTAAAAGGAAGGAGATCTACTTGGTGCAGAAAAACTCCACTTGAATTCAGAGAATTGGTATCAGCTAAGTAGAATTATGCATAAAAATATATAATTATTTGCATGATATTTTCTGGCTATTGGAAAAAAGAACTGCTAGGTTTATGGAAACTGTAGTTGCCACCGGTTGCACATTCCAGGGAACATTCCTGGTAAACCGCAGCTTTTGCTCAACTAGAGCAACATTGGAGAGACAGAAAGACTGTACGAAAGCCACACATGGGAGTGTAATATGAGCCTGGAAAATAAAGACATACTTCACTCATCTCTTACAAATTTAAGGAAAACAGCAAGAGAAGATAAAAAGATAAAGAGAAGGAAGCGTGGAAGAAAAGCTAGCAGAAATAAAAAACGTTGCATGTTAGTTTTTAAAAAGAAAGAATAAATAGGCAGCTTACTGGCTTGTTCAAATCCAGTTTCTGTTGACTTTGGAAGGCAGATTGCAAACTGCTGACTGAGGCTGGCTTATACTGAAAAATATAAATGCAGTCTCAGTGAGGAAAGTGACCACAGCACCAGCCTGACAGAGTTCAAGGAGCATTTGGACAATGCTCTCAGGCACATTGTGACTTTTTGGGGATGGTGCTGTGCAGGGCTGGGAGTTGTACTTGATTACCCTTGTGGGTCCCTTCCAACTCAGCTTATTCTGTGATTCTGTGAAAGTGCACCCAGAGAATAAGGAGAAGTGTGAACAGAAGTAGTTTATTTCATAGCTGTATAGAAGA
The DNA here is from genome assembly GCA_013397565.1 of Ptilonorhynchus violaceus. Taxonomy (NCBI): domain Eukaryota; kingdom Metazoa; phylum Chordata; class Aves; order Passeriformes; family Ptilonorhynchidae; genus Ptilonorhynchus; species Ptilonorhynchus violaceus. The sequence goes on along the minus strand of VZRJ01008188.1, from coordinate 522,834 downwards.
TGGGCAATATTTAAGCTGAAATAGAAGTTATATTTAAAGCTTTCATATATTAAGCTTTTTAGGTGTATTTGAAACCTCACCTGAGTTATATATTGTTGCAACTGTAGGATAGGTCCACCTTACTGTGGACCCTGTGTGTAAATCTGTCTGTGTGCAGATTTAAGTATTTAAGAGCAGTGTATTTTTGAAATTTGTTACTGATAAAGCCTAGTTATTTCATCTCATCCCAAGTGGCCCACTCCTCTGTGAGCAGGTAAACCAAAGCAAGAGTTAAAATAAGATTTTTTTTTCCAAGAAAAAGGAAAAAAAAAACCCAACAACCATGGACAACCGGCAGAAGAAAAATTGTTAATTATTAATTATAATTTTTAAATATTCTTTCTTTCTCATTTCCTTTATTTGATTTTATTTTTAATGTACTGGAGGAGCTGTCATTCAGATAAAATAAATTTCATACCCTGCAGTTACAATACAAAGAAATCAGTTGGCCAAAATCTTAGTAGTCGAAATCTTAGTAGGTTTAAGAATCTTAGTAGTCCAATGCATATAAGAAACCAGTTAGTTCAAAACTAAAATAAAATTTTAAAACCTGTATATGCCTTGTTAGGTAAGATTTAATTGACCATCTCTTTCATAACTATAACTTAATTAGATTGTAAGACCCTCAGGGATCATATTAATTTTTTGATAAATTTAAAGATCCTGTCCTGCATTCTAAATAGACCTTCAGCATAGTACTGTCACTTGTATTAGCAAGTGACACCAGCATTAACTACCATAGAAAATGGAAGCTTTTCTCCAATTATATTTTAGAACCTCATAAGCCTGAAAAAACCCAAGCAAATCAAGGTAGAATCAATGACATGGGAATCTGGTTGTTTTTACTCCCACTGAAATGAGCCTACCTCTGCAGGCAGGAGCCTGTGTTCCTTAGAACTTACCAGGATGTAACCACAGCCTAACAATGCTCCTTTTTGCTTAGACATACACTTGTTTTGAGTGCTGTCCCTTGACAAAAAATATTATTCTGACAGATCAGTACCACCAGACTATTTTCAACTCTCAGCTAAGCTCGTATTCAGGGAGCTTGTGCTTCACAAGGCCGGCAGAAAGTTACCTTGATAGTCACAGGAACGACACTTACTTAAGTGTGAGAGAGATGACAGTAAAGTGAAAAGACTCCCTCTTCCTCAGTGAACTGGACAGCAAATAGGTTGTGCAGGCTAAAGTACAAGTCCTTTGATAGCTTCATTGTCTTGCAACTGCCCCAAGAACTGCAAGGTGGTGTCTACTCCATGTTACAGTCTTGGCTTCTTTGCAGCTGCAGTTCCATTTCTTTACATAATTTGTACTTTGGCACTAGAAAGAGATTATAAATGAAGTGTTGCTTTCAAAGTTTCAGACATCAAGATTTTATTTTTTTTATTATTATTATTCTGTTTGGCAAAGGTGGCTTTAATTTGACTTTCACAAGTGCAAAAACCTGTCCCCTCAGAAGTTGGTCAAACTATTAATTTTATAGCAAAGACAACAGAGTACAGTAAAACCTTTTCACAAAGCCAAACAGCTTAACCTAATTAAATGGCTGTTTTGACAGGTGGTTTAAAGTGGAAAGAACGCTATTGAGAATGGCTACAGAGTCATATATGATGAGTGTCTGTGTGTTTATGTGTGCAGGTGAAAATGTGACTGTGCGGGGGGTGACAATAGATCTGTGTCCATAAAGCATTTTTTCCTCTGAAAGCTGCAGCTGTTCAAGATTTATAGATTTATTTCAATTAATTGTGTTAGATATATTGACTCAGGTGAATGACTACACCTGGACTACAGTAAAAGAAATATGTTTATGGAGGTCTGTGATGTCATGCATCAAGGTATACGAGATGTACGTTTTACAAGGGGAAACAAGCCTTGCAGGAAATATATAAACATTGTCATAAGGGATCTGATTTCTGGTTCTGTTCAACATCACAAAAGATCTTTGCCTTAGCAAAATGGTGCATTTTTAATAGAAGGTAATGAGCATTCAGGTCTCCAAAAGCATGCTGAAAGGGCTCTGAATCCATCAGAGTTTCAGCAGTTTGGACAGCGAGCCAGATTAGTAACCTTGATCCTACATGTGGAAGACCTCTCCTAATCCATCTCCAGCCTGCCTGAATTCCCAGGCCCTCCCTTCTGGAACTGCTACCTATGTATGCAAAATTGGCATGCAGAGAGCTAGCCAGATGTAGTTGCAAAACCAGTGAGGGACTTAGGGCCTAAACTGCTTTGTAGTCTTTCTATCCAGTTCTGTTTAGTTCAGATAACATCTTTATTATTTTACCTTTACCAGTCTTGTGTAGTTTCATACTCTCTTTATTGTCCTCTAATGGCAAGGAAGAAATTCTGTTATACTCTCCCCTGTGCAAATTTTCTGGGAATATTAATGGTTTCCTTAAAGTGATGACAATTCAGGTTTAGTATCAGAACAAACACACAGCAGCAAGGTAACCTGACAAAACTGTGGTATGATTTCAGCTCAGTTCACCTATTGCACTAAGAAAGGTGAAACTGTTATACCGCTCACCCCTGTGCCTTTGAAGATTTTGCATGGGTTTGGGGTCTTTTGTTTGCTTGCTTTATATAGTGCTTGCAGTCCTGAGGTTATGCAGTGGATACAGTACAATAGATATTTCTTTAAGCTCTGTTTTAATATCTGCCTAGAAAATGACTAATGATCAATAATTATGAAGATAAGCAGACTGCTTTAGGTTCACATTCAGTCTTCAGTACTCTGATTCTCACTCTGTTGATATATTCAGACTTCCCTAGTTCATTCTGCATTGCCACATCATTCTGTGGCATCTATTATGTCACTGAAACAGAAGAAATACTTAATCTCCTAAACATCGCCCTGGTAGGTCTGTTGGTTATTTCTGTTTTCCTATGTGAATGTTAAGGGAGAGTACTGCAACACGGCCTGATAGATTTGAAGCATTGAGAGAATCTTCTCTGGGTTTGCAGCCTTCCACCCAGGTGACCTTGTGTCGCAGTTGAGACGGACATGACACATATAGAACCCAGAACAGATTCAGGTGAAAAAGCCGTTTATTTGAAAGAGACCACATCTTTTCTAGAGTTTTAGAATGTTATGGTTCGTGTTACATATCCATTGGCTACTAAATTACTACAATAGACACATTGGCTATATTAACTACAATATACTATTGTTGGTTACTTATGGTGTCAGTGTTCAAGCATTCAGAAAAACACCAGGTGCAGTCATGTTGCTGTTTTTTCTCTCTGTTGTTTAGATTTCTAGCTCCTGTTTCTCATGGGTACAAACGTATTGTGCTGAGGTCTATGTCGGAACCAGACAGGCCTGCCGACCTGCTGTCAATTCCCACAACCTTGGGTCCACCTTCAGTGTTCCCTCTTCATAAATCATTTAGTTTCTTTCATCCTTTCTTCATATTTAGTAAGTATTCTCTATAAAGACTCACAAAACTTCTTCAGTTTGCTCCCTCTTACAGCACACTTGAAACTATTTCACACTGTGATGCCTACCTACAAGAAACTTTAAAACTCATGCTGACACTATCGGTGAAAACCATTCACCATGTTAATCAATGGTCTCACCATTCCTTCATCCTTCTTAGTCTGACTGAATCTACTAGTTGTGTCTGTGGCTCTCTCACTTCTGCTCTGAGATGTACTTAGCACAACGGTGTGCCAATGAGCAGATCTCAGAAGATCTCAAGGGACTCATAGACCAATTAATATGTGACTCAATTTTACCAATGCAAAAGTGAGAATTATACAAGGTCATTCAAACAAGAATTCTGAAGTGCACTGATAAAAAGAGTTAAGTATCCTGGTGAAAATTTTTCATCTGGTCTGTAGTAAAAATCCCATTTCCACCCATCAGTCATAATTCCTACATAGACAGACCCTACTTATCTTATATTTAATAAGCTAAACATATTTTGCTGAATGATTTCCAAAAAAGTAAACCTAAAGTATAAGGAAGTTTATCAGGACACTTTACTTCTAGAAAGTATAATAAGAGCATATAAAGCATATAATGCTTATTAAGCATATAAGCTTACATGCTTATAAGCATATAAAGGTATAATAAGAGCAGTACCATCTTATCTAAAATATTTCACCAAGTTTCAAAGACTTTGCAAACCACATCAAAGCAGCATGGGAAGCCAGGCTCATCAGTCACTGAATCCTAAGTTTTTATCAGTTCTGTCAGATAACGGGAGAATTGTAGTGGTGAGTATGGCCTGTGATCTTTTAACCAGTATCTGAGAACTATTCACTCATTTGTGACAACTGTACTACATGTTAAATGTCTTTTAAGTTATTATCAAATTGGTTATTAAAATGGAATAAGGTCCAAGCAAACTAGAGAACTATGTAGAGGTCAAGCAGAGTAAAGACATACGTTGTACAAATGATCAAAGGGAGACAGGAAAAAATGTAGCCTCATATTAAACAAAGCATAGTAAAATATCACATGATAAAGGAAGATGATTCTATATTTTAGAAATTTCTGATTTACATAAAGCTACCTCATTTTTATAACCATCTCTGAATATTTCGCTCTTCATCTATTAATCACTTTGTTCCACGTCACACTGCCATTTGGCTTTTCTCCAAAACATTTCAGCATTTTTTCTCTGAGTCTGTGAAGATAAAAATCATTTACATCAAGAGGCAAAGTTTCCATGTTCCTTTCATGATAATAGCCAGCACCTATTTTTCACTCAGTGTTGTGAGACCTCCAATAATAACATCAGAAGAAAATCCAAGTAGGACAACGGGTTTAAGAATCTGAGTTTTACTGTATCTAATTGATCAAATAGATGAATACAAACCACCAACAGGTTAAAAAGCCCAGGCACTCACTTTTATTATACCTGAATCCAGGAAACAATGTTGTCCACTTTAGTGACTGGAGAAAACTTGGATTTTTGTTCAAATTTGGCTGAGATTCATGAGCAACTAGTTGTCCCAAAAGAGTTTTTGCTAGAACAGACTGTCTGTTAGCTATGTAGTGCATCCACAGGGTCTTAGGAGTAATGAGTGATCAGGGGAAAGCAAAAGTTAAAACAGGAAGAGCAGATAAAAATGGAGAGAGGGCAGAGTCAGGGTTTTGAGTTCTTTCCAATAGGGGTACAAATCAAGGTTACCAACAGGATTCACTGTTTTACTGCCAATGCTCGTGGAGTTCACTGAAGTAATCCCAAAGTATGAGAATGCTGCCAAGGAGCACTGAAGACTTTCAGTTCCTATAGACTTCAAACAATAACGGGGAAATTTCAGGTCAATATGGACTTGGAACATAATGCATTTAGTGACAAATTAATGCAAAAAACCTCCAAAACCCCCCTTCCTTAAAGATGTAAGCTGTCTTTCGTTTTCTATGCCTTCAGGTTCCACTGGGAATTAAAATAAGAGGGTTTTACTGCAGAGGGAAAGGCTGGAATCCATTGGAATCTTGGCATAAAAGTAAGGAAAAACAAATTTAAAATGGAGCAAGGCCAAGACCAAAACTGCAGGTAAGAGATCTAGAGAAAGGACATCCAAGGAAATAATACAAATGCTTGACCTTGGGCTGTGTGCAGCTTACCCAAGAACTGGGCTGTAATCAAACAGAAACGTCATTATTTGTCTGCAATTAACTCTAAAGGCCAGAGGCACTACAGTTTTAAGCAATTCACTGGATGTGTCCTTTCAAAAGAGTTTCAAGCATGTCCTTTCATGGCCAACCTAAAAGAGCTCTTAAAAATTTGCCTCCATAACACATTTTCTTCAATGGAAATGAAGAACCATCATACACATGGCATTTAACATGACTCTTTCTGGTTTTTATCTTATGATTGTGAAACAGCTATGACTGCTCTGTGGTTAAAAAGGGTCACAGGCTTGATTTTCTGCAAGCCATCTTTCTGTCCATTTATTTTGCAACCTGGTTGGTCCAAAACCAGCCTTTCTGATATTTAGCATGCCCCATCACAGTTTCCCTGAATAATAAAATAAAAAATAAGAAAGGAATTTTCAATTGATTGCTTTTCATAAAATGATCGTTTTATTATATTTAAAACAGAATAATCCTAACTTTTTTCCCCTGCTTAACTGCACCAATTCATTTTCTTTTTACCTCTAGATTTGTGTTTTTGGCATTGTAGAAGTCATAAAGAAATGCTTTTTCATATACAGTACAACAGCTGGAAAAAAATCACAACAGACAGTACAACAGCTGAAAAAAAAATCACCTCAGATGTAATGGATCTGATTTTCTCTTAAACAGTTCTGGCAGCATAAAAAAAAATCTTAGAGTGGGAATAAATTTTGTTTTAATACACTTTAGGGTTCCTTTCTGCTGGAAGAATCTGTAAAGGGGTCTTTATGTAAACAACAATCAAGCCCAATGTGTTTCAGGATTATATTTCTTTGGAAATTTTTTCTATACCTGAAGATCTCATATTTTGACTTCTAAGACTACTCACAGATTAAGTGTACGAGATTCTTACTCTGAATCAACAATAAGCGAAATCATCCATATACAGCTAACAGTTTATTTCCATTACAGTATAAAAGAAATGACAAAAAATTGGACAGGTAGACCTGAAAATTTCAAGACAGTAGGAAAAGGAGGAGATTAATTTTAATAAAGATAATAGTCAGTGATTCTGAGTTTCTTAAGAGGCAAGTTAGGTACTAACAATGCTTCTGCCATTTCCCATACTATTGCCATATTAATGTCTTCTATCAAAACTTTCGTGATAACAAGTGGGTAAAAAAGATGAATGGAAAGAACTGAAAAGTTTCCTAAAACTCATAAGTCTTTCTGGGAATAAGAGCAACTTCATAATAGCCCTGGAAAGAAAGTATTATTTTCATGAAGCGTTGAAGGACACATGGTGAGTAACTATAATGACTGAAATTTATGAAGTAACTTTTCTTTATCACCTCATAATTCAAATTGTGAGGTAGCCACATTAAGTTCTGAAGGTCTTTCTTCTGTCATGAAGGATGAGAAATCTGCTCTACCTTTCTGATAAAACCCAATATTTATGCATTTTAGCATATTTGATTTTTATGACACCTGAAAGTATCACTAATTATTTTCTCTATGGGCTTAATGCACATGTGAATTTTTATTAATGCTGACCTTTAAGGTATGTAATTAATTAAATTTTTATATGTTCTTTTTTCCAGGCACGTCTCAGCAATAGCATGAGTGGCTATGTTTCTCATGCAATAGCAACAGTAATCTATCCAGTCAGAGTTTTATTTCACAATTGCTAAATGAATCATATTTAAAAGACTGGTGTAAGAACATAATAACTTTGTGCAAGGAATAGTTTTGTCAGAAATTTGGAATAATTATGATTAGAAATAAATGTGCTTTTATATTAAAAAATAAAAAGAAGAAATGTAGCTCTAAACGATACCTGACAGAGTTAAGGCCTTAATATATTAAAGAACTTGTTAGTCAGTGGGTACCTGGAAGTACATAACCAAACTGGGAATATTTAATTTCTAAAGCCTCACTTCTGAATGTCAGTCATGGCTTTCAATGTGAGGGATGCCAGTAGTGGTTGCAAGAAGGTAATTCATGTGGCTTATCTGAAATGAATCGTGTGGTCTCATCAAGGAGTGAATTCACAAGGGCCCCGTATACCTGCATTCCAATAACAGGTTTATCTACCTCCAAACTACTCAGTCAAACATCCAAGTGTTAAGCACCTGCAGTAGGATTCCAAAGGCTGGGTGATGGACCCTGGCTTCCCTTGTGGGGCATGGGGAGAGACATCTGTCACCAAGTCACAGTGATATCTGTCCTGCACGTTCATCCTCTCCCTTCACACAGAGTTCAAAGTGGGAAAAGTCTGGGATAGCCAATAAAAACTGCTCTACCTTTAGCTCTAAAGTTTGGGTTAGAGGTAGGGCTACAGTTGAGAATGACAGAAAGTCTAGAGCTCCAGCTGGATCAGAGCTGAAAACTGAATGCCAAAAGATTGGGTTGACTGCAAAAGCAAATATCTTTCAGAAGCCCCTTTTGTACCCTGCCCTCCCTCCAGCTGGAGCTATTGACTTTGTGTCTCTCAACCCAAGCCCTAACCCTAATGGAAGCAAAGCCAACATTTTCCCAGACAAAAATTTTAGAGTTGGATTAGGAGGGGGAACAAAATCCCTGGATAGAATGGGTTGGAGAAGAGGTTTGTCAAAGTGAGGTTTTCTATGTGGTAATTTCGTCTATTTGGAGGCCTTTTAGCTATTGTAGAAATAGCTTGATTCATGTGGTGAAAGAGTATAAGCTGCACACCATTTCTATACCCTCTTACCCTTATTTGTGTAGGCTTAGCAACATACTCATATCACATGGCTTCTGGATTGATATTGGCTTATGGCAGCTGGCTTAATGTTCATGGAGTTGACATATGATGGCTCTGATCCTTCTATAGGTACCTTCTACACTACCTCATACTGCAGAGGTCAGCTCCAAAGTTTCATAAAATCCTGAAGACCAATCTCATTTTATTGCACAATTAATGTGAACTAGCTTTTGTAATGGAATGTTTTACCCAGGGCAGGTCTGCTATGATGGAAATAGTTTTCATGCTGACTGATGTTCTTCAGGAACCTGATGGACATGAAGAATGAAATGGAAGACTGTAAAAAGCTGAAGGTATACAGAACACAGAAATTTGCAGAATACCCTTCAAACAACTATAAAATAATGAAGAGTACTTTCTACCATTCAGGGCAGTATAATTGCTTTTGCTTTAGTAAACCATTTTATCTCAACCTAAAAGTTGTTTTCCATCTTATTTTCTGTCCCCCGTCCACCCGGAAGGTGTAAGGCCCCAAAAACTGGCTCAACAAGCCTCTTAAAAGGGCCCATGTGATTTTTTTTACATACTCCAAATTAGGAAGAAATACCAACAAGATATTCTCAAGAGGTCAAAACAACAAAAAATTTTACTGGCAACTTCAGAAAATCAGAGAACTTTGACAAAAGTTTAGAGCAGCATTCAGTCAACATAAAACACTTCTCAAAGCATTAACTTAGCAAACTCCAAACCAATCCAATTTTAAGTTACACAAAACTCTGAGGAAAGGGAATTACAAGAAGAAAGAGAGAAGAAATGTAGAAAAGAACAAATATAGCTACTACTCATGCATTCCAACAATATTCAGCTTATAGAAACTCCAAGAGGAACTAGGATCAAGCCATGTGCTTGCCTGATGTCCTGGTTTAAGTACCCTTTGGCTTTCCTGAGCCCTTCCCCCAGGTGGGACTGATGGTCATCTGGCCACTCTGGGGCTAGAATGGGGCTCTGGGGGTGGATCATTGTCTCTGCTGTGCCAGTGATTGGTGGCCACTGCGGGGCTGGGATACAGGCCCATGTGGGGTTTATGGGGCAGGGTATCGGCTCAGCAGGGCAAGGCCCGACCAGCCCCTTCCTCCACACATACACCTGAAATGTTTTGAGCCAGCGATCCTTCCAGTCTCTCACAGAAGGGGACTCATAGAGTGGCTTCATGGGCACCTGGCATCCAGTCAAAGTTGACCCATCACATCAAACAGATTTTTCTGTGGTGGCTAAAACTTAGCCCACACTCAGATGTCTCTTGTAGTTCACCTGCTTTTTGACTGAAAATATATCTGATGTACTCCCCAAAGTTTTTTATCCCCTGTGGATGAAGAAAAAGTAAGAGAGCTTAACCTAATGAGCCAGTCTTAACTATGGCCACTTGCTCATTTGTACATGTTAAGACTATTAACACCAGGGAGAAGTGCAGGGAAGATAGTTTAATAATGCACAGATACAAAGCTCATTATGTCAACTCGTACCTAGTCCTTCTTGTTTGCTTGTGCAAACTTATCTATCCTGATATATTTACTGTATACTTTGTGTATACACTCACATGGCATCATCTTCTCCTTTTTTTTCCTGAAATCTTGCCTCTGAGAACTATTCTGGTGGAGAAGAATGGAAGTATAGAAGAGATTTCAAAGTGCAATTGAGCTTATCTGTTCAATGACTAAGTTTTTTTACTTGTAATAGCACATAGCAAAGAATCGCTTAATATTGTATTAATGCTAATTCCTTTTGATTCCTCAGTTTGGTATGTAATTATACATATTTGACAATAAACAGGCACATATGCAGAATGCATGAAGTTCCAGGTCAAATAAGCATATCTACCTACCAATAGGATGGCCAATACTAAAATTCAGAAATAATTATTCCAAAAATAGTTATTACACTTTTAAAATAAGCATATTTTCCTGAGTTTTTATTATTATTATTTGGTTGGTTGAGTTTTGTTATTGTTTAACCTATATCTATGTTAATTTCCCAGACAAGAGACTTAGTCATATTTTTTTTTATTTTCCCTGTACAAAGAGGTCTGGGTGACATTCCAACTACAAAGTTTCCTTCCTTCCATTCCCCCATATCTTTATTTCTTCTCCCCAAAATTTATAAATTGACAATTAACTGATCTCTGACTGACAATAAATTTGGATCACCCAAAATTGCAAATTTGGAGTTTGCATATTATTTTCACATGCAGACAAGATATCCAAGGTAAGCAATTGTTATGTGTGGACTTCTTTAAGTGAATCTGTGTATAGTATTTTCACTGAAGTAAGTGAAAAATTATTTTTATTGAGCTGCCTTTCAGTACCTGCAGGGCATTGAGGACCTGGGGTGCATTGGTTGTTCCAATGCCCTGTGGATATTTGTTTAAACACCATAAATTTTTTAGTATGCTAGTTGAAGATAGAAAATTTCTTCTCTTTTGATGTCTTTGACTTTTTTGAATGATGAAATAATTTCTGTCAGCCCTGCAAAGAAAGGATCAGGTTGCCTATGTATGTGGTAGAGAGAGATCAGATTATCTGAGAATTTCAGGAATATGTATGTCCTGAAAATATCCCTGACTACTTTTCTTCATAAAGCCTCATTTCTGAACAGGCACTCTTGTCAGTGGTGCAGATCTATCTGTACTTCTTGCTGCTCAAACTTAAAAGATTTGACAATGCATATTTAATGCTTGGATAAATGCTTAAGTGAAGCAATCATTATTATACCTATTTCATACTGGGGCATGCAATGTGCAACTGTCTAATCAGAGGTGAAGCTCACTTACAGACCTAGGAGCAAAATCCAGTGCCCTGGTTGTATGTCCTTTGCTCTAACTGTACAAAATATTTCTTCAATGAGTTCTATCCAGACCATTCTGCATTGACATTGAAGGAAATGAAGACAAAAGTATTTTTATTGAAAATAGGCCAAAAGGTGATTGTACATCTATTTTAGGAGATGAAATTTTGTCATATCTGTCCAAAACAGGGCCAAGAGACCATGAAGCCTCCTAGTGTTGTACTTGAATTGATAAAAGAAGGAAGGCTATTAGCTTGTCAGAGAACAGAGAAGTCCAAGGTTATTTCCCTTTGCTGATACAGGGACAACCTAAAAGAGAGAGTGCTCTTTATATCTCTTTAGTTCTTAAGTAAATGCTCCATTCTGAGGAGCAAATGAGCTCCTCAGAGCTCATTTGTATTGAAATACATTTTGTATTGAAAATGTAACCACTAGAGGGTATCTGTTCAAAGACACTACACACAATGTCCCGGGATTTAAGCAATGCCAAAAGATACAGACAAATCTTGCATGCAGATACACTAAGTTAGCTGAGGAGGAAGATAATAAAGTGTCACTGCCTCAACTGGTTATCTTCTTCATGTATTCTTATGCAGATTCTTGACTGTCTTGCCAAAATTAAATTGTCCCTGTTAGAAGAAAAAATAATGATTTCACTATAAAAGTGCATTGTAATATATTGATATGTATTGATTCGATTCTGCTGTACTATTTAACATCACAATGAAGGATTGACACAATTTGCTACATTTCTAAGTTAACCCTTTATACATTCGTAGCTATAATCAGTCAGGGCATATTACTATTGCCCTGAAATTTAAGTAACTGAAAAGCCCAGAGTTACCACCAAGGTCAAATAAATACAGAGTAGATTTAATTTTTCAGATATTTTTTGCTTCTCATGTGCACTTGGATTCTGATTTTGAGACCTTGTTTGGATTCATGTTCAGCAAAAAAAGCAGAATCTGTGAATGATGGGAAAAATGTAACTTTCATGGTGATTTTGAACCTATCCCCCATCTAATAAATGGAATGTGGGCACAATGTACACATTCTCTGCAATTTGAAGTCTGTGATTATTTTACAGAAAAACATGAGCCCATAATCTTCTTATCACTATCTCAGTTTCCTCAGCTGAAAGAAATTACATTACCATACAATGGAATACATTCGGTCCCTTGAAGATACTGTCTGCAAGAACATGCATGTTCAATGTTCACCTGTGTCTAGAAAGCCATACAGCATCCTAGGTTCTTTTACAAAAAGTACCTGAGGGAATGATGTGGCTTTCTTCATTTTCTGACCATCTTTGGTGTCTCAGCTCAAATAATATAACATGTATTTGTAGGTAAGCAAACCGGACATAGCTTATAATACAGGCATAGATCAAGACTTCGACTCAAGTAAACAAGGATTTTTCAATGGTCAAGTTGTAAACTGGGAATCTAAGTCACCTGAGCTGCACTACAATTTGATGAATACTGTGTCACAATGTTCTACAAGATGCTAGGATTATTATTTTTCTCATTTTGGAAGTGAAAAGACTTTGAATTAAGCAGGTGAACCATGAAAAATTACACTGAATTTCTGTGTCGTCCCCCTCCCCCCCCCAACAGTTATAGTGATTTGGAGAATCTCTCCTGGCCAAACACAATTCTGAAGAATCTGGATCTGTAAATACAGTTTTCTTCCTGGCATGTTCCCCAGCAAACCCTTGTTTTGACATCTGTGCTGCAGAGGGGATTTGGTAGACAACAAATACCAAATTCTCTGTCTGTGGGACCCCTGAGCACTCTGATTTCAATGACATTTCTTGTAACTAATTAGTGACATTTAAGTCATGAAGTTGCTGTGCTTTGTTGCGGTGTTACATCACAGTGAGTCTTTGGTTTCACTTAAGCTGAACTATCCGAATCCAAGCCCTTTCACTACCCAAATTTGATCAGGGTTGTTTAATTTTTTGTTGCTTTGTTACATAAAATCACTTGGCTTAAAGAAAAGCCTGTAGAATAATATATTAACAGATCAGCACAAAGTTCACAGTGAGAAGACACTGAAATTTATCAGCCAAGTGCTTTATTTCTTTAAATCTAAAAGCCATTGCCTCTGTTTCCTAAATTATAATTAGCCACAACTGATTTTTAAAAAGAAGCATTGTGCAAATAATCATGTGAGACAAATGAACTGTGCCAGGACCTGGATCCAGTCTTATCAAATTCCTTTATTTGATATAAAATAACATAATCAGGATCAGGTGCATCCTGAGATGGGTTTTTGTCTCTGCCAGCTCTTGATGCTTCCTTTTGGGTGACTGTTATAAATACTAATTTAATACATGCTAAGTATTACAGAAAGAAGGCTATTTAGGAAACTGCAATAGTAGTTGGTATTAGATGCATTGAAGTTAAAAAGGGCTTGCAGCAAACTAGATAGAGGTGTTTTAGCTTTGGAATGAACATGAACCATAACACTATCATCAAAATTAAAGACTGAGTAATAATGCATACAATTAAGAAGAAAGACTAAAGACTCAATTAAGAGTCAGATTTTGTTTAGTACACTAATATCATACTTGAAAAAGAGAATAAAACAGAGGGTTCAAGACTAATTTTTGTGATTTCGCACATATATACCAAGACAAAACAGAATAGGAAACAAAAAATACTCTAAATTGTTAAAGAACAGAGTGATTTAAAAAATTATGGTTAAGACATGGTTATTAAAAGCTTCAAGTTCCACTGGAGATCACTGCAAACTTTGTCTCCTGTACTTTGAAAAATCCAGAGAATTCATGTTGATGCCTATGAGACCTCAACTTGTTTGGAAATATGACCATTGAGCTCAAGGACACTACTTAACTGAATTAAGTAACAAATTAAGCAAGAGTTAAGTTAGAAAATCATGATAGTTTACCTAAGATGCACAGAAAAATGCTTTAGCTGCAAATAGCCTTGTTAAACAATGAGTGAAGAATAGAAAAAATAGGGATAACTTCTCATTTCTCATATTCTAACTTCATAGCTGGCTTCTGGAAATACAGATCAAGGTCTAGTAATAAGTGACATGCAAAGGAAGAACAATTAAGTAGAAGTATATTTGCCTTTCAGATTGCTGTCACTGACTCAACTTAATTGTAATCCCTTCATTTTAATGTTGCATAACTGTGGTCTGTTTGCTTAGTGTTTCATGAGGTTTATTACCTCTTTTCAAAACAGTTGCAGAGGTCTTTCATGCATTGCTTATATCCCTTTCTCTATTCATTTCTCATCCTTATTAAGAAGAGTTCCATCTTACCTTTGTCTTTCTGTAATAAAGAAGAAAAAGATAATTAAGTATTTATTATTTTACAAAAGGACATTAAAGACCTTCATTAGATCCAAGAACATGAGAGGGGAGAGTGAGGTGAAATTGAGTGAAGGAAAATTTAGTTTGAGTATCAGGATACAATTACCGTAATTTAAATTTATGTCTGTGGAAAAATTTCCCAGAGGGCCTGACGCAAATAATGCAAAACTCATTTGAGTTATTTGTGGCTGAACTAAACCAGATGACCTAATAGCTATTCACCTCAAATATATATGACTTTATGAAGCTGCATTACATGGCCTTTAAGTATATCAATAATATCAACACCTTTTTATTCAACACCTTTTTTCTCAAAATGCTTACCAAACTGATAAACAGGAAGTATCTCACCTGTCAATGAAACACAACAAACATACAATGGTAAACAACTCTACATAATTTTTGAACAAGACTTTAAAAAGTAATCTCTTATATAAGAAAATGTGGTTGTGATTCAATCTGAAATGTGGGGAAGATACAACCAGAACCACTATTATTTTATTTTTAAAAAGGTTGCCTAATTTTGTAAAAATCATACAGGAAGTAAAAGATTTCTTTCCTTATCCGAGCATAGTAACAAGAGAGTACAGTACTAAAATACTTTGTTCACTGTTGATATAAAAGTTAGATACTAAATATCAAATCACTTGACGTGGTTTCAATTGAACATAGATGCTTTTCGTCGTCTCCTTTTCAATATTGTATAGATACAAATTTTCATTGATTAAAGAAATCTGTGAAAATAGCACAGTAAATTGGTGTGACTATATTGCAAATTTTATATTGATGCAATTAAGATAAATTAAACCTACTGAGTGTGAGTTTATATCAGTTTTGGTTTGGTCTTTTTTTAAAAATTTCTATATGTTATATTTAATAGTAAAATAAAATCTATGCTTTTTATATAGTTGTAGTGGATTTACACGAGTGGAAACTTTTTTTAGTGTGCCACCATGTTTAGATAAAATCGTTTATGAGAAAGTACAGAGGTCTTAAAATTATTTTTCTAACGTACTTTATTATTTCTTACAAAAATACAATTGAGATGAAAAAGTAAAGCTGATTACTTTGCAGGGTATTGACCAAACTGCATGTGTAGCTAGTCCTAATGCTATGCCTATGCACCTTTTCATTGCTTTATAAAGTCCTCATTTTCTGTGTGGTGTTGGCCTTCTGCACACCAAAATTAGATCTGAGGAAAAAAAAGGATTAGCCTATGCATTCTTTAGGGAGAGGATAGTAGTATAGGTAGAATGTCAGTCTAGAACAATGGAAAAATTCTTTTGTTCTGTTTTGATTTCTGTCAGTCTTTTATTCTTTCTATTAAATTTCTCCATGTTTTCTCTCTAACTGCCCCATCAGAAAAAAAGTTTCAGAAGGCAATTATAGTTGATACTTTGTGTTTAATATTTGTTACACTGTTGTTAATCAGATTCATATTCCCATTAAAACCTTATAATTAGATCCTCTCTAATTTTGACTGCATTTTTCTGTTGAAATTTCACCCTGATTTTGTTCAAACTCAATTAGTTTATTGACATTCTCTGAGACTTTTGCATTTCCTGGTTGAGGGGCATTGAATGGATTATTATTTACAATTGTAATTTTCTCTGCCCAGGGTGTGATTGGTTTTGTGACCCATATTCCACAGTCATAAGCTGGTGTTACAATAGTTTGTCCTCCTGCTAATTTATTTCTGTCTTTCTTATGATAAATTATTCTCACATGTGATTAATTAACTTGGTATAATGTACGTTTATTACACAAGCATCTTGGGTAGAATGTGCAATATTTTTTTACATCCTCTCTGTTGCATGGAGGCAGAAGGTATCACCTTCATCATTTACTTTTTTTCCTGAAAAGCATCCTGATTCTTCTGGTGGTACTTCCCAGTCACCTTAAACCATATCCAGACTACCTAGTGTCTTATTTTGCTCTCTTAAATCTCAGATTGCCATTCAATATAATGAAAACTAAATTCTCAAGGGCTCTATCTAGACTCATGTCCATATCGTGTAATTAACTAACACATTTTGAACAATAACACAGTAGAAGGTATTATTGTTATTAAAGCTGATCTGCCAACTATGTCAATAAACATCCTTTAGACAGTTTTCTATGCTGCATGCAATGCAGCTGATAATGTACAGATCTACATGGACTAATCTGTAGGGTTTGATTATGTATTTTCTGGCAGCTCTTTTGTAATTGATGCTTTAAGTGGGTTTTTTTGCTCTTGAAAATTCATTATACTTTTGTCAGGAAGGGATATGTAAGCATATCTGCCTGCCAGTCTGCACCAGAATATCACTGTGTAATTCAACAATATTTACTCTTAAAAGTCTTTGAAGACTTTTAAGGCTAGAAACATTTTATTAAAAATGCATTTTTCAACTAGAAGGGAAATCTATTAAAAAGCACCTCAGCTATTTGAAAGGGTTTAATTATCAATTTGTCCACCAGTTCAATTACAGACTGGTGCTGTCAAGCACCAGGCAAATAGGTTGGATGCAGCACACATTTTGTAGCCAAATATACACATATACTTTTCAAATGAAAGCTAAGAATATTCTGGAGTAACTGAATATTCATTACCAGAGCATGGTAACGAATGGTTTCTCTATTCTCAGATATATAAAAATTACTTATGAGTAGGAGTTAAAAATGTGAACAGCATTGTACTTGATCTGCTCCTGTAAAAGTCACTGGATGTTTCATTACTGATTTCAGGGCAATCAGAGACCTACACTTCATGCTTTTGAAAATCCCATCTTACCCATGTGATTTTTTCTCTACTTTCATATATTATTTTTTTAATGTGCGTTATATCCCATTTTATATGGAATGCTGATTCTATATCCCATCACTTGATGTAGGCCTGTCTCCAAATGTTTCTTTTCAAGCTGAGTATTGAAAATGTAGCAAGCAAAGTTATCCCAAATTTATCCACTTATTATGAGATTTTAAATAATTAATTCTGTCAAACTGTCCATAGAGTTTCTCATATAGTAGGACTGGGAGTCTAAATGATTTATTTGTTTAAAATTTTGATGACTTAAAGAAGCAAGAGCCTGAAGGTTTTCTTAAACTATTCATAGATGAAACTTCCTAAACAACCACTCATCAATTTTTCTAGCTTATATGGGGAAAATAAATTTGAAGCCAGACAGAATATCTACATTTTAAAATGTGCCAATAATGTGCCAATTATGATTCAGGACCCCTGAGGCAGGTTTCCCCAACCTCCCTGTTGATGTTGTGGTGGTGGTGTCAGCAGATGATGCCTGCTTGGGTGGCTCCGATCAGTAAGACTCTCCAAAGGTGATCTCAGAGGCATAATTCAATTTTATCCATGATTATAGACTCAAGAACAGTGTTATTTGAGGAGCATATATTCCTCATGTAAATTCAGCAAATTCAAAACAGTCTGCTGATGGTGAAGTCCAAGATGAAAATTTTGTCCCTTTTTTTAGAGTTCACAAACTCGGTAGGGAGGATGGGCTACATGGCCCCACCAGTAGACTGGCTGCACTTGCAAGGCTGAATGCCATTATGGTGAGAATAATTTCAGTAGGGATCCCTTGCAAAAAGAAGTCCTCAGGGCCAATGTCTGAAGCCACTGATAGGAATATCACACAATAATTGCAATGTAACCCCATGAGGCTCTGGGAGTTCTGATACCTCCCATGGGAGACCAATTCTCTGGTCACACTATTACAATTGCTTTATTTTCTGCTGGGGAGAAAATTTGGATAATGTCCTGAAGAACCACAGCCATGAGTGGTTTTCACCTGACAGACTGGTGAAAACTGGGTGACAGTACCATGTTTCAAACCAGGACAGAGGAGACTTGGGTTACTCAAGAAAGGATGTTCAGCAGATACATGCTACGACAGCCTCAGAGTGGTATCTCAGCTAGCAGCTAAGACCTTATTAGAATCATAATTACTCCCACACTTTGTGCGCCTACTTCCCCAGAGACGCAAGGAGGACAGCAGAGAGTGAGTAAGCAGCACAAATTTAGTCTTCGAAGTATGCCTTTAGAGGAGAGAAAACAAGAATTTGATGAAATGAAATAGATTTTAAGAAACTTTCATGGTTTGGCGTAGATGGATAGGAAGGATTATTTACGCTAAAGAGAAGACTAATTGCCCAACCTGTTAATCCACAAGCAACAAGTCTTATTATACAGAATTGGAAAAAGTCCAAATTAAATAACACTTTGTAACATTATTAATGGTTTAGTGGGCATCTGATTTTTCTTAATTTGTTTATTGTAAAAAGAGTTTTCTGCAATGTCAGACGAGGTGATAGAACTACTAGTAACTATTTTTGGTAATGAGATAAAATTTTCTGACATTTAATGAAGGCAAATAACATACCTTGTGTTGTTTCTCAGGGACATAACTGAGCTTTTATTATAGTATTTGCTATTATTTATTCTTGCAGAGAAAAATATTGCCAGCACAAAGGACTGAAATATGAGGATTATTCCTTAGAAGGCCATCAGACAAATTTAAAGTCTGCACACTTTTAGCTTCTGGTAGCCTTTGTCTTTTTTTTTTTCTTTCTGGTGTTTTGAACCTTCACAAATCCAAGTTTCTAGCTTTTATTTCTTTCCCAAAGAATATAATAAGAAATGTGAAATGCATTGTGTTGCAGGATCCAAAAGAGAATGTTTGAGAAAAACATCAGACTCATGTCAAGCTCAAAATAATAGGCAGCACCACAGCAATCTCCTGGCTAGGAATTTGTACACATCCTTTCTATAGTGAAAAAGGCATTTTCGGGTTTGTTAATTATGCCACAAACATGCTACTATGCCGAAGTGTTATACTTCAGTTTTTATTTCCCTATCCCTCATTTCTCAGTCACCTAAAACCAGTGAAAGGCATTTTTATTGCTTGTGAAAAAGGATAACCTTTTTCCCTCAGATGGGCCCTTATCATAAGTCTATTTAAATAGGTAAAACTAGCTTAAAAATTTTCTAAAATTAGCCTTATGAATATTATTTCTGTGAAAATAATTTCATAGAACTTATACAGACAGAAGAAATGGAATTATCCACTTATACAAGGTACCTCTATTTGTCCATATAAAAATTCAGTAATTATCATTACTTTTAGAAATAAAACTAACTTGCTCTTCAGTTAATTCAGCTCATAGTTTCTCATTAAATTAGATTTACTTTGTCTAAAAGTACCAAGGGTGTGAGCTGACCTCATTTAGGTAGAAGCCAGAGCTGCTGTCGGTCACAGTTTTCCCTTGCCAGCGGTATTCTGCTTCAGTCTCACAGCAGGTTCAGCCCCTAGAGGAGCCCAACAGAATGGTACTACTTGTACTGCTGGAAGTGTTACCCTTATAAGATACTCAGAATATGGGTCATAGTTTTTGAATGTACAGGAGGTAAAGACTTGTTCAAAAAACAGAGAAAAGAAAGTTTATTTCTAGCCAACACTTTGCATAATGAAAAAGAAAGCTCTTCATATAGAAAGCTGTATGACAAATATTTCAGAGGAAACAGCAGTAGATTGACGCTGGCCGGAGTGTCCTCGGGCAGAGGATGCTCAGCGTCCTTCCTGCTGATGTCCTCGCTACGTCAATGCTGCAGCAGGGCTGCCTTAGTTGGATTTCAGTGCTGGCTCCTTGTAAGAGGAGAAGCACACCAACCTGCTAGATGGTAAAGCAAGTGTTGCCCAGAAGTAAAGAAGCGAGAGGGGTCTTCCGTGTGGGTTCCAAAGGGCTTATTGCCTCTGAAGAGTCCAGGGACGAAAGACAGGGAAAATGGAAGGGTCCAGGGTTCTTATACTTCAGGGTAAAGGGGTGGAGATAAAGGGAACAACCAATAGGGTACAAACAGAGGGGTGTAGTCAAACACAGAACAATGGGGTTTACAAGGAGGCAGGAGTCAGAACTGGGAGCCAACGGGGCTTCGAACTCAACAGTACCTTCTGGAAAGGGGATGCACCTTCAGACTTCAGTTCCACCCTTGGATCTGCCCGTGGATCCGCCTTCATCTGCCCACTGGAGGGCTAGGGCCTGATGGGCGTCTGATTGCCACAGCCCATGGATGGACTGGGCCACCGCAACAGTAGTTAAACCATTTTTCATTTGCAAACAGCAAATATCAAATTTAATAATTATTAAAATTATTAACATACTTTTTGTTTTGTCTGCAACTCTTTCTTCTTTGCTAAATCCAGACTAATATTAGATACAATGAAAAACCTGCTACCTATATTCCCTGGTTTTGCACTGTATGTTACCATTATTCTCACCTCCAATGGTGGAAGGGGATGGGGAATGGAAGTCGGTTCATCACACATTGCTTCTTTCATTCCTTTCTCCTCAGGGGCTGGAGCCCTCACACTCTTCCTTGCTCCAGCATGAGTTCCATCACATGAGAGACAGTTCTCCATGAAATTCTCAATGTGAGCACTTCCTATGGGTTGCAGTTATTCCCACAGTACTCCAGCATGGGTTCCTTCCACAGGGTCCTTCAGGAACTGACTGCTCCTGTGTGGGTCCCCCATGGGCCACAAGCCCTGCCAGCAAACTTGTTCCAGCGTGAGCTCCTCTTTCCACGCGCCTGCCAGAAGCCTGCTCCAGCACAGGCTTCCCACGGGGTCACAGCCTTTTTCGGGCACATCCACCCGGTGTGGCATTCTCCACATGCCGTAAGTCCTGGTGCCTCCACTGCACCGTGGTCCTCCACAGCTGCATCACCATGGTCTTCACCAGGGGCTACAGAGAAACCTTTGCTCTGGCACATGGAGCACCTATTCTCCTCCTTCTGCACTGACCTTGGTGTCCACAGGGTTGTTTCTGTCACACGTGTTCACTCCCCTCTCCCACTGAAATCGTGCAGGGTTTCTTACCCTTCTTAAACCCCAAGGTGCTACCATTGTCACCGATTGGCTTGGCCTTGCCCAGCAGCAGGGCCATTTGAGATCCAGCTGGCATTGGCTCTTTTAGACATAAGAGAAGCTTCTAGAAGCTTCTCACAAAAATCTACCAAAACCTTGCCACGCAAGCCTAGTACACCTGCATATCTCTATGAATTTGACGATAGACGGCAAGATCTCCAGCATGTAACAAGTTAAAAAAACACACCAGTCACAAAATATAAGAAGTTTTCCACAAGTGCCTACAGGTCTGGTTGGTTTTGGGGGGTTTTCTGTGGTTGTAGTTGTGTGTTGTGGGTTTTTGTGTTTTGCAGTTTTTTGTGGTTTGCGTCCTCACAATTATTTTTTCATGTGAATTGCTTTGCCATGTGAAGTCAAGAAATCTTAGTGCTGGAAGAGACCAGTGTAAAACACTCTGCATCACTAGCATTTTCATTTAATCCTGTTAAATGTTATATAAGCTAAACCAACACTTGTACCTTTCCCCCCTTGATTTTCTCTCTAGCAAAAGTATTGTGATGTCTCTTGAGCTCTTTTCAAGCAAAACAAAAATAGTGATTTTTTAAAAAAGTCTTCTAAAAACAACAGAAATTATCAGTTTCCATTAAAATTGTTGAAATGAAACATTCTTTCAACCTGGGGTCAATGCACACATACCAGTACAATTCCATGCAGACCTCAGTCCAAAAGAGCTTATTTCCATGATCTGATTGAACCAAGTATTTGTTTGCCAGGAAAATTCATCATTACCAAGCTGAGATCTATGCCAAATGTATAGAAATACACATTACAGCACATTGCACATTTAAAGTGATCCCTGTAAAAAAAAAGAACAGAGACACGAAAACCTTGCTAATACTACACACTAACTACAACAGGCAATTTCCTTTTAAGATTCACGCACGGTTTTAATTTTGGATTTGGTTTGTTGTGGGGTAGAAAGAAGTTTGACAATGTTCTTTACTATGTTAATTTAGTACACGTTTTTGCTAATGGGGTTTCAGTTGGCTGTGCCAGCTTGTACAGTGCAGCAATCTAACATTCCTTGTTATTAAATATATGTGTGTGTCTGTGCGTTCCAGTTTCTGCATTATAAATTTAGTGTGTACACAGCTTGAATTCTGAGAAAGGCAGGTGAAAAAGTGGATCATTAAGTAATTTTGATCACTTATTCATTTTTGAATTGTGAGGCTAATCTTTTATTAAACCTATCAGCTAACATTTTCAAATTCAGATTTTGTTTGAGATCTACAACCTTCACTTGCACACTTTAGACAGACATTTGAAAATATTGCCATTAACTCTAAAATGCCTTAGTCCTCACCTGCACTTGCTCATAGCCCTAATTACTCCATGGACTAAATGCATGGACAGGAAGAGTACCCAAGAGCCAGAACTTGTCAGATAACTGCACTGGGGCTTTAGTCCTCCCCACCTGCAATACAGATTCAGAATGCAGATTTAATCCTCTCCTGCCAATTTATCCTCCATGTTATCATAATTCCTCCATAATCATTATTTTTTATAATCTTTTCACATTTTAATAATTTTTTTAATTATCCATAGTGCATTTGTCAGTTTGTCTTTTTCCCAGTGGTCAATAGACTTCTACCTATTAGTTTCTTGCATCTTATTGTGCTTGTTACCAAGGTCTTACAAGAGAAAATTGTAGTCATTCTTTCTAAATCTCTCTGATAAACAGGAATGAAATATAAAATCTACACTTAATTGTGGCTCTTCTTGGGTTATAAATGAATATATTTTTTCCTTATTTCTTAGTGTAACCACTATTTTCTTTCCTTCTTTTTCTTTTTCCATTAGAGATGACTAATTATGAATAAATGGGATGAGGAAGTGTCATTCCAAACCAAGCATCAGTAAGAAGTAAGCTAGGGAATGAGATGAATGTCAAAGACAACATTTCATAAGCAGTTCTTGTAATCTCCTAGCTCAAAAGAGAAAGAAATTTTGTGAGATTATTTTCTTTCACACAGGTTCCACAGTCCAAGTCCTGGGCATTCTCCTAAAGTAGACAAGTTTCAGATAATTCTGATCTTTAATCCTTTCTGTTGGAAAAGACATGGAAAAAAACCCCAAAGCTGTCTAGGTATATTACAACTTTAGAATTGGTTTCAAAACTGTCTAGAAGTTTAAAAGGGGTTTTGTCTGAGTCTGAAGTTTTGCTTTTTAAAAAAAAAAAAAAACCAACAAAATGAAAAAACCCCTAATGCATCTATATCTCTATCCATATACCATTGAATATATTTCAAATTCAGTTTTTCTAGGAAAAAAACAAACCTAATAATCTCCTTTCCTTTACCACCAACGCATAAATCTGTAATTTTGGAAGATATAAAAGTGTTTGTTGTTCTGTTTTTCTTTGAGGAAAGAGAGATCTGTATGTACAAAAGTCAGCTTTTTCTTCATTTATAAGGTGGTCTAACAGAAGGAATTACCACTTTCCTTAATATCTTTCTCTCCCTAAAAATCAATGAAAAAACAACCATTTCATTTTCCCTTCCATTTAATGGGTTAAATTTGCAAGGACTAAATAATGTTACTGTTCCTTTTATAATAATTTAGAAAACTGCTCAAAGAAAATTGCTGTCAGCTTTCTACATTCAGGAGAGATTCTGTTTGAGATTAAACAGCAGGAAGGGTATTGAACTCATGGCAAGAGAAACTTAAAATAGAGATATGAAGTCCTTAGACTAACTCCAAGCTCTCCAAACAGCCATGCAGTGTGACCCACTGTGTGCCAAATACACACAGCAGCATGCGCAGCTTATCTTCATCGTGTGCAGAGCAGTCAGTGGGCCAATGGGTTGATGCAGTGTAAGATGGAAGAGGACCCTGGGGAAAGGTTCAGGATCAAAATTACAGTTAAACAGCAATGCTTTTTTTGCTGCTGACTGCGTTCCTTCCGTCTGTTGTTGTTTCTGGCTTTTAATTTTAAATATAGTTGCATTGACTTCTGATGAGATAATAGTTGGTCCATCTCCAGATAGTTATTCTGGGATGATATCTTCTGTTTCTGTTGACTCACAACTTTATTTTTTACAGGAGAATGTGAGGATGGCAGATTACCAACTTGGTAACATATATTTCAGTCCAAGCTCTGATTTTTGTACTTATTATAATTACTGAAGGAAACAAGGATTTAAATTACACACAGCTTATTATCCAGTTGGTCTGGACTACTTATCTTTCTCGTTTTGCTTGAGGCTGTGATGTAAAGAAGATAGAGGTCTTATATTAGTTTAGTTAGACAGGTCCATGTATACAACTCCCACTAGAAGAAGACTGACTGTGCAGCTCAGTCTTGGTGGTGGTTTTTTTATGAATATATACACCCTTTCTCTTCTTTTTGTTAATTTTCATAAAGTAACTATACTTTCTTCTCAAACCATATTTATATTTCCCCAATGATACATGTAAAACAAAGGAGATTAAGGAAGGAGAGGAAGTTGAAATTAAGTTTCAGTCGAAAGATATAGGCTGAACAGGCTTGTATTATTATTTCTCCCTCGTCAGTTTTTCTATGTACAAGTTTGTTTCCTTTTCTAGTCTAGAATTCTAAGTGTCCTAATTAGGGAATGAAAACAGAAAAAATATCATCAAAGACTAGCTCATCTTAGTTAATTGTTACTTGCTTATGAAATTAAATGAATTGTCCTTTGGATGCATAACTTTCAACAGTATTTTATACAGTAAAGGAGAACTTCTTTTCTTAGACTAGACATTGAAATTTTAGATACCTCAAGTTATAAAGAAAGGATTTTATTCAGGAAGACTGAACACCTTTCACTCATTAATAACATGCAAAATGACAGGGCAAATTTTCTATACTCTTTTCTTCCAGATTTTAAAAATATTTTTCTCTAAAATTGAAACAGAAATTCAGTGTCTATAGTCATAACATCTTTTGCAACTCATGTGATATTTCCTGCATCCACACTACTTGAAACTATGGATGTGGAGGTCTAGACAGCTGTTGATTTTGAACAGAGACTGGCAGCTCATTTTCTCCCAAGCAGCATTAAATTATATTAGTGCTCACTTTCCTACCAATTCAGATTCGATTCAAAGGATTCTGAAGTGAAAGTATTTATACTCCAGTGTTAAGCTCTTAGGCCTTCCTGTCCCTCAGACACATAACTTTTTCATTTATCTGTTGTGGGTTAAAAATTAGATGAGTTTATGTTCCTAGATAGTTGTAAAATATGCAATCAAATACTAAAGGAATTCCTTACCTGAAAACCAAACCAGATATTAATTAAATTCCCATGAGACAGATGCTAACATCCCCCATCTGTTGCTAGGAGGAATCTCTGCACCCCATATGCTGCCATGGCAGTTCTGTGGGCCTTCCTGCCAGCTATCACAACAAAGCAAACCTTTTTAATCTTAGGGAAAGGTAATGAATAGGACACCAGTCAACAAAATCTGTGGGTTCCACCTATGAAAATATGTGCCAAAATCTGTCCTTTAATTTACCAAGGAGGGTTTTGCATCCCAACTATAAATTCCAGAGTGACAGTCATTGATCGCAGGACATTTCCAAGTTACACATCTGGTTCAAGACCAACCTTTACCTTCTTTTCCTCCTTAAGGGTGGTGAACTTTGGAGATAGAAACTCCATCTCCAAAAAGGAAAGGCCATAGGTTCAAATATTGGTTTTGAGACTTCCAATTTTATTCTTTATGTTCTTGTTATGATTTAGATTTTGCATGATACTTGAAACAAAGAGACAGATTAGTTTATTTGCAACATCAACAGAGGGTAAGCAATGATACACAAGTACAAATTAAAAATAAAGAGAATAGACAACTGTGACTTCCAATTGTTTGATTTTATATGTATATATGTGGAACTTCATTAAAAATTTTCCTTCAATTAAAAAGGACATCACCCATTTCAATGGCATAAATTTCAGTCTATTTTTACTCTGATCAATGTCCTGTGGCATTTGACTTACCTAGAAACAGAGGAAAAGTCAATTTAAGCCAGTGATCTAACCTCTTGAGCACAAGACCGAGCAGTAGGGAAAGGAACACCTCTTTTCAAAGGGTTCACTACCTGTCTGTAAAGCATAAATATGCAGATAATGTTCCCATTTCATTTCTAATCTAATTTGTTGCCTACTTAAGCATACGGAAAGATACTCATCTCTTGAAAGATATTTCTTTGTCCACAGAGATATTGATATTTAAATATTTTTTTTTCCTCTCATACTTTTCTTGCTGCTTCAAATTTTGTGCATCTCTCAAGTAGTTCTTGAGTCTAATTAAAATAAAGGTCTGGTATAACATGAAAGATATTTCAATGCTTATATTTAATTGCAAAGGAAAGGCAAAAAACCCCCCCAAAAAAATAAAATTAAAAAAAGACCTGAATTAGATTATGGGAGATTAATCAACAACTGCACAAAAAGCTATCATCTGATTGTAGCTAAAGTCTAGATTTTAGCAAGTATTAAAAACTTTTCACAAGCGTTACCTTGAATAAAACTTTCATCTACTTGAAAACATTTATTCACTTTCATGTGGAAAATATTTACAGAAATGTTAATTTCAGAAACATTTGCTACATAAAATAGAATTTTTTTGCTCAGAGTTCATCTAGTCGTGGAGAAAAAACATATCACTGGGGTGACACAATTCTCTGTTCAAACAGTGAGTTACCGTGAGCAATATTTAAATCATTCATGAACCAAACAGAAGTTGAAATTTATTTTCATAAAGTTTTGACATAAATTTATAAACAATAAAGTAACTCACTCTGATCAAAGGTAGATAAAGACCATCCAAGCTTCTGTAAAATTATGCCTGTGATTAGGGAAAGGAAAAACCAACAGTGACTATGGGAGTAAAATATAATACTAGATGACAATTTCAATTCCTGACTGCCAATCTCCTACTCAAAGGATACAGAGTTAGGATCACAAGTAGGATAACACATTCAGGATACTTGCAAGTTTTCATATTAATCAAAGTTGATCCTGAAAATAGTTTAGTATTTTAGATAATTTATCTAGTAGGAAACTGGTCAGAACATCACTGTAGAGGCAGTAAAAAATTTACTCGGTTTCAGCCTAAATGTATTAATAGCCAGTGTTATTCAATTTTTCACTTTCTAACATTGGCTGCTGAGTTCCTTCTCATGGGACCAATAAGGTGCACTCTTCCCTCTATTTTACTAGAAAAAAAATTCTAAGTGCCTTGAAACGTTTTTGTGGAAAGAAATCTGTCTTGTATCTACAATCTATTTCAAGAGAAAACATTGCAACAAATAATTATTAGCCTCCCTTAGGTGAATAGCTTGACAGAGGCCAACATGGTTTGGTAATTTGATGATTACATCAAATACGCTGGTGCTGTCACATGATTGAGATTGTACACACTATAATTAGATGGTGACATAGAAGGCTAATGCCCCCTTAGCTGTCTTGATAAATCCAGGTCTTGTCACCTCCACCAGTGACAAAGTAGTATAACAGTACAGTTTGTTAAACTCCTGACCTTTCCTACGGATGCCAAAGTACTTTTGTGATGTCCAAGCCATTTAGAATGCACAGAAATGGGGTCATCAATCAGCTTAAATTGACCATGCAACAGCCTCAAGTTAGTAATGTTGCCCATCAAAGTTTGTCTTGACACAGAAATGATGTGTGAACAGTCTATTAACCATCCTTTCGAGACTTTCTTTGCCACAGGTCACACTCATGCATTTTTTTAATATCTAGGAAATAGTTCTATCATTTTCATTGATACGTAACAAGGTGAACAGTTTAGAGAAGTTAGAGGGTAGGAGTAACAATGAAAAGTATCACAGATAATTTCCCTGTCTGTCATGACAATATAAAATAGTTGCAGTTCAACTGCTGAGTGTTCATGAAAGACTGCATTTCATAGACATAATCTGGCAGGACCGTACTTGGGACAAACCATGTTGTATGTAAGCATAAGTATGCCTGACAGTCTTTATTTAAGAAAAATGGGTTCATTTTGGCCCTGTCCAAAGGTGGATTCAGTGGCTTCTACATGAGTTGATTCTCCTACAGGTTAGATTCTCTAATGTCTGGTCAAAGTAAGACTCAGTTGCATTGTACAATACTAATAAAATACCATCCCAGTGCCATTCTTGCAAACACGTGATTGCTATCAGATATAATCTTTGTAATGATATTAAAGTTATTTCAAATGCCCAGAGAGTTAATTATAGATAACAAAATCAGGTGCTGTTTTCCTGTATATTCCTTTGACTAATATGATCTCAATGAAGTCCCATAATCAAGACAGTTAATATCTTTTTGAACAAACTTTTTGTAAGAAATTTGCATCTATTCAATGCTCATAAATCAAAATAGTTTTTTGAAGTGGTTTAATAGATGAAAATTAATATAATGTTGAGCTTTTTTCCACTTTATTTCAAATAGTGTGTGGGTGATCCAAAAAATAAATGTATATAACATAAAATTAAATACAAAATCAGAAATTAGAAAAAAAAACATGAATGGTTTTCATCATATCAAATGAGCATTCATGTCGGTGAAACGTTGAAATAGTAATATGATATTTTACTGTCTTTCCCTCCTATTTATGAAAAGATAATTTCTTCCTAGTCATTCATTTTTGAATATTCTGTCAATTCAGAAAAATGCAGGTTTTTTACCAAAATTTTTGTAGATGCTGTCAATATTCAGACTTTAATAACCTGAGATTGGCCAGAGCAGTCATATGGTCTTGTTTCTGTTCTGTAGTGGGATATATACAAAAGCATGATCACTGTCACTACTTGGTTTCTGCAATTAGTCACAGAGAGGGGCCTGGAAGCTGCCTTCCAGAAGCATTACAGCCAGTAAAATTCAAATTCAGTAGAAAATGCAAGTCCATTGGGTGAAAGTATCATTAAGAAAACCACATTAAAACCTCTTTTGAGTAGTACAAACTATATAAAAATAATGAATAGTGTAGGCCATGTAGGTACTTGTCGCCTTCAGTGTTAATGGAGCAAAGCAGGAGAGAGTAAAAATTTAATACCTCTCTCCTAACTGTAGAAGTCACATAGGAAATATCTCAGAAAGCAGTGAATAGTGAGTTCTACTATACATTTTTGCAAGAAATCAGATTTCCACTGATTCCAGAAATTCTAGGGTTTTGAAAATAATCATCTAGAAAAGAAAAAGGAGGAAATATTGATGTATTCCATCATCATCAAGAAAAGAGAATCACTCATAATGTGATTTAGGTTCAATTTTCTCCCCTTTTTAATATACAGAAACATCTCTAGAGAGACAAAAAGAGATCCTCTTGTGAAGAACATTAAAAATCCATCTCTGGTATGGCAGACTAAAATTAAGCCCTTGCTGAGTCAGACAAAGCAAAAATTTCAAAAAGGTTATCCTCTTCCAGGCAACTGGTTAAATTGTCTGTCTGGACTGGATTATGTTTTACTGTTAATTCTGGATCAAAAGCCCCATAACTTTCAGAACAGTCATGGCATTTCCTGCAAAGAGACATGTCTTTGAACAATCACTAATTTCTGACAGCAAAATATGTTGTCCCAAACAATTTCAGTTATCAGTATTTTCCGACATGATTGTTTACCTCAATCACTTTACAATGGGTTTTTGTTTGGTTGGTTTTGTTTGTCTGGGTTTTTTTTTCCATAGTGCATAATAAAGTAGTGCTGCACTAAAACAGGTGAAAATGCCTTTTAAGTTTCAAGTATTATAATTAAAAGACTAGATGGACCATTAGACTTTTCTGGCATGCTAGCACCTTTTGTAGTGATAAAGCCTTGAATTGGTCATGACAGAGATAATTTATAATAAAAAGGTGAAGCTTGAAAGGTAATCAATTTTGATTACTTTGTTCTAATCAGATTTGCTATATGGAGCATTACACTGCCCACTTACCTGCTCTGAGAGGACTACACAAAAAGAGAAAAACAACAAACAAAACCCAATATACTTCTTGCATTCAAAAGAGCAATGCCCAGAATCAGATCTCAATTAAGGCAAATGGAGACAGTCAAAAGACTGTGAGAGTGACAATTAAATTTAGGATTCAAAGAAAGGACGTAAAGAAAGTTCAAAAAATCAAGGAAGTAAATAATACAGCAGAACTGTGGTAAAAATTAAAAATTAGGAAAAATCAAAGTATTGTGCTGTAATTTGTATGGAAACAGCATTTATCTCGATGAGTCTGAAGTCAGCTCTGCTCTAGGGAAGGTCTCCCTGCATGCTATACCTCAATCTCTTAACCCATCACTAAATACAGTTTTTCAAATGAAAAGAAATAACAGATTGCCTCCTTGAGGGCCCTGAAATGAAGGGGATGAATCGCTATGCTTTTCTTCCTGTGTAGTGGTTTGTGTGCTGATTGAAGCAGACATGAGGAAATTGGACCAAATGGTGGTGTTAAATCCATTAGCAAAACAACATGCCCATGTGAAGAAAAAAAGTCTAGAACTCAAACTGTTTGTGCAAGAAAGAAATGTACAACCAGGACAATTAACTCCCTTGTGAGCTATTATCCTATTAAGTATTTGTTTAAAGTTTCACCATATGTAGAGACTTGGCACATGTTACAAGTTGTGTTCAGAAGTTATTTAACAAGTGTAGTCTTAAAACATCTTATAATTGAAATTATACCTGTTTGATAAATAGAGCTGATTTAACAGAAAAGCTGTATTCTTTGACACAGATTTCTTTGTAAGCCACAGTATCTTAAATGCAGAGCATGTGATCATTTTCAACAGAAAAGATATTAAGGCGAAGAACCTACTTCAATAGACCTTATTACTGAAAATATTTTAGAGAAAGACTTGAATCTCTCAGTGCATATATTTCCAGAATTACATACGTAATTCTAGAAATCTATTTCTAGAATTAAAAGATATAGCTGCTGAAGTGGGAAGAGTCTCACAAATGCTATAGATTGTCTCAGAGTATCTTATCTTCTCCTAACAGAAAATGTTTACTTGAACACTTGCACACTTGAAAATTTCAGCTGCTGGTCCCTTGGGGTGCAGGCTGCACGTATTAACACCGAGGGAGTCACTACCAGTGTACTGTACAAAGGCACTGTCCCGTCTGGGCTGTGAGGGTAATGAAGTTGATGGTTTTGTGAATACTCTTTATGAGGCTTACAAAATGAACATGTTTAAGAGAGCTGGAAAACAAATCGAAAACAAAATGCTTAGGATCTTGGCACAACAAAGAATAAAAACATTTTTGGATAGGGGCAGGGGAAGGTTCAAAACGAAGAACATAGCATAGGGATGCTACGTCTGGCATTCTTAAAAAGAGGTTGCCTCCTCCTATAAGGAGAGGTAAGAATACCACTTTGTGACTGGCAGACTGACTCATGCTCCCAAATGACTCTTGCTGTGGTTTTCCCCACTGTAAATGCATTAACTCACTCTCATTGCTGCTACAACAGAAAGAGGTCTTGGTGCTTGACCACAGCATTGTCCACTCCTGTGATGACTCTTGGTCACCGTGCTATCGGCTGTAGAGCCCTGTGTAAGCCCCACCATTGCAAGGCCCTGCAGCGCAGCTGTGGTTGGTGCTCGGAGCAGCTGATGTGGTGAGGAGAAATGCCGCTGCCACAGTCACTCTTGCAATGTAAGCAGCAGGGATGTGTTACTGAAGAGTCCCTCAGGCTTGCTGGAAACCAAATCCAGCTTTGGTCAGAGGTAAGGACAGGAGATTCACTATTCTGATGTTCTAGCATGCTGAAAATTGTTTTTGTTAAAATTATGTTTGGGTGTTTTAGGTAGCATTTTTGAGAGATTTGGGGTTTTTTTAAAAAATTTATCCAGAAAGTGCACTTTGCTTAGTTATGCTATCTTTCTGCCTGTCTGTCTTTCGCTATATCTTACTGACACTTGAGAGACGATTTGCAAAGAAATTGAGTCCTTATGAATTTAGTGAAAATAGACAAACATGTAAAAGAAGAGACACTGCCTATCTCGCTGATGGGGCGGTTCTGCTAATTAATGTTATTGTAAGATACCAGAGAATCCATGTGGGAGTAAGATATTATAAATGAAAGCCACAGAAAAAGACAATCCTTTAGTTCAGCTACTCTTGGAGCTACCTGTTTTGTGAGAAATTTTGGGTTGTCATCAGGTCACGCTCATGTTGACAGAAGCAGAGGCATTCTATTTTGCAAGATTTCTCTAGAACCTGATACTTGAAAGAACTGCACTTTTTGGCAGCTAGCCATGTAAATGATCTCCTAACATGAGCTCACTCTATGCTGTCTGTCTTGTAACTAGCAATTGCCATTAAAGGGAATTAGGTGATTGCTAAAGCTGAGTGCAATGTGGTGTAAAACATCTTTGTTATTATAATGTTGCTTTTGAGGTTGCATCTTAAGTCTTTGGCAACAAGTCTGATGTGGTACATAAACAAAATGTAGTATTCCTAGAAAACATACAATGTCTGCTGTCAGAATCAGCCTGTCAACACACGAGCAAAAGTCAGGTAGGCATAATTCAAAAGTCACCTGATCTATTGTACAGTAGTTCTGCTCTATCCCACCGAATCTATGAAAAACTATAGCTGACAAAAAGAAGGCCTTCACACAATGAAAGAGGGGTATTTCATTGCATTTACTATTTTCTCAAAGAGGGATTTGAGCCACAGATGTTGATTGTGCATAGAGACCATAGAGAAAGTGATCTGTACACAACAGACTGCCCCACAGTAACTTGTGTATCCACATCTAAAATAACTGATGTTATTCTAGCTGCGAAGAGGTACTTTCTCAGAAAGTTTTACCACATTCATCAGAGACTCAGCAAGACTGAATCTTCCACGTCATTCTTTCAGTTCGAAAATGTTCTTGAATGTTGTATAGACCTCATACCTGTGGCACCAAAGGGAGTAAGCATATTGCTTCTCTTTGCAGAGAGACAGTATGATGATTTTGTTTTCCTACATAAGCACAATTAATTTTACTATAGGAATTTATTGTTGCCTGTTATGTGAATTCTGTTTTGGAGGCTTGGCATGCTTCACAGATCATCTGTACTGAGAAGCTTTTGTATACAGGAGATTAATCTGGTGAGTCATGAATTATACTCCTTCACTCACTCTAGTGTGATATGATTTCCAGTTTTATCCAGAAAGTACAGTTTTATTTGGAAGAAGAAATGGCAAAATGAATTCAAAAGGTGAGAAAATATCCTCTACATATCAAGTTAGTGACTTTAATTTCAGAAAAAAATAAAGATATTACAAGATAAGTATTCAAGCTCCTGTGGCAATACCCATATATATAGTGTCATGCAATTCTGAGCCAAGCCATTATTATCAGTTGAGGCAGATTTGAAACACTTTGCAAGTATCTAATGCATGCTGTTTCCAGTTAAGCATAACAAGTTCATCAATAATATAACAAATAAATAAAAAACACAATAACAAAAAAATCTACATAGGTTTTCCTTAGGTATCATAAGCCTTCCTATCACAACCACATCAATGAAACTTGTGGTAATCATGGAATCATAATCATAGAATCATAGAATGGCCTGGGTTGGAAAGGACCTAAAAGATCATCTAGTTCCAACTGTGCTGCCATGGACAGGGGCAATTTCCACTAGACCAGGTTGCTCAAAGCCCCATCCAACCCGGCCTTGAACACCTCCAGGGATGGGGCATCCACAACTTCTCTGGGCAACCTGTTCCAGTGCCTCATCACCCTCACAGTAAAGAATTTCTTCCCAATATCTAATCCAACCTACACTTCTTTAGTTTGAATCCATTCTCTCTTGTCCTGTCACTACATGCCCTTGTAAAAAGTCCCTCTAGACCTTTCTGCTAGACCTCCAGCCTTGTAGGTGCTCCAGCCCTCTGATCATTTTCATGATCTCCTCTGGACTCGCTCCGATCAGTCTAAGTCCTTCTTTTGTTGGGGGCCCCAGAGCAGGACACAGTGCTCCAGGTGGGGTCTCACGCGAGTGGAGCAGAGGGGGAGAAGCACCTCCCTTGACCTGTTGGTTACATTTCTTTTGATGCATTTTGGTGGCTTTCTGGGCTGCAAATGCACATTGCCAGGTCATGTTGATCTTCACATCAACCAACACCCCCAAGCCTTTCTCCAGTTCAGTATTTAATGCAGGTGAAGTAGATAGCATAGTACTCAGCCTTCATGAAGGAGATGATTTATTGATATTTGACAGCTTAGACAGCATGACAATCAACAGCATCAGTCTAAATTTTCCTCAAGACAAGTGAATCTACGGTAGAAGCACGAAAATTATACCTTTGCAACACACACGTGCACATGCACCTCCCCCAAAAGATGGAAGTATGAAGATGGTTACAATTTTCTTATTATCTGAAATTTGAATATAATGTCGGCTATATTACAACAGGTTTCATCATCTGGATATAATATATCAACTGAACTTCAGTCATCTCTGAACTTTCAACTGTGGTTGCTAATAAGTAGACAAATATGTAATAATTTAAATATAACAATTTTCTCTTTAAATATAGAAAAAAACTACTTCGAATTAATGGAGTTTCTGAAATTTTAAATAATTTCTACCTTCTTGGGTTTTTTAATCCTCTCACACCTGCATATACTCAAATTCCTTAAGTTTGAACTTACTTAATTTTGAGAGGGAACTGAGTAATAGAGAGTTCAGCTGGAGCCAGTTAATGGAATGTGCTAGATCACACCATTACAGTCACCTTGTTGAGAAGCAGTGTTCTTACCAGCCCAAAGAGAGCTCAAAGGTTCCCAGAAGGAAGAAATCTCTCTCCAAGCTGGTATTTTTTCTAGTCTTTATTTTTTAATTCATCACTGACGCAGTTCATAACAACACTTGCAACAATCCTGCATCTTTCTAGTACCAGTCTGGCTTGAGAACAGCAAGATAATACCAAAAATGGACCTTGTTTTAGATTTTCTATTTTCAAAGTTTTAGCTGAAACCATAATACTTAGAAATATTACATAGAATTATTTAGAAATCCAATTAATTACTTCAGTGAGAAACAGGATCTTCTCATGAACATTCTCAACGCTGTTTCAAATTCTGGGATCGTACATCTGGTCATCTCCTGTGTCCTGCTACTTTTAAGGGTTGCAGCCTCACTCTGAATTGTGTGTACATGTATTAAAAAAAAAAAGGATTTATTGTAGCTGAGCAAATGATGTACTCAAATGGAAGAGGACTAAGGAAATAGCAAGAAAATGAGTTTGCAAGCTAAATGACAGGATTTGCAGTTCCCTTGCAATAAGTTGTTAAAATTACTGTTTCTATTTCTTCTTTTACTCTTTTGAGAGTTCTTTGCTCAGAGTTTGGAGTGAAACACAGGAGGCGCTGAAATGTTCCTCTAATCAGGTTGTTTATTAAGTTCTTATCTATAGCATAGCAGCACAGATCGTTCTCTGAGTTAGGAAGGTGGAAAATGGCTTCGAGTTGTGAGTTCCAAGGCTATTTAAAGTCCAATCGATCCAATTATGAGTGGCCAACTAACATGTTTTTACTTATAATCCAGTGACTGTTCATTTAACATCTGCATTGCGGGCTTTTTCAAGCCAATGCCAGGCTATACAGATTTGTGAAGAAGAAGGAAGAAAGAAGAAGTAAAAATCCACACCCAAAATCCTCCATCTTGCCACTAATACATTACTAATAAATACTCATAATACTAATAATACTCATAAACCTAATTTTCCACATCTCTACATATTTCACCCAGTGACATAACAAATTGCTTTTTAATTACAACACTGAAAGATTGAAATTTATCTAAACCCAGGGTTCCAACAATAAGTCATAAACAGGATATAAGTTTGCTGTCTTGCTTCTTAGATATACATGCTTGACTTTGGAAAGCTCAGCTTTGTGACTTTCTGCTTATAGCTAACAGTCATTAAGGATTGACTGGTTAATTATCCATCCAGACTATAGAAAAGTTATTTAAACTTTCAGGACATTTTATGCATTTGGGTATATTTATGTAAATAGATATTCGCATTGAAAAAGTAGTTTTGTCTCAAAAACTCTGTGGTTGTACATTTAGGAAGTCAAATATGTGTTACTAAGATTTAGTGATGTCAGGGTAAATGGGATTGAATTAATATCTCCAAAAGTGTCCCAAATCTACTTGATTAAAGTATTCTTTGTAGTAAAAGACAATTGAAACTGTCTATGCAGGTTTATACGTTCCAGTTTCGCCCCGTACAGTCTGCAGTCTAAACCTCAAAACTTTCTAGGTTTTTTAGCTGCTGTTAATAGTGATCTTATTAGTATCTCATGTCTTCAAGTCACATTAGCCAGCCCATTCAGCTGAAAGCCAGGGATGAAGTCTGTACCTGCCTAATCCCACTGACAATTCTATAGATGCTATCAGTTTCATTTTTCTTTGCAGCATAAATGGGAAAACTTGTCGATATCAAAGTCATGTTACATGTAACTTTTTAATATGCTGCAGCACAGAGCCTGGGTAATTGTCATATCTAAAGGATTGAGGTCTTAGTAAAATTTTTCAGTAAAAGCTAACTACCCAAGAAATAAGTTCCAACACAATTTTCATATAAAAACAACATGAAAGCAAACAATCCCTGCAGTTTCTAAAGAGCAACTGTTGCTTAATTTAGCTAAAATCTATCTTTCTCTGAATATTTTCCAGGTGCAGTGAGAAGCAACAAGACCTAATCCAGAAATAAATAAAAAAATGGACTGGTTTGTAATTACTTTTTGTAATTAAGATCACAGGAGTATTGTGTGTAGCCAAGAACAGTCCATAAAAGAAAAGATCTTCAAGCCCACGTAATTTGATTTTGATTGTACATCCAGGAAGATTGATATGCTTGTATATTAAGATTGTTTGTATTGGTGAATGGAAAGAACATTAATAAATATATTTGCAGCTGTTATGCTAGATACTCTAGTTCCTAAAATACAAAAATTCTCTGTGAACAAAAGAGAAGTAATTTGAAAAACATTTCTCTGCCTTAACTTGCATAGGGAAATAAAAATGCATGCAAAGACATCAAATGAGCTCTCTTTTTTTTTGTATCTATTCGTAAAATTTAGCGATTTAAATAATGGCTACATCTTTTTCCCACACTTCGTTATCTCTCTGCTCACCACTGACTCCCATTTAAAACTGGAGAGAGTTAGTTTAAAAAATATTTAGATAAAATCAATATAGTCTTCAATGTTAGAAAATGACAGGTAATTTTAATGCCTTGTAAAACTCACTGATTAATAGGTGAATATAACTAGACCTCTGTTATTTTTAAGTTTCACTTTAAGTAGAAAAGTATATTGAATATCAACAAAAAACAATGGAAAATGCTTGAGCCAATTATGAAATGGGTCAACATTAACTGCTTTTGCATTATAGTCAAAATTTACATAATCTGAGTCACTACACCACAGAACTGTGTGCTGACCTGCAACTTGCAGATCATTAATAGTCACTGCAGCAAAACAATGAACACCTTTCTTTTTGGTTGGTTGGTTGGTTTTGTTTGTTTTGTTGTTTGTGGGTTTCTTTTAACTTCTGGAATTTCCCTTGTCCTAGTGCTGATAAAAATGATGGGCAGCAGTATGCACCAAAATTTGGTGCTACCTAATAATTTCTGAGATTATTCTCCCTTCTCTGTTCTCCCTTAAGCAACACTAATCAGTGCAAAAAATTGAAACTAGCTAAATGTGGCAAATCAGAATGGATGAAGAGAAAGAATCAAATTATTACCTTTTATTTCCCTTCACAAATGACATCAGAACAGAAAGCTCCTGATTTACATGTTGGAGAGTGACTCCCTGAAAACTCAGTGCTTAGTTGGTAAACCGGCAATGCTGGCTAAGTTTATAAATCTATTCTCCAAGCTACAGGACCTGCGTTTGGCATGCTGGCCCCATATATTCAGACAGAATTCTCATCTCCTTCTCAAAAATCTTCCTTTTTTTGCTATCATCCCCACCTGGCCTCCGTGAGACTGCTGCTTCATTAGGAAACAGGTTTTGATTCAGGGAGATATCATACCCTGCAGATTCCAATGCTGGGCTGAAGAAGCACGTCAAGCTGGCTGTGAAGGCAATGCCATGCATCCCACCTGGTCTATGGGAAGCCTGGAGAGAACCTCCACTGAAGACTAAGCTACAGGGACACATATGCTTTACACATATGTGTCATCTATAACAACCTTGCTCTTCCTTTGGCAGGGCTTTCTATATGTCAGGGGACCTTTATTGCTGGCTGAATATATATTATTTTCTCCCTTACCACATAGGTGCATATGACAGATTTAATCAGACCCACAGAGCATAATAGTGTCAACTGTCACAGTGACTGTGAGTTTGGATTCAAGCAGCAAAGCTAGTTTTATTTTCAGTAGGTCAAGCTGTCTTGTGCTGAGAATGAAATAAGTCCATTTGCCCAATGAAGAGAATCAATTCTGACAAAGAGAAAGTGCCTAAGAGGCTTTTATAACTAAAGCAAAATGCACATACATACAATTATATGCAAACATTTGATAATGTCCCATTAAGAAGTACTCTAATGTATGTTCTGTTAATATTTAAATCTGCTAATGCAGAAGAATAAGCTAACTGATAACTGCAGTTTTGTGGTTTTTCAGCCATTTTGTACTATGTGTTTGCACTCGCTGTTCTATTTCTCAGTATGGAAAAATATCACATGTGCATCAAGCCCAAGAAACATTTTTTGCTAACCTACTGATGCTGTAAAATGTCTAATGAACAAATGTATCATATCTAGTCAGTTAACACTCTTCTTAAGATTCTTTTTGATTAGTTTTCTGCTTTTGAGGTTTTTGGAAAGAAATAGGTTCATATCTGAGTTACAGAAAGGAGGATTTAGAGGAGGATTTTAGAAATTGTTGCCTATTGCTAATAGCTACCAATTTGAGAGCAGCTTCTTATTTGTTGCAAACAAAAGAAGGAAGGCCACTTCAAAGAATTTGCTATGTCAAAACAGTGTTCACATATCTCTAATTACACTTGCTATGAAAAAACCTGTAGACACTGATTGTATTGAAACCTGGCATAGATTCTCTGGATCAAAGTTCTCAACCTTTTAAGCATTCCCATACTCCATGCAGCACTTTCATGGGCTTCATGTGGAGCTGACTTTACCCTGTCTAATAACAGTATGGAGTTGGGATGCAGTAGGTCCAGAGAAACACTGCCATTTTTTATAATCAGCTTGTATTCTGTGTGGATCTAGCCTTTTATGTCTACAGAAGAGATAATAATTCAACACTCTGTTGGCCATGCAAAGCATAGTGATAAGGATAGGGGAGTTTGCACTGACAACAAAGTAATTTATTTTCCTTTCATTTGACAGTGTCTGCTGTATCCATGTATGCATTTCTCTGTATGCATAACAGAACACACGGATCTCTAAGAGAATAATGAATTCTAATGTACTGTATCATTAAAACTGCATCTCTCAGACATGACGCCTGTTTCATATGCTTCAAAGCAGAACATAGTATAAACTTCAGTATCACCTTTCATTCAGTTTTACAGAATAAATTTGTATTAATTAACCAGTGCATAAATGAAATTCATTCCACAGTACTGTGGCCAAGGACAATAGATTTATAGCAGTGATTTATTCAACTTTCAAAGCCTCTCCTCCCAAAAACCTCCAAGCCTACAAAAGACAGGTGGAATACTCCTTGAATTAAAAATTTTCAACCTCATTTAAAATAAGTAATCCTAGAGATCAGTCCTCAACAAAGGTCTTTGTATATTTCATGCCACAGTCTCAACAGGAAGGACTTCAGATTTTTTTTTCCATCTGGAGCAGACAATGCTCCATGAACCCTGATCTCGCCAGAGTCATCAGAAATAATTTAAGAATCTAAAAGGTCACAGTGGGTTCCCCTCTTTTGATTTCAATTTATTATTATAACAATTAAGGGGAAAAAAATCAAGCATGTTTATGTGTGGTATAGAAGTTTCTGATACACAGATTGAAAGCTCTTCTGCCTGCTTTACCAAGGGTACTGCTAAGTTTCAGTTTTCATGCCTTGCTGCTTATTGTCAGGCTTTCTCAAACTAACAAGAAAGGCTTCAGAGACTGACAGCAGGCTGGCAATACCACTCTGGTTTCCCATCTCCTACAACTATTCAGGAAGCAGATAAAGCAACAGTTGTAATAACCTTAATAGTTCTCTGGTCATCACATATGCAAAATCATGAAGGCTATTAAACCTAGCCTAATTTTCCCAGGAAATGTTCATTAAAAAACTATTCTATTTGGTTTTTATTTTCCTTTTAAAAAATCCTCAAAGAATTATCAGCTGATACTTTTGCTTGGCTGAAGGCATAGAGAACTTCTTTTAGGTAAGGACTGATTTAATTTCCTTTCTAGAGAGACTGGGGCATTTTTGTATTGAATATTTGGTAGCTGCTTTTCTTTTCTACATTTTTACCAAAGTTTAAAATTCCTTAAATGAAAAGCAAAGTTATAACTGCATAACTGAAAGTCAGTTGGTAGACAAAATCCCACCAAAGAAAGATAGCCAAAAAAGCCCAGACCTGAGAAGAATCTGAGATTTTTATTGGTTTTAAGATTGTTTATGCCACATAAATTAAGAATAATTCTACAGATTTCGGTGGACTTTAACCAATATAAAATAAGCATTACATTAAAAGAGTGTCAATATTTAAAGTAATCAGCTTCTGAACTGGAGCTAAAAGTGGGTGATCACTGAAAAGATCATTCATTCATTCATTCATTCAGTTTCGTATTTCATTAAATAAAAGAATGCTTG
The DNA here is from genome assembly GCA_013397565.1 of Ptilonorhynchus violaceus. NCBI lineage: Eukaryota > Metazoa > Chordata > Aves > Passeriformes > Ptilonorhynchidae > Ptilonorhynchus > Ptilonorhynchus violaceus. Next base: position 481,620 of record VZRJ01008188.1, on the reverse strand, counting down.
ATTCCCAAAATATTTATGGTATGATTGGTCTTGAAATATTCTTGTTATTCTCTGTTCAGGAAAGGACTTAGTGGATTTTTCCGGGTCTACCCAACCGAGTCCCCAGGTCAGTAATGATGCCACCCACAAAGTCCTTTCACCTTTGTGGAATACAGTCAGCCCCGCTCAGGTTCTCCCCAACCTAAAATGCCAGATATTTGGGTATTTCCTGACTCTTGACTGCACAAAGATGAATGTAATGTATTGCAATGGAAACGGGTCTCTTAGTGGTCACAGCTTCACAGGCATCATCTTATTTGTGGTCCTTGTTATAGGAACAGAAAAATACCTGGAGAGCAGTGGCAGCCTTTAATATGAAACTTTTCAGTCATTCATTCCCTCAAAGAGAAGCTGGTGATCTGCTGTCCCCAGGATTAATTAAGCATAGTTTATGTATTTCTGCATATTAAAAAGGACAGTTGCACTTTTATTAGATATGTGCTCAAGTCCTTATTCCAAGTAAAAATGTATAAACATTTATATTTCAGATTTATGGACACATTTTTATTTTTCATACTTTATATTGTTTATTTTTTATAAGTATAATGACCTTCAGAGCTGGAGTGGGAATCTATTTAGCCTTATGTTTAATCCAGTCTTTCCTACAGGTAAGCAGAAGTTATTTCTGGAACTGCTCCTCCTGGCTTATTCATATACAATACTCTACTATATTTCCTATCGTCTCAAGTGATTTTCCAGATTTTCTGGCACTCCACAGTGTTGTTTTAATGCTCTGTTGGCAAATTCTTCTCAGATGGTTCCTTATGTTTCTGACTCTTTAAAATAAATTCCTTTTCTTGTAAAAATGATCCTGTATGTCCAATGATATCCTATTTATAAATATACATCTTTCTCTTCAATTTTAACAGTAACATTTGTTATACCAAATTACCATGAACTAAACTGAGAGATACTTTATGCCTACTGATAATACCTAGACAATTTCTGATAGTATATGTAGTAGTTGAGGTCTAATTTTAGTTAACTTATGCTAAGGTCAGTGACAAATACATAAGGAATAGTAAAACAGTACACATAATCCTAGTGCTACAGCAGAAAAACAACTCAAATAAAATATTAGGGAGTAGGGTGGTGCAAATATGATGTAATGCATTTAAAATATGTAGCCCTTTATTATCACATTGTTTTCTGATTTGCTTTGATTCTATATTCAGTTTATTTGGATTTGTAAACAAAATGCACATTGACTGCAATGGGTTGAAAACACTCATCTATGCAATAGAAACAATCTGGCGTACCCTGGTGCAAGTCTTTGGAGCTACATGACCCTGAGCAGGTTTTGGATGGATCAGCAAATTATCAGTAGAATAACAGAAGTGGTAATATAGAGCCACCAGCTCATCGGTTGCTAGTTCAAATTTGGCTAAGTCATGTCTAATGGCTGAGATTTCATGACTATATGATCTGACCTGTTCAAAGTCCTCCATGTAATTTATTGCTGATTGCGATCCAGGTCCCAGTGGAGCTGTGTCCCAGTCACAACACATATCACTCTAATTGACGTTAAGTGTCAGTTTCCTTGGCAGGCGTGGATGGAAGGTCAAGGATTAACTACAGCATGAAGACTGAATACCTTTCACAAAAAACAGTCTTGACAAAGGATACTTTGAATGCTTCAGGGAAAGTCTCATTTTATGGCTTTTGTGAAAGATTAGAGCATTTATGTCAACAACATGTTGATGTTTAGCACCTAGTTAATCAAACAATACATTACATTTTAGGAGAGAAAATAATCTGTCCTCATATACACAATGATATCTTCTGATTTTGAATCAGTGTTTTGTTAACTGAGGTGCTTGCCCAAAATCTGTTTTCTCAGTTGTTTGTTCCAAATGTTTTCTCTGAAATACCTCTTAATTTTTTTTCTCGTTACCCAAATCTCAGAAGTCACATTATGGGGATTATCACAGTATGCTTACAATTCACCTAAACATGTATTATATTGAAGAGATGTTATTGACTTTGAAGATCCCACATACATATTGTCACATTCTTTATAAGTTCATATGTTTTGCAATTTAATTAATGATTAGCCATGCTGTTACTATTTTCTGAAAAAGTAACATAAACTACATAAAGCATTACAAAATCAGAAGTCAGAAATCAGTAGATATCATTAAAATTATGATATTTTGAAATAAAAGATATAACTTCTTTTTATTATTATTCATTTTATTCAGCATTTTGTGTCTGTTCCTTTCTGAGATACTGGGTCATCTTTCCAACTTTTTTTCCCTCTCTTTTAAGGTGACACATGGATCCATTCCTTCAAAAGAATTGTTTTTTCCATTTGTCCTGTACTTGAAGAATGTAGGTGACTAAGATCACTAATGATCACCAAAAAATTTACTAAAAATTGCCGTATATTGCTCAAAAAGTTATAGTAAGGATATTACAGAAGCATTTATCAACTGCTGGCTTTTTCTAACTGGCTACTTTTTGCTGTCTCTATTGCCATGGGTAACTTAAGTTCCCAGAATACTGTTACTGCCTCCTGATAAGATGATTTAAGCCAAACACATCCTTGAAGAATATTAAATATTTTTATGTGATAAATTATTTATTTAAAAACCATAATATTTTTGCAGTAGTCAGAGAATCACACCAGTGTATATACCTTTATCAGCATGTTTATTGGTTCTTTCACTTTCTGCTCAACCCTCAGCCCTTTCTTGTCTTCCCACTTGTGACTTTCAGACCAGGGTAGCAATATAATAAACTTTCCAGTTCTTTATCGCTTGCTTGTAAACCTGACAGTTCCTCACAGCGTACAATTGTCACGGTGTGCATGCTTCTGCAAAATGAACTGGATGCTTTTTTTTCAAATGGATAGTCCCAATTGAATTGTCATGTGAGTGTTTCACTGAAGACTGAGACATTTGCAGGTAAAATATGGACCAATTCCTCCTGATTTCTGTAATCACTAGACATCATAAAAACATGTGTTGGGAGGTTAAAGAGGAAGAGGTGAAACTCAGGGAAGCTGCAAGAAGAAAATTTGTCACAGTCAAAGTTTGGAGCAGGAGAGTAGGCCATTTTCCAACCCTTCCCTTCCCAGTTTGAAAGAAATTTTTACTTGTGTGCCCACCACAGTATATATATTGGAAGAATTCCAATGTGTGCCTTTTTGCTGGTGCCTATAAGACGGATATGTGTGACTAAAGTCCACAACCCAGAAGACCTGAGAAGGTTCAAAACTTTGTCCTCTTGAAGCCAATGCAGTGCTTCAGCATACCTATGAAATAATGTAAATATGGTGTGTACTTGCCCAACCAATGTTCTGATAATGGACCGAGTCTTCAGCACACTATGAAAAGATTTCTGCACATGATAATCCTTAACATGAACTGGAATTAATGTTCTTCTTGGCTTTTAGAGGTTTAAGGTGTTTCAGAGATTTTAAGAGATACTTTATCTATTTCTGCTACCCAAAGTGTCATTTTTTTTTTCCAAAGAGACTAAAAATCAACCTCCTGCATTCTTATCCATTGCCATTGTATTATTAGATGAATTAACTTTTTGATTGCCTTAAGTTTCTCAGTGTGTAAGCTATGAGAATTAAACCTTACATTCCCCACACAGAAAAGCAACCGCTAACAAACCCTTTTACTCTACATCCCAGAATAAGGTGATTCATACCGGAATTTCAGCTTTCTGATTCACATTTTCAGGCAGCTGTTGGATTTCTTTCAGCTTTCAGCTATTGCTTATGATGTTGCTATAATGTTTCATTAAACATTGCTCACAATTGAATTTATTGAAGAGATCTTGACCTTTTTGATTTGAAGTATCTTGAGATAAGAAGCAGCACTGACCTAAAATAGTTGAAAGTTGAATTCTACTAGTAACTGCATCTTTCCTTGTGTCCCACTCCTTCTTCTATCATTTGTATGACTGTGTCTATTTATAAAGTTACTTAGGCAGACACTCTCTTTCGCTGAGAGTCTGTGCAGTGAGCAAAGAGGGGTTCTCACACTGCCTGGGAAATGAAGTAACAGTAGGAACAACAGTAACACTAAAAATGGAGAAAATATCCACACAAAACCTTTTAATGTGGCAGCATTTATCAGAAAAAGTCGCAACTTTCTCACAGATCACTTCAGCTGTGGATATGTTTGATTTTCTGTGAACTTACAAAACTTTGCTCTGGCAACTGTAAAGCCCTTTTCTGGCTACTTTGCACCTGCATATCTTCAAAATCATCATGTAGCTTTAACTTCTTTCAGCCCTGAGGACAGTGGGGTCCTTTACACTAAAGTAAAAGAAATTTTATACAAGTTGAACTCAGCCCATAGTGTTTGTTTATGATATACTTTTCCCTCCTATTCCATTTGCAACTCTACACTTTCTAATAATTTAAAATATATTCTTACTAGAATACATAAGATATCAGACAAATAAAGCACATTTTTACGACTATATTGCAAACTTTCTTCACATTCATATCAAGATCAAATTAAGTTTAAGAATTCCTCTGATGAAGAAAAGAAGACAGAATCGGCAAAGTATGAAAAAAACCACTGAAATAGAGTCTATAAACTTTTTTTCAGAGATATTGTAGAACATCCATAAAATGTAGATAACCAAACTAATGAAAAATGTTCAGGTAACTGTCTTACTCAGCAGCAAAAAATATATATTGAAAGTTTGGTACTAGTGCAAAGAGGGAGAAAGTCTTCAGTACCTGAGCTGACAGTTTTATAATTACATTGTTCATGTTTATCTGTAGGCACCCTAGAGGCAGAATGCTAGTGGATGCCTCTTAAAACTAAACCCCAAATTCTTTGTCTAGTTTTCTTTTTTTTTTTTTTTTTAATATTTACACTCACTAAAACTGAAAAATTTACAGGAAACTATCAGTTTTGTCAGATCTTCCACAGAAACCGTTGGATTTCACATCAGCTCTCCTACCCTTTGGCTTCTTATGTCACACCACACTCTCCTGCTTGCTAAGCAGGACCCAGCCTCTGACAAACACAACTGGATCCCTGTGAATTTCTGCCCCAGCCTTCAGGACATTTAGTTTCCACAATAAGTAGAAAAGGACAGTTTCTTGGTCTACAGGCATCTCAAAAAGTCTTAAGATTTTATATTTTCATTTTTCTAATCATATACTAAGGTTTGAAATGCTGAAGATTAATTTCAATGCAGATGATGCCTAAAATTGGGAGTACCTGAAATAGAGACTGAACAGGTTAGTGCATAAAAGTATGAATTTATTGAAGGCCTTAGTGTGGTACACCTCTGGTGCAGAGCCTTGCCAAGGCTAGACCAGACCAAGATGGATCCCAATCACGAGTTTTTCCCACCCAGATATAGGTTTGGTACATTTGCATATCAGAAGTTAATTGTCCAATTATAGTTCCAGGTAATGAAGTAATATTCCCCCATTCACCCCCTCCCAGTTCACTTTTGTTTATACTTAGGCCTAGGATAGTGACCATGTTTTCCAGGCCTAGAAGGAATGTTTTGTCTAACAAGAATGTGAAGAGCTTACTTAGTATATAATATGGAGTTCAGAATTACACACTAGTACAGTGCAGGATTAGAAAAATCCAACAGCTAATCCTTAAGGCATCACAGAGAACTTAAGGTTTGAAGATTTTCTGTGCTACAGAGTGCCAGAGATTAACATCCTTAAGCAATCCCCAGAGACTTTCAAATATTTCATTCCAAATGCTTATACATTTGTAACACACTTTATTATAGTCCTTTTTCACAGTACTATTCAGAAGAAACGGCACAAGTTTGTTACTACATGTAACAAACTTGAAATACAGTATCCTGTAATTTCCATAGAAATCCATATTAAACTTTGTTGTAATATGAAATCTACTTTTCCAGGGATTTTTGTTTCTCTTCACTGTAGTATCTCACTGCAAGGTAGAGAAGGGGAGAAAACTTAAACAGATTGCTCTATTTTTAAAATTATTTTATATTTCTTCCCTTTCAGCAAGAGTGCCACCATCAATTATTTTCCTTTCATGTTTAACAACTTCAATTTAAATTCTTGCAGTAAATACTTGAACTCTGGGAAGGCACTTGGACACTTTCCTGTACAGAATTTGTTTTTCTTACTCTGGGATTTTTTTTTGATACCAGCAAATCTGTGCAATTTCAAATACCCTGTGGTCCACTACTCTTGGGATGTGCATGAATTCCACGCCATCCTTCTGCCTGCTTGAAATGAGACTCCATGTGAGGAAATTTTCTCTCTAATTCCCACACTTAAGCAGAACGTGAAATGGGAGTTTGAGTTCTTCCTGGCCGGCACTGCTCATGCTGTTCTTCATAAATTGTGTTGTTATTTCTAGGCCAATTGTTGTAATTATGTTTTCATTGGCCTTCTTCATTTATGTTTTGTTTCCAGATAGTCCTCAATATGGTGTGTTGGCTTAGCTTCTCATGTAAAAAGAGAATACTACACTGGGTTTTTTTACCCTCAATCAAATTTCCACAGACTTCTCTATCAAAGAATAGACCCTAAGAATCTACTCCTGGGATACTTCATATCTCAACTAATCTATTATTTGAAATAAACCTTTCAGAGATCTAATTTTTCACTTCTAACCTAACAATTCATTGTTAGGTGATGTGATATATTGACTTGGAAAATAGTATCAATGTTTTGTCAACCTTTAATAAATTTAAATGTATCTGGATCCCAATGTTGTACTCATGAACTCTCATCTGTATGCCAACTTTCAACATGATGCTGATGCTGCTTTGCATTACAGTGGGACAGCAGTGTCCTACGGAAAGATAAGAAGGTTAGGTTTTGCAGAGTGTAGGTTTTCATGTCACAGTATATTGGGAAGCATTAATGCTTCTCACTTGAAAGAAACCATTCCTCTAATCTACATCTGTGTCATTTCAAGATTTTTTTTTTTTTTTGCAACTTTTGGCAAAAAAAAAATTAAAGAGGAAGGGATTCAGTTACAAGGTTTCCTTCAGCAGTTACTATCAGCCTGAAAATCCAAGATACAGGAAGGAGTAATTTTCATATACTGATAGTATTTTAACTCTCTAATTTAAAATTATTTAATAGTTAGGTTAAAATATATTTTCTGGTTTTGTTTTTAGTAATGGGTCTAAACCACAAGGTATTTTTTACCTGCTAGCTAGATTACTTCTTACAAATTCTACTTATCAGAATTTTCTACTCTTTCAACAATTACAAAGTTTTTCTAAAGTAAATCCTCAGATCGCTCATATGACATTTCTCTTGACTTCTTATTCTAAATCACTCTGTAGCTTTGCTGTCTGCAGTTAGAATAGCTGACAAATTTGACTCCAGAATGCACTTCAGTGATACACGAGGGAGTGTTCCCATGAACCGGATTATGTTGAGTCAGTCTACTATAAACTTGGCTCAAGAATTTGAATGCAAATCAAAATCTTTCCTATGGCTTAACAAGTTCATGCAAAGGGTAGCAAAAAAATAGTAAAATAAGACAAGTTTTTAATGATGCAACAGAATTGTTTGAGAGGATATTTTAAAAAATTTTAAGTCATAAGGTCTGGCCAATATGTAAATCAGTATTCATTTGGGTATAGGTCTGCCACATGTAGCTAGTATCTTCACCAGAAAGGGTTCATTGTAGTCAACTTTTCTCAGTATGATTCTTTATTAATATCACATTTTTTTTAGTCAAACATAGTGAGTATATTTGAAATATTTTTGTCTTTCTATGTAATAATGTATTAATTATGTATTCTTGCAATTTATAGATTTTCACCTTTAAGGGTGTAATTGGAACAGATAATCCCAAGAGTCATCTATTCTGTGGTGTATTTATAAGAAAGTAGAATGAAATTTCTAATTTTGAAATTTATTTGGGAAAGAAAGCTCAAAAGTACTATCTGCCTCTTGTGGTTGGATCATATTGACTGAAAGTGCAAGTATTATCTTTAATGCAGAAAAATGCAGCAATGGTCAATGTGTTATGGACGGTAATCTTGACTGTGGAGAGAACTGAGTTGATTTCTGAACATACTTAAATTCTGCCTGACGGATTAATTGCCCTTCAGTTCTACGGCTTTAAAAATGCAAATTGAATTCTGAAGAAATAAACTATCCACAAGTCAACTCTGCGATATCCAAGGCCTTGCTTGCACGTATAGCCTTATGGTGAAATGGAGAATAAAACCCAGGGGAGGACTAGTGGTCAGAAAACAGAATTTGTGTCCAAATTCAACAGACTGCCATTGACTCGAGTGAACATTAGTTGACAATTTGTGTGTGTTTTTGTTATCCACTTAGGGACATTAGTGTGTGACTGTGTTTTTATTCAACATTTCATCTCCAGTATTCTTTCTTGCAGTTGAGGGATAATTAATGAAAAGTGCATAAATTCAGTTCTGAACAGACATCTGGTGGAATGAGAAGTGCCCCAATCAAATCACTTCTGTCAGTAAAACTCTATTGGTCTGAAATATAAATAATCTGTAGAGGAAAAAAATATGCAGTGAAACACAGATGGTTGAAAAAATAATTTCCGAAGATTATTATTAAAGTATCCAGATTTTTGTGAAAGCAACTTTATTTAATCTTATTGATTGATTGATGTACCACAATATATCAGATGAACAGAGAAATAACATGAAGAACAGCTATTCTGCTTGGATATGTGAAGCAATTGCAATGGTCTCCTTAAATATTGCACCATGAAGGGTTAATGAAAAAAAATCTGGTCAAGGTAGAATATTGAAGCATGGTCTTCTCTGGTAGGGAAAGCAATAAATCCATTAACATGACAGCTTAATGTTCAAGTTAACATCTCATTAGTTAACATATTCTGCCCTGTTTCTGTCTATGCATAAAGAACAGACATAGATTTATTGCTTCGCTGTTCTTTGTCAGAAGAAGTGAATTTAACTAATCAGTAAAGTGAATGGACAGATACCTGTGCCTTACTGTTTTGCACAGATGAGTCAAGTGACCATCAGACAGTTTTGTCTATCTATTTTCTTCTGTGAATCTCATAAATGTATCCTGGCTTCTGATTGTAATTATTCATTGATTGTCTTCAGAAACAAAATTCAAAAAGTTAGCTGAATCCTATTAAACTCTTTCCATCAATGCCTCAAAAATAAGAAAAAGCTATACATTTGGCCCAAAGTCTTCTCTTTGGCTTATTTCTATTAAACTTTTCACTGAGTTTGGGAAATAGTTATGAAGTATATGAAGTAAAATGCACTTCCTGTTGCTCCACAGTAGAGTCCATATTTTAGCCAGACAAGATTGATAGAAAGTATTCGGAAAACTGTGCTATTGCCATTTTTCAGATAGAAAGCTGAGGCAAAGAAATATTAAATTACTTGCCCAGGAGGAATTCTGTAGCACAGTCAAGAACAGATACATTTGGAAAATACTTTGTATATCTTTGTTTTTCTGCAGAAAGGTATTTCTTCTCGTTGTGAACAGAAAATGTTTTACTCCGCATCGTGGTAGTACAAAGCACCATACTGAAATGGTTTTAAGTGTAAACAATAATTATATTCCAGGCGACTGGAAGAAGGAAGACATTGTTATGAAGTATGATTTCAGTAAGACACTTCTGTGCCAAATTTTAGGATAATATGTATCACTGCCACTCTACTGATTGAACAGCTCTATCATGGTATTTCCAAGTTGAGAGTAGACTGAAATGTGACTACTGCAGTGAACAATACACTAGGAAAGCTCTGCTTTGACAATAAGGCCCATTTGGTTGGTTCCATCTTCCTAGAGAATTTTGGACTCCTAATGATATGTTTCCTGGGATATTTGTAGGAATTTAATCAGTTTCTATGGGTAGGCAATAAAATCTAAAATAACAGATGCAGACATAACAGAACATTAAAAAAAAAAAAAAAAAGAGCCTAAGCACAGTGTCTGGGAATTTCACAATGAGTGATTCCATGCTTTAACATAAAGCTAACAATTTGTAATGATAAGATCATGAAAAGTACAACCCCAAATTCTCAATAGTGAATGACAACCCGTACACTTGTGATACATTGATGCTTATGTCTTACATCTTTTACAGTATCCCTTTGAAAAGGACTTCATTGTGTTTTCCCTGTCAATTGATCATGAGGTCATTTGGTCAGAAAGAAATTGTCCCATCGTCACACATGTGTCTGCACTTAATCATATGCCGAGTTACACACCAGAGTGAAGTAAATTAAAGAAAACATTTATTAACTTAAGGAGTGATCTATTATGTTAATGGCTTCACTTCTGGCCATGAAAAAGAGGATTATAAATTAATAAATCATAGCAAATGCATTCTCTTCTTAAAAAAGATGCAGCTAGTATTTAGTGCCTGGTCTTTTTGGCTCCTATTAAAAGAATAATCATTCCAGGTTGGCCATAACTGGATAGCATTTCTGCTTTAACAGTCAGCCAGCTCTAGCATAAGCTAAACAAATCTATTATTTGTACAAATTAAGTTCAGAAAAGTTTTGTTTGTTAAGATTTTAGAATAAAATTGTTTTTATAAAAAAAGGTAGAATAAATAGATTATTTCTAATATTTCACTGCTTTAGAGATTCTTGTTCAGACAGTAAAGGGTGGGCCTGAAAAAGAACCAGGGCAAGGCTGTCTCCATAAATTACACAGTTAGTTTTGGATTGGGTTTTGGCAGTGAAAAAAGTAAAAACTGCAGCTAGCAATTCTCTTTCATGAAAGAATGATAAGCGTTTTTCTTCGAACCAGAAATATTGTTGGTTAACTTAATTTAGCCAAAAAACGTCATAGGCTTGAAAAGTAATATGAAGAGGAACCACATTCAACAAAAATATTGGTTCAGATCCTTCACAGTGGAATTAACACAGAAAACCTTTGGACTCAAATTATTCCTGATTTATGAGACTACACCACATGTAAGGGCGTTGGCACACTGACCGTTTGCAACAGAGTCAAGTATTTTGGAACACCTAGTAAGTACAGCTTGTGACATAATGGGATAACATTTGTGATTTGTTTGCTTGAATGTGCATATTGACTTGTAGCTTTGAGAAATTCATGGCACAAGTACATGAAATGTAGCCCTTTCAAAATCTGAGGTCATGTGCGTAGATGATTGGCATGCAATTTTCAGGCATTGGAGAGGAACCAATGTAAGTACTCTAGAACATTATATGGCTACTGAGTCTTTCCCTATAATGTTTCCCAGCTGTTCCCTTTCCCAAAGAGAATGCATGACCCAGAGTAGGAGGCAACCTCCAAAGATGCCTCTTCAAAAAGGTAGCCCTACCTCACTACTCCACAAAAATCCACCACATCCTGAAAGAAAACTCCAAATCCAAAGGAAAACAGTGCTCCTAGTATTTGCTCCAAACAGCATGCAATCCAGAAATATTTCAATATTTATCTAGAAGCATTGCTGAGCCAAGCTGTTGAATTTTGTGTGTGTTTAAAATTTTAGTGTAGCTCACTCCCTGACCCTGGTCACTGGCCTGTGTCCAGACCAAAGCTCCAGACCATGTACCTTGGAAAGCGGACAATCCTGCTGAAGCTCCGCACTTCACATGTTGGGATTTGTATTTTTAATGAAAACTTTAGCTAATTTAGGGCAAATTTAAGGCTAAATTAAACACATCTACACAATCTACAATTAGAATATAGAAACAACTGAAGAGCACATACATTCCTAGAGAACACAGTAAAGTTACAAGTTGGAGTCAGTTTTTGTTGCTATAGTTTTTTTCCATTGAAAAGTATTGGTACCTTGAAGTGTGTGTGCTTTTCCCAGAAACATATTTTTATTCCTTCTATAATTTCACAAGAAAAGATCTCAGGTTTTGGTTTGGTTTTTTTTTTGTTTGGGGTAGGGCAGGGAAGAGAGCGGAAGGGAATTTCTAGCCTAAAATGAGAAACAGAGCATCAATGATAATGGCTGGGGTGCAGAAGTCAGAATAGTTTTTGTTTTACATCCTGCCTCTTCCTTTATGCCTACCATTGTGAAACAGAATGAAAACAGCTGCATGGTTTAAAAACAGAGTGAAAACAGCTCCTATTATTTTAATTATATTGGAACCCACTGAATGTTTGACCATTGCAAGAAATAAAAATTCTACTTTTTCTCTCTTGCTTTGTGAGAAAACATAGAAGAAATGACACTAATCCCCTTAAATATTCAGTATAAACTATTTCAGTTGTATGTTTGAGTCGAAAATCTCATTTTAAAAGGAATATATCTACTGTCTTTCCCTTCCATTTTACTGGTTTAAGTTAGTAATTTAATTTGTCTGTTGATTAAACAATAGTAGATCTATCTCCTTCACTATTTCTTAGAGTGTTTTGGACATATTTGTACAGAAGTAATGACATTGAAAATGTCTCGTACATATATATAGTTACGGATTTTACCTCATTTTCATTATTTAGCATTTTCTGTTTATATGCACAATAAACATATAGTCTCATTGCACAGCCTGTATAATATTCCTGAAGGCTGGACTGGTAGGCTTCTAGTGGTTTAATTCACCTCTGATCTATTCCTTTAGTAAGGATGACTACACATCTAAACAAAATAATTGCAATATACTGGAAGATTATCTTTTTTCAGAACTGCAATTTCTTGTTTGCTAAATTTATTTCCTGCTGATTACCACAAGCGATTTTCTAATGCAAAGAACTCAATGAACATGGTGACATAATGTCTTGGAAGATCTGGGCTATAGTGTAAAACAATAATGAAGAAAATCTGTGTAGCTGATATGTAACTGGTTGCTTGTTTCTGAAACTGATTGCAAACAAATACTAGCACTGCCCCTTGAGAACAATCTTGTCAGGAAATCTGGACATATGCCCGTACAAACCTGTACATGCCCACCAAGATGGTTGCTAAGCTTAGATTCTGTAAACTAATCTTTGTCATCTTGATTCTTCTTAAATACAGTCTTCAGCACCACTAGCATTGAAAAACCTCACTTCCCAACGGTTTGGTGGAATGGGGATAGGTGTTAGGCAACAAACTAGAATTGCTTTGTTGTAATTTGTAGATTCTTTTTTTTTTTTTTTTTTTGCAATAGAGTTTATCTTGCAGGGCTACTTTCATGCTAAATTTTATGCAGAAACATATTTATTTTGTTTTCCTGGTTGAAACTCTTGTATATTACTTGTGGATATTGTCTGATAACAACCCACTTCCATCTCAGAAATCTCCACATTTCAAAACATCATATAAATTAATCCTGAAAAACTTGTGTCAAAAAGAATAATTTAGATTATGAAGGGAAAATTTTCTGCCTGAAAAGTCATTAATTAAAATTTTAAAATCCTAAATAATCCCAGGAAATTGATTGAAAATATAGGATTAATTATCTTAGTTTTCATAAGATAAAATTTAAAATTATGCTCTGAGACAATGCATAGTAGGAATTTGCTTATCAATTTATACTTCAGCTAGAATTAATAAAGTGATTTAGGTAGGCTATCAGAACTATTCGGTGCAGTTTAAATTGTAACTGTCAAATAATTAATAAATTAATGTCAGAATGTAGAGTCTGCATTCCAAAATTCTTTTTATTTTAAATTATAATGACCACACCTAAAAATGAAATATTTTATAAGCAACCTATGAGCTAAAAAATTAAATCAAAAGTTTTAGTACTGTGTGATTTAAAATAGGTTGTATGCATTTTAATAGACTTATTCAGCTGTTTGCAAACATGGTATAATATGTCAAAACTAAACTTACAGTTTTCTATGATTTTACTTCCATTGTGTCAAATAATTAGTCAGAAACCGAAATAGTACTAAAGCCAAAATTTGTATTCTTCTATAGTTGGTACAACTGCATTAAAAATTGCAGCTAATGAAGTATCTTAAACAGTGAAGCTAATTTTGATATTTCCTTATTTTGTACCATATTGAAAATATTACTCTTGAAAAGAAGAAGGAACTGACAAGACTTATAATGAATGCAACCTTTTGAAAATGTCTACCAACAAATTGCAGGTAACATGAGAAGTGCAGATCTGTTCTATAGATCACCTCCAAAATCACATATAGGTAAATATAAATTTCTACTACGGATTCTGATCTAAGAACTGGACAAATAATTAGTGGATATTTAGATCAATCAAAACATCATTTCATGTATTATACTGGAAACTGTTTGATTACTCCCATATTAATCCAAGAAAAGCTTGTTTGAATTGGCAGAAACAATTTATAAATGTCAGAAGACATTTGAAACAAGAAGTTTTAAAATATTTTGAATGTTGGAAAAAAGTTTTAAATAAAAATTTCCGTATATAATTATTTGTGTAGTCTGCCTCCTTAGAGATATTCAAAACCCGGCTATATGTGTTCCTGAGTAACCTCTTTTGAGCAGAAGAGTGGGAAGGGCACACTCCAGCACTACCTACTTTCCTCAACTGTTCTCAGATTACATAAACCCTGCAGAAAAAACTACAACCATTTGCCTTCTAGCCAAACATATTTAAAAAGAAAATAATCATAAAATTATATGTGCACACTTAATTTTCACAGAAGCCGAGCCAACACCCTTTCAGCTTTGCTGGTACCAAGATCTTACCACATAAAACTAAAACAACCACATGCTGCTTAACAAAGACAAGTTAGTTTTTCTCTACAATCCATGCACTATATATAGGTAATTAGTATTTGTTTACTTTTGTTGTTGCAGTATTTAGAAGTTCATAGTGTGTATGTCCATATCCAAGAATGTTGATCTATGTAGAAAAGACAGAAAGTAGAAATATTGTCGTCATGCCTGAGAGTTTGAAAAGCTGAATGCTGGAGTCATGAGGAGGTAGTTGTGAGTCTCTAAGTTTCCATAATATCCATGAGCTCTGAAAGCCGTTTTTAAAATTCGCACTTAGTATTCACTGCTTAGATTCTTACAAGAATCATCCATAACAGATAGAAAGAGCAAGAACAAAGTTTTTCTGGATCCTATTCTATTTTATGAAAGTTTATTTGAGTCAGGCTTGATACGGCAGCTATCTTTACAGTAGCTTAGGCTCACTAAACACCCGATACACAGAAAGAACCTTTCCTAGAGCCATGTCAGTGTAGGAGTTAATTTGGTGTGACCAGATACTAAGTACTCAAAAACATTGTGTGAATCTACTCTGCATATATTATTATATTTTTTTAAGTATAGACTCCAGTAGGTATCAAAAGTCTACATTTTAATAGGGTGCATATTTTGGAAGTCACAAGTGTATATATGGAAACAGGAAAGCAGCACTTTAAGCAGCGTAAACCCGCAGCTGTTCTATGAGCCAGAGTACATAAAGTTCTGAAGATAAGTCTTCCCTTCCTTGTCCCCACAAGAGGGGTCCTCTTGTTTCACTCACTTTGCAGCTGGTCATGTTTAGTTCCATCTTATGCAAACCTCACAGTACTAGCTAGGTCACTAGAAAAGCATGTTGCTTTTCAACACATTTGAGAATTGGTGTTAGATTTATTTGTTGCTACAAGTAAGAAAGACCCTGTCAGGCTGGAGCTGATCCATCCAGATCTAAACACCCACCTCCCCTTCAGCTGTCTTTTTTATAGTGGAGACACATAAGTGTTTTTCTAGTGTGATTCATGTCCTTATAGATGTGATTCATCTATATGTGGTTAGAATAATACACCATCTCTAAAGACTGTTTGTTTTTCTCTGTTTATTTTAAAGAGAGATGAGGGTACAGAGCTCATAAGTCTCTATATGCATCCCACATGCTTAAAACCAAAGGTAAGGAAGATATCTCTTTCAGCCTGAACCTCTGCTGCAAGCTTACTGCTTTCCTCATGCTTACCTGAATTTAAATGGTAGACCAATCCCAACAGTTTTATTGCCCAGAAAAGTCCAACCTTGTCCTCTTCACAGAAGGTTTCTCATGACCTGCATGAAGCCAAGAGGACAGGACAACCCACAATGTCATCTGCTGCTGCCACCTTTCCTTCCAAGTCTGGGAAAGCAGCACCATAGCACACTGTACCACAGATTAAATGAGAAACTCATAGGACCTATCAGCCATCAGACATGAATTTTATTGTCCTCTGTTGAATCTGGCATCACACAATAGTCTTTACTTAATGAGATACATATTTGTGCCAATTATACATTTGCAGTTACCTAATGTTTCATTACCAGCTCTAATTTTTTGGCTATTGCTGAGTTTATGAACAGGATAGGCAGAATTATTAGTGTGTCTCTTGACAAAAGCTGACTTGTAACAGGTTTCTTTCTTGTCTATTAGATCATATGAGTTTTAAGCTTCTTGCATTGATTTTGGAATGATTATTGACAGAAACATTGACTGATATATAATTTAGTGGTAACTATACTCATATATCTTGACACTAATTTTTTTTCTCTTCCAGTTTATCTGTACAAAATAATACTTCCATGAAAATGGTTTGGGTTTTTTTTCATAAAATAGATCTGAACTTGCTACTTCTGTTTCCCAGTAAATTTTACATTTTCAATAAGTATTTTAGTGTCTGAGAGAGTCTGAAGTCCAGCAGAACCAACAGCTTCAAAATCCTTACAATGCCAGACTCTAATAGAAGAGGTTGGTAATATTCCAGTGAAAATGTTTGAGGATATATATTAGGAGACATATTGGTTTCTCTAAGTCTCCATCTGCTCCAAAAAAATTTATTTTAATTTTCCCTCAAAGATACCGTAACAACATTTCTCCTGTTATCTCTTTGGCCTTCAGCAGCCTTCTCTGCTTCATCTTTTTCATTAATGGAAACATATGGTCACACAATGAAATAAATATGCATCTTGCTTTTGCATTTTAAGCCCTGGAAAACTCCCCAGTCCACATACTTCAAGTCTTTCTCTGGCTTTGTCACACTGTTCTCTCATTTGAGTAATAGTTTCTGTTATATCAGTCATTACATAAATGTGGTGGTGGCTGAGCCCGCAGCGGAAGAGGCTGCGAAGGGAGGGCCAGCCACAGAGGTGACCAAGGAGCCAAGGGGCCAAAGGGCCTCAGTGTTGTGGGCCAGAGGGCCCAGGTAAAAGGCTCCTAGGTCAAAGTCCAAGATCTTCCCCTAGGCCTTAGTAATGAGGAAGGTCTCTCCCCTCCAGGCCCTGTAGTGGTACGTTCCCCTATTCAGTTGGTTTGTCCCTGTTAGTTGTGAATCTAGGTTTCCTTATATGGTTTAGTTCTGGAAAGTTCTCCCTCACTCGGTGCCCCATTGGCCCTGCTCCCCTGCTCCTCCCCTCATCTACCCTCATTGGTTTATCTATTGTAACCCCGCCTTCCCTCCTGCCTCTGACCCTCATGTCGTTGGTTCCCAGTGTTCTCTCTGCCCCCATTCGGTTTGGTGTATAAACTTGTGCACCCCTGTATCTTTGGGCTCTCCTTCCCTGGCCCTCCAAGAATAAACACCTTCTGTGGAACATCATAAGGAGAGTCTGCCTCTTTATCCCCGTCTTAAGGTGTCGGGTGTGCGACGGCCTGCACGACCACCTGCGTTGGGAAGGCACAGCACCAGGCCTTTCCCACCAGCTAATACACAAGGCATTGAGGTACTTCCAGACAGCATGAGGCTTCTGGGGAGGTTGCGGGCGTCGTACCATCTGGCCGAGCCACACACTGCAACACATAAAAATTAATAAAGATTTTTCTTTATTTAGTCAATAAGAAGGCTGTTACATTGACCAGCTTAATTTTCTTTTTTCTT
Organism: Ptilonorhynchus violaceus; assembly: GCA_013397565.1. Lineage (NCBI taxonomy): Eukaryota > Metazoa > Chordata > Aves > Passeriformes > Ptilonorhynchidae > Ptilonorhynchus > Ptilonorhynchus violaceus. The sequence continues at coordinate 463,907 of VZRJ01008188.1, read as the reverse complement.
TTTTAAATGGATGTACTTCTACAATGTCATACAAATTAAAGTTTGTTAGGAACATGTGCCCTCAGAACCATAGAATCGAATAGAAGCATAGAATAGAACATGCCAAGTTGGAAGGGAACCATCAGGATCATCGAGTCCAACTTCTAGCCCTGCACAGGACAGCCTCAAGAGTCACACCACGTGCCTGAGAATATTGTCCAAATGCTTCTTGAAATCTGTCAGGCTGGTGCAGTGACTGCTTCCCTGGGTAGCCTGTTCCAGTGCTCAGTCACCCTCTGGGTGAAACACTTTTTCTTGATATCCAGCCTAAACCTCCACCAACTCAGCTTTATGCCATTTCCTTGAGTCCTGCCACTGGTCATGAGATTGAAGAGATCAGCATCTGCCCCTCTGCTTCCTTTCATGAGAAAGTTGTAGACTGCAATAAGGACTCACTTCAGTCTCCTCTTCTCCAGGCTGAACAAGCCAAGTGACCTCAGCTGCTCCTCATATGGCTTCTCCTCCAGAACCTTTACCATCCTTGTTGCCCTCCTTTTAACAGTCTTTAATAATATAATGTGTTTTTATAATGTGGTGCCCAAAACTGCCCCCCAGGACTCGAGGTGAGGCTGCCCCAGTGCAGAGCAGAGCAGGACAATGCCCTTCCTTGCCTGGCTAGTGATGCTGTGCCTGATGCACCCCAGGACACGACTGGCCCTCCTGGCTGCAATAACATTTTTCCTTTTTACACATCTGTCTTTTTTCCTCCCTACATTTTCTCATCCCTTTCTTAAATAGGTTTATCTTATTTTCTATCAGCTACAACGACAATCAAAACTGCTGGAATTTGGTCTTAACTTTTAGCCAAACTTTCCTTTATGCCCTGGGAGGTAAAATCTAAATTTCCATGTCTTTCTTTCATAAGGGTTGAGATGTTACCCTGACTTCAGGTAAATTACTCAAATCTGCACAGACAGCCCAACTTATTCTGCTTTACCCATCAGGAAACTTTTTGAATATGCATCCTGTACAATTCCTTGATAACAGGCATCCAGCCAACACAATATCCTCTGGAAAATGCCTACACTACTTCAAAGCATATTATCCATTATATTCATGAAACTAACTTCCTAAAAAATCCTCTGCCTTCTGCACAGGCCTTATGAGAAGGGCTTTCCACATCTACAGTCCCTTTTCTCGAGAGAGTATCTAAATAGGGAAAAGTCTATCTTCTGACATAGGAGATAACGTTTGTGGTGTAACTCTGGGTGTCAGGGTGAGGAGAAATGGGCAAATTTCACTGTGCAATTTCTTCATACTTTAGAGAGAGCATACAGTAACAGCCTATGAGAAGTACCCCAAACATAATGTATTTGTGTGATTTATAAGGTTAGAAGTAAAGAATTAGATTTGAAACATCTTTAATAAGGCTGTTCTTTTTTGAAATTGATAGAAGCAAACCAGTGGGTACTGAGTCCAAAATTAATTGAATTGCAAATATGTAAGTAGCATGTTAAAATACAAGATTATCCCTTTATTTTCAGTTTTGATAGTTGAAATCTAATGGTAGAAAATGGCATATTTAATACCAACCTTTGTCTTGCTTTAGTAAAAGAAAAAATAAGATAATCTGTTGAAAAAAATATCATCGATTATGCGGGGACTGTGTTCTAGTACGACTTGAGAGTGCATGTTTAGCACATGCCAAAATACCAGTCCAGGCTGTGGGTCTGGATGAAGCATTTTGTAACCTCCTGTCTGCCCTCCCACCTGGGTTCCATTTCTGCAAAATCCAGGTATATAGGATGAGGCAAATAGTACAAGTCCAAACCTGACCCTGATATGAGAGTCAGGATGCAGGATGACTGGGAGCCCAGAAACTCTCCTAAGTCTCACAGTTTGCACATAGCCTAAGAGAGACTGTATAAAAATGCAAAATGTGATTTCCAAGAAAAGAAATATGTGGCCTTCTTGCCCCACAGAGAAAATGTTTAAAAATAGACAATAAAATAAACCTTTAGTGGATAACAGTGATGCTGAAAAATTATCACATTAGTTTTTTGTCATTATATAGGGTAGTTTCAACTACAGTGCACAACAATGTTCGTGATATGTTTTTCCCATTTGGTTCTTTACTGTGGTGTGAATATTTTCATGGATGTTGTAGTCATTGCATTAGTATTTATGGGTCCTTTGCATTCTGAAAAGTGAATCTTCGGATGTTTCTGAATATCTGAAGAACAAAGATGTATATCCTCTAATGCATAAGGGGAAATGTCAGAATCAGATTACATCCTTTACAATCTGCCAGCATGAGTTCATAGGGAGTCTGGGCCAGATTCTAATATCTTTACACCAGACTATTCATAAAACATTGCCTAAAACATGTGAGACATGAAAATAAAGTGAGCATTGACACTTAGGGGACTATTACCTTTAAGAATCTGAGCTTAGGTTCAGAAGGCAGTTCACAGATCCTATGTTAACCTGTTATGGATGGTAAATCACAACAGGAGCCACGCTTTCTCCCTTGACTGCAGCAGGAGCTCAGAGAAAACTAACCTAATTTAAGCTGTGGTTATATGGTCACTTGAACTCTGCATAAATCTCCAGGAATGTGGACAGACAGTCTGTGTGTCTTCCCACACATATTTCAGAAGTCCACATCTGAGCTTGCTAGAAACTACACTGATCAAAGCGGGGACAGAAGGGGAAAGTAAAGATTTGGAGATTAGTTTTTGGCCATGCCAGTTCTTGGATCCTATTCTGGGAACAAGAACCTGCATGAAAGCCCTTGCTGACAGAAGGGAAGAACTGAGAAATACGCAAGGATAAGAGGGAAGAGAGGCCTGCCTCTTTAGACAGCTCCATGATTTTACGTTATAGTACTGTGGATGTTTAAGAGTGATTTAATTTACCTATAGACAGTATGTAGCACTGAGTCATGTTAATAATGTACATCTCAGTGGAACTGACTGTGGAATAAATTTCCAAGGTACATAGAACAATGCCGGTGTTTCATTACATTTAGGCAGTACTGCCAAATCTTTGTCCTTGATAAAAGACTTCCACCTGAAACACGGGCGTATTCATGATGTAAACAAAACTTGCTCCTGCCTGAACTATCAACACACTTCATGCAAAAAAGTGTTTCTGTAACTCAAAAAAGAAGTGCCAAAGGGCATACAAATTGCTGCAGTCTTTGTGACCCTGTTAAGAGAAAGGTGTTCAGATGTTACAGAGCTGGGAAGTAGTTCAACCCCTTAAATACAGTATTTGCTTCACAAGTATTCCTCTTACTTTCAGTGGAGTGACTCACAAAATGTGCCTCAATGTAAAAAAGGGTCTTGCAATCTGTAGCTAATATTCAATAGTGTGTTACAGATGTCACCAGGCCTGCCTCTGTTGTGCTCAGTTTGGAATTTTTGTGGTGGAAAGCAACTTCTGAATATTTTGGGTTTTGTTACACATTGATGTTAATCCAGGAGTTCAGGCCTCTAGTCTACTCTGCTCACAACATTTAGGAGGTCCTCAGACTACTGTTTTAAATTCATTAAATAAATATCAGCCACTTGCAGACCAGAATCATGCCTTTAATTGAGAGAATCCCTGTTTAGTTCAAGTATCCATACTACTCGTCCTGCCACAAGAAACTACGGTTAATACCCATCCCTAAACAGATAAAAAAATAGATATTTTGGAGAAATTTTTCAAGTTTAGAAAAAAACCCCAACATAATAATGAATGAAGGTCAATACAAGCAGTTTGTGTAATCTTGTTTGCTGAGGGCTGAATATGACGAATCATATTTGCATGGTATAAGGAAAATATGGAGTTTAGCTCCTGTTCATATGCCTTCTAGGCCCCAACTTCAAGACCAGAATATAGATCTTTAATACAGATATTATGATTATTTATTGTATATTTTGCATTGTTTTTTACTGTTTCAAGAAAAATCTGGGCCTTGCAGTCCTTAACAATAATGACCTCATGGTTACAAATGGCTCCAGTCTCAAACTCAGCTGAAGAACTTTCGTATATAGCTGAAAAAATTTTTATTATCCTCGGCATTATGCTTTCATCATTTAGAATTAAATCCCTGTGTTCTTACATTTTTCCCCCTTATTCCTTTTTACTCCCGTCACAGAAAGTGTGATTTTTTTTTTCTTCCTGAGGGATTAAGTTTTAAAATAAACTGCTTGAGTTGGCCTATTAATAATAATGTAAATGTTCATCCAGTAATGGAAGAATAAAACATTAGCCCCTTCTCACGTCCCTCAGAGAATTCAGCAGTCTTAATTTTGTATTTGCACCTTGAAATCTTGAGCTGTTTTGATTTTTAACATCCAGTGATTTTGTTATATTAAGCTTTTTCTACTTCACCTAGTGATGAATTCCATTTATTTCATTTACGGAAACGTTAGAATCAGGTTTTAAATTGAAGTAGTACTCTAAGATAGTGGCTATTTTCTGTATTTCTATATTCTGTGTTTATATAAATTTAAAACAAACACAGTCTAAACTCATATAAATGGAAGAAGCATAAAAGAGCTACATGACAGATAAAGAGAGTATAAAATTAAATAAATATTTAAAATAATTGTTTGTGTTGAAAGATGCTGTTATTGTAGGAAGTGGAATGTTAAATCACATTAGAAATCCTTAGAGGTGAATTAGCTCAGAGCTATTTCCAAGACAGAGTAAAATACACCTCCCTCCCCCCCGCCATGTGCTGTCTTACACCATTGGTTAATAACCCAATAATTATCCTCAGAGAAGATGGTAAAATAAAACTCTATCACCAAGAAACAGTGATGCCGTTATAATGAGAACATAGGTGTCCATGATCAAAATACACCCTCTAAATACAATTCTTTTTAGAAAATTCAAATAAATAGAGACACGTCCAAATTCTATCAAGATCAAAACCCGAAAATACTTAAAGTCTTAACCTTCAAAGCTGTGTTTTGCTAGGTATACAGTGCCCTCCACTCCTCTTGAAATCTTTAAGGTGAATGGTTTCCATTTTTTTCCAAGTCTCACACTGAAAACTGCATGTNGAAGAAGAAGAAGAAGAAGAAGAAGAAGAAGAAGAAGAAGAAGAAGAAGAAGAAGAAGAAGAAGAAGAAGAAGAAGAAGAAGAAGAAGAAGAAGAAGAAGAAGAAGAAGAAGAAGAAGAAGAAGAAGAAGAAGAAGAAGAAGAAGAAGAAGAAGAAGAAGAAGAAGAAGAAGAAGAAGAAGAAGAAGAAGAAGAAGAAGAAGAAGAAGAAGAAGAAGAAGAAGAAGAAGAAGAAGAAGAAGAAGAAGAAGAAGAAGAAGAAGAAGAAGAAGAAGAAGAAGAAGAAGAAGAAGAAGAAGAAGAAGAAGAAGAAGAAGAAGAAGAAGAAGAAGAAGAAGAAGAAGAAGAAGAAGAAGAAGAAGAAGAAGAAGAAGAAGAAGAAGAAGAAGAAGAAGAAGACGAAAAGAAAGGAGAGGAGAAGAGAGGAGAGACAGGAAGCAGAGAGAAATTTGAACAACATTGCATCTGTACTACTGTGGTTAAAATACACAGACTCCGTGAATATGCCATGTGCTGCTGCATGCAAACTCAACACCTTACATTTCCTAGTGGGAGGTTATTTATGAATTTATTTTTGCTTCCGCTTCTTTTTCCAGTCTTGGTAGACCAAAATGTAGATTATTCATAAATAATCTGAAAGGAAATGATGCAGACCATTAGATTGTCCTGTCAATCTATACCTCTGTATGCCATTAACAAACAAGAAGTATCATCTCTGTGAGCATCTGAATGGTATGCTTATGTTTCTAAGTACAATAGATATAAAATAAGAACTCCATGTGACAGGTAAAAAGATTAACGGATATAAACAGCACGTTAATGAACATATTTTCATAGGGAATACTGGTGTCTGATAAATATTTAGGAAATTTTAAGCTTTTGTATTTATATTGATATTCAAAAGCTACATAATCAACAGAATAAAACAGAAACAACTGCAAAATCTAAACTAATTGCTAGTCAGTGATTTAGTATGTCAAGGCAAGAAGCCATTTTTTCCATTAGTCTTTGTGACTCCAAAGTAGCAACATGTCTGTGTCTTGACTATGAGGAGGATTAGGTACTTAGAAATAAAGTCCTGTCATTGCCTAACTTCATGAAAGGGCTGTACAAGTGAGGGTTTCTGCCACTCCACTGAAGCAGAGGTAAGGGCCTTCCCCTCACTACACTCAGTGGTGTGAGACAGGTGACTGCATCAGCCCTTCCCTTGGGTACATAAAAACTGGTATATCAGTTCAGGTAATAGTTATTAAGTTCAGTGAAGGTCTAGGCTGAAGTCCTACTTGTGCTTATTTGAGTTTTCACTGGCATGAACAATGAGCATTCTATAGCCCCAGACTGCAACAAAACCCAGGCTCTCTGCATACTTCTTGTGGAAGATGACTTGTAGGACATCACGATTAAAAATTTTCCTGTGGTCCAGTGACAGGAAATCTCATCAAAGATATAGAGGACAGTTTTAATTATTTTCACTTGTGAATATTTAATCATGAATATCTATTTATATTTCATGGAGTGACTCCAATGGGTACAATGCCAATCCAGACTAACTAAGGAGTTAGAGCACTTTGGAGGTCAGGAAGAGATTCTTGCCCAGGTTCTGGGTTTATTTGGGTAGTAAAGTGACTGAATCTTAATTTTTCATATGCCCTGTAAATTAAGAGGCCACTGAACAGTGTCACATAAAAGAAATCTTCATTTAGTCCAAATATGCCATATTTACTGAAACTTAGCAAGTTAATATGTCTGACAAAATAAAGTCTATTTAGAACATAACTGGCCATCTCATTTCATGTATCATAACAGAATCATCTGTTTCTCTACATTTTTGTAGTGTTTGTTCAGTATTTTCTGTTAGCTCTTTTGTTGAACACTGGCTTTTCCTTCCCAAACATTCATTCAAGTTTCTGTTTTCCTCTGAAACAGGAGGAGTTCGCATTTGGAATTGGGCATTGAAATAAAGAGATGCAGTACAATGATTATAAATCACCATTGGATTAAATAGACACTGGTTTACATTACATTTAAACACTTTATACCATACTTGTTGTAAGAGGGAAATGAGTTTACGACCCTTAAAATACATCTAATTTCCTACCATTTATGGAGAATAATGGAAGCTACTCCAAGAGGAGACATTAAGAGAAGCTTTTCCTGTCAAGGTGAATATGCAATTGTTCAGAGCAGGCGCTTCAAAATTAAAATAGATTTCTGGTTTTATCTGCAGTGTTTTAAGCCAATTTTCTGCCATTTGACTTCATATTTAACCCTTTTATTAACAAGAGTGAGCTTTGCTTTCCATTTGACTCCAGTTCCCTTCCCAAAAATAACCCAAAGTGCCACAGTTATAATATTAATTGCTCCTTGGGGGGTTTTGCTCCTTAGGCAGTTTTGACAATACACTTGTATTTAGGATTCTGTCAGGAAGAGTACAACATTATCTGGAGTTGACTTAAAACATTTTATGATCTAAAAATGTGATTTCTTGATGAAAGTCAAAGCAAAGTGTTCCTGAAGTAGACTTTATACAAAAGCATTCTTACTTTCAATGTTCAGTGTTCATGTCACTGACATTTATTATCATGTTTGAGGTGATTTCTTCAGCTGCTTCAGGCACTTTGTAGGGAATGATACGTCTAATACAGATATAGAAAGAACACAGATCTATTACATGGTGGAAACTTCCAGTGAAATATCCATTTAGCATAGAGAGGGTGTTTGACAGCCTTTGAATGTGCTTATGTGAAGTGCTTGGCATTTTCTTAGTAAGCAAATCCTACTTTGTCATTCTAGAAGAATGATAACTTAGTGATTTTTGTATATGGCAGATTACTCCTACTTTTAGCCTCATTGGTTTCTAATTCTTACTTATGGAGCAAGTCTCTGATAGTCATTTCTAGAAGATATTACCCATCAAAGACACCTGTTTTCCTGGTGGATTTCTATTTAACTGTTTCAATGCCAGAATTTGAATGCTTCTCTAGCAGTTAGTATGGTATGTCAAAAAAAAACCCGCAGCAGATATAGTGTTACATTCACATGAGACCTTTCTAAGAAAAAACACTGTGCTTTCCCCTGGACTTTTAGACCCCTCTATTTATGAATACATTGTTTTGCTTTCTGATTTTTTGCTTTGTTTGTGTTCATTAGTTGAAAGACAGTAAAGGTTTTCAATAGATAATTCAACTAGACAATTGATAAGCATCTCAAAAGCTAAGGAACCATCCATAAATATTTAATTTGTTTTAAATTTCATTAGAAAATCTATTTTTTTGAGCTCTTTCCACAGACTTGTTTGAGATCGTTGCAGATTTTGTGGTTGACTTACATCAGTTAAGTCAACCACATTCCACTAGCAGCACACGAAAGCAATGCAACAGGACCATGAATAATAATTAATATTGGGTAATTTAATGCTTCTGCATACTTGTGCACTTAGGGATTTCAACATTCTCATGCCAGCTCTATAATCTGCCTATTTTCAGTCACCAGGAGGGTGTGTGGAATTTCCTTAACTTTGAAATCTTGATCAGTATATCTCTTCCAGATGTAAACCCATAAAAAGATATGGGAAAGTGTAAAAATATCAACTTGAATGTCCTGGCATTTAAATTTGGAAGTTATTACAGATTCGATAGAGTTATATTATATAACAGATGTCACGATCTAAATAATCACACATATACCTGAGTAAATAGGTTAAAGATGGGGCTGCTCATTGTAGTAGTATATTTGTTTTGGATACACTCTAAAGACAATGGATAGCATTATGACATATGACAGAGCATGTGTGAACTGAGATCATTCCGCACTTACACCTGTACAAAAAGCCTTCATTTTATTTCTTAATGAAGAGATGTAAGGATAGGTCTAAAACTGGTGTAAACTGTCAAGCTAGTCATTCAAGCTCTATCTCCATCAGCTAAGCAGCTGCCCTCTACATGCTATTGTGGCCTGTATCACCCAATATTGTATAATCTTACCCAAAGTGATAGACCTGCCACTGCCTTACGATCAATCTGCGAATGATTCAATTCCAGCTCACAAGAAGGGCTTAATCTCCGGTTGTTGAAAATGCCTTAAGAACCTGGCTAATGAAATACTACATAAGTGTACAAACTTCAACCACTTTTTACATTCCTGCATATGGATAATGATGTAACCTTTGAAGAATTCATTCAGAGACAAAATAAAGGATGGAGGTCTCACTGGAGCAGAAGGGAATGTGACCACTCCTTTCTATCTCAAGCAGCCAGTTACTGACATGTAAAGGAATTGCAAAGTGAGAGGAAAACAGTGTTGAATTACCACTTTCCGTTGACGGAATGTATGAGATTATAAGAGATTTAAGGCAGGAAAGAGTCAAACCTTCTCTCTTTTCTCACACTTTTTCGTTCTTCCATCCCCCATATTTGCAGGTACCTGCTCCAGGCAGGGCTCTTCTAACCCATATCTAATTAATACTTCACCCAATCTTCTTGTAATACTGCTAATTGTTCACAAACAGGTGATTTAATCAACACTCTGCTAACAGGCGAAGCTTTATTCTCTCCACTATTTTGTGCTTTGACACAGGGAGAACTGAGGCAACTATGTCCCAATTGCTTTGTTTCCATGTAATTTAACAGCAAGATATTATTTTCTCATAAGAGGTGCTTTGAATTTTTACTGCTAATGAATAAATTAACTAAAAAGGTTAATCTGCCTACATGTTTATGAAACATTATGCAAATTGCTCTCAAAAAGGTTTAATGGTAATTGAAAGCAATTGAAAACCATGGTACATTTCACTCAATTTTAACTTTTTTTTTTTTTAAAGTATACAAATTGCACTCATTTTAAATTTTACAGATGTGTAGGGCAAGAGATCATTTTTATAATTTAAAGGAGCTTTCTTATAAATTTTCAGCTTTCTAGATTTCCAAGGTTGTGGAGATTTGCCTTTAAGCACACGAATGTATTGTGAAAGATGATTGTCATTTAATATTTTAGTTCACAGAATCACAGAATATGCTGAGTTGTTACTAACCCAATTATATTAATTTAACACATATTAATGAAAATTACAAAATATTTGTCGTATCGGTTTTTGTTACTTAGATGGTGTAATATCTACTACCCATTCCAGAGTAGTGTGGGTTTATAGGAGCTGAGTCTTGCATCTGTGAAATGGCAACTTTTTAACACTTAAGTAAATCTCTCAGTTTCCATGGCTCTATTCTAAATTCAACAAGGAAATACATTAAATATGCTCTCAAGGAGATAAAACAAGTTTATAAGCACAAAGCAAGCCCCAAATTCTGTCTTTATTAACAAACAGTTCTGTCCTTTGATTGAAAAAGAACGAAAAAATAGGGAGAGGGAAGGGGCAGAGAGAAATGTGGTATAGTTTGGTCCTCTAACTGATTATAAAAGTCATTAACGGAAAACAAAACAATAGGTCTATACAAAAAGGTTTGTATTCCAAAAAAAACCCAGGAGAACAGTTTACTGCTTAAACTGTGAAATGAGATAGCCCCATGGCTTAGGAAATTTTTATTTGCAGTCAAATCATCTGGATTTATTTCGTCACTGAGTTTCCTCTTTAGGTTGGATTTCAAAACAATCTGAATATTTGTTCTGTGAGAGAATGAGATGAATTTCTTAAAGACTGTAATAACTTTACCTGGGAAATTAATACTTGATTTGTCTAGCACCTAAAATATTTTAGGTGTTTATATAGGCATTTATGTTTTAGCAACAAGACAAACATTTTTTCTGCTTGGGGTTTTTGGGGGCCTGGGTTATTTTGAGGGTTTTTGTTTTGGGATTTTGGAGGGACTTTTGTTTTGGCTTTGTTAGTTTGGGGGGAGGATGTATTTGGTTTTGGTTTTGGGGCTTTTTGGTTTAGATTTTTGCTATGGGTTAGAAAAAGAAATGAAAATTTGTTTCCTTTCCCCTGGGATACCAGGGAGGCTGTGTAGGTGGGGAGGGGCTGGCTGGGAATTGATGAGCGATACTTAAGAACAAAAGGGAGTTATCTATCCAGCCGCATTCCACGCTAATGACACAGAACGGACGATACTTAAGGACAAAAGGGACGACTTGCCCAGCCCAGAAGCCAGGCCAATTCCCCCAGTTAAAGGAAAACAAAGAGCTGGAACTATTGGCAAGTAGGTTGATTCCCCAGAGNGCTGCTTGCTGCCTGCTGCCGAGGTTGGTGGAGCCGGGCTGCTGCCCCGCAGATTCGCACCGGGGGCGACCCCCTCCCTCCCGCTTTCCCATTCGCCAGAGCCGCCATTTGCCACGTAAGGGTCGTCGCACTCGCACCACAGCGCCCCCTGCAGCTGCGGGGGAGTCACCGCAGCCTCTCTGCTCCAGAGGAGAATTCTCCCAACAACAGACAAGGAACTGATAAGGGGTTTGTCTGTTCTCTTAAGGTTGCCGTTTAACTGTCTTGTTATATATATATGTAAAAATATATAACCCTCGTAAAGAACTGTTATTCTTTTTACCACATCTTTGCCTGAGAGCCCCGTAATTTCAAAGGTACAGTAATTCGGAGGAGGGAGTGGGGTCATCTGGTACTCAGGGGAGGTTTCCCACCTTCCTTGACAGATACCTGTCCTTCAAACCAGGACAACTTTCCTAAAAATGTATAAAGACACAGAGATTCTAAAAAAGATTTTTTTTTATGTTATCAGTGTTCTTTCATCAGTTTTTTGGTGAATATTTGTCTTAATATGCTATGATTTTGAAAATATTTCCTTTTCTGATTTGATATTTTTTGTTTATTTAACCTTTATTTTTGTCAGTCATCCTTTTTTATTCTCTGCTTTTCCTTTTGTGGGCAAGAACTGGCGAATAGAAAATGGAAACAAAAGAAGAAAAGAAGGAAAACCAGTAGCTTGTTGTGAATATATTCAGTGTTGTGTTAAGTATGTACATCTACATAAAAATGTATTTGAAAATTTTCAAGCAGCTCTGTTTGCAACTGTTTACTTCTAACATCCCTGCTGAGTGTTGAAGATTAGTTAGCTGCATTGAATGCTGCTCAGAGCACTGCCTTGAATCTCTTTCAGAAAGCAAAAATAGTGCAGGATGTGTTTTTGCAGTACCTGCAATCTGTGCTGACTGTCAGCAGGTTGAATAGTGAGGGACCATCCTGGAGTTAAGAGTTCTCACCGTTGCATGGCTGCAGTGGGAATCAGCAGAGCCCTGGAAGGTAGCACAGTTCTGACATGAAGAGGCAATGGCTGCTCATCCAGCACTGGCTTTGTCTGGCAGCTCCTTCCTTCATTGCCTCCAGTGGCCCAAAGCTGCCAACTATTGCTTTTCAAAACTTAGTGCAACTATGTCATCCTAACTTTCACTGAAGGGCAGTCTTGCATAGAACTTCTAGTGGTTTTTTGACATTTCACTTCTAGAAGAACCTACTGGTCATTATCCTGTGAAAAGGAGATCAGTTTCCACTTTCTACTAATATCTTAGTTATGAGGGTTCTTTAAATTCTTTTATACTCTAGTTTGTTTCTATTAAAAAAGAAATAGTCACAAATATCAGAGGGTTTTTTGCTTAAAAGCTATTAGCATTTGTCCTCCTATTTCTGCTGTGTGGTGACTCTCATATCCAAATCTCTCTGACAATGTTTTTCTAATATCTCCCATAAATGTTTTCGTGGATATTTTATACCATTTTCTTCTTGTACTTCAATAGGTTTGGTAAATCACTGGTGTTCTCTGATTCCCCCCACGTAGATATAAACACAAATCTCCCATCCTTTAGCCTTTGCTGGGTGCTTTTGTTCTGCTTTTATAAACGTCACTATCCTTGTCCCTGATAATTCCAAAATGAGTTTTTTTGAGCACAAGAAATCAGAAATACTTCAAAGAAAATAAAAGCAATGTATTTAGTATTAATAATACTTTCTTTTAATTAAGTGAAGTTACCAGCTGGTGCAGAAAATTTGTACAAAAACAAGTGAGTTGTGAACAATTCAGAGATTTGTGGAACTGATCCTCTTCCTTCCGCTTGGGTAAAAGTAGGTTCCTCCATTTTCCACACTGTAAATCACTGATTTGTCTGTGAATATAAATTAGAGAAGTCTTAGATATGCTCAGAGTCACAACATCTTGTTGTGGCAGGTGGTGAAGATTGTTGGTGCACTTCCCAGTTTGGCAATTGATCACACCTTATCCAAGAGGATAGATGCAAAATCAGGGTGGCTAGGAATCGAGCCCCAGCTTCTCATACAGTGGATAAATACCTAAAGGCTGTCTTCAATACATAGCCCTTCATGTTTGGGGTATGAATAACCACAAAATATTTTTCCTCATAAAATTTACAGCATTTTCTACTTCTTCCCATGTCAGAGAAATACCATATGAGAAAATGTTCTTTCAGCCATTTTCTTCCCAGAACTGGCTTGGAGCCAAATGTTCTCAGTTCCACATTAGTGGCAAAAAAAGCAGCTGAGTATTTCTCCAGTTTCAAGAGGGGGAAAAGAAGTTTACTGTATATTTCTGCTTTTAATCTGACTCTTGACTGAGCATAGAGGAGCTCGTCATCTGGACACTCCTACTTCTTTAACTACTGTCTGGGAATTTGGCAGAAAAATATTTACCTGTTTCCATGATTTGTGGTTTGTGGTTTATACTTTGTCTTTTTACACTAGGTGCAAAATACTACTGCAATATGTGCTTTCCCAGGAGTCAGTTGTGCCATTAGTCATCTCTGTAGCAATGCAGCCCAAGAAGCAGTTAAAGGTTTTAAAAGCAGTATCGTTCAGACCACAAGGATTGTTTTCCACCCTGTTACACTGTTTGGCACACTTGAGAGGCATGAGAACACATGGCCACTTTCCACCTGAAGACCTGGGCAGAGGACCAGACCAACCAATCCACGGTTTCCAGCTTAGAGAGCAAGGAGAGGTCACAGAACTGGTTAGCTGTACCTAAAGCACACAGAAAACAAGTGACCTCGTGGCTGTAAGATTGCTCCTCTTCCCGAAATGTTTCTGCTCCCAGTAACAAGAAACCCAGACAGCAAACAAAAAGCTGTCGGTAAGGTTTGTTATGTAGTGCTAAACAGGTAGCTGGTGCCCTCAAATATTTAATAGGTCTGAACTGAAATATCAGACTTTCCTGATCACTTCTGGCCTAACTTCGTACCTCAAAGGCCTCAACAAGACCAGAAATTCAGTTGTCTAGGACCATTTACTACCAAAATGTTATTTTTAGTAAATCAGTCTCTTGTTTCAAATTTGCAGAAGCAGACAAAACAGTGACTGATTTTTCTGTATGTTTTGTCTCAAAAAATGTTGAGCATTTGGATGCTTTATTTTCTCTCAGACCTGAGAACTCTTATGCCAGGTTATCCCAAGGGAGAACTTTTACCTGTTGTTATAATGGGAAGCCTGGCAGATTTAATACATTAGTCCAGCGTTTCCCTCAATTATATCTCACTTCTGTGGTTATTGGACACATTTCAGATAGTTCTTGACCATCAGACCCTTTTAAACTCATATTGCTCACAAAGTTACCCAAGACAATATTATTGCAGAATGATTTAACAGTCTCCAGATAGAGCACATTAGCAAAATGTATGGTTTATACTTTTATAGACATTAACACACAGACTTGAATTAAATAAGAAACAGCTTTCAGTTCAAGCTTTGTTTTCAGTTTTGAAATCGGTTAGCTAAATTTCCAGTAATTTTATTGGCTCTTTCTCGTTGTCATTTTATTCATACTCGTACCTCTCACAGGCCGCCTTCCACTTCAGTGGAATATTATTCAGAAAAAAATTGAGTACAGAGTGACTTGAAGTTAAAATACTTTTCAAAGAGAACGTCCATAAATATGTTGCTCACAGACATTAAATCTTTCTATACATTTTTTTCCTATTTGTAAATGATGGATGGTCTAAGTTCAAACACAAGTAGGGATATCAAGAGAGAAATTTGGATAATCTAAAAAGAGAATGAAATTCTAATGCATATAAGTTGCTATTAAGAATACAGAATATCTGTACAATACCCATTCCAAATTTTGGTTGATTCCTAGAGGTCTGGGCAATTTCACCATAATCAGACAACTCTTTCCTCTAGACTCGATCTGGATGGTAGGTGATATGGTAGGTGGAGTCACACCTAAATTTCTTCATTGTATGAGCAAACCAAACTCATATTTTTGTCAATGAATTTGGAGCCTCCCATCTATTGCCACTAAATGTTTGTACAGCATCCAACTGTCATAGAGTACTTTTATAACCACAGCCATATCAGTGAAGTTTTCCTCCCTGGGTCACTAAGAGTGGATATCTCCCACTTCCCAGAAGAAGGCAGGTATGGAAAATAAATTCTAACTTAGGTTAGCATCTAGGGGTTATGACTGAGTTTTTGTTTCTGCTCTAAGACGTGAGCACCTACATATAAGTTAACTACCAAGGTGTTAGATGTAGTGGCAAATCTTTGCTTAACTCAGATCTGAGACACAAACTGCTTGGACTGTGTAGTTTCAAAGTCCAGATCTGGATCACACTTTTTTTAAAAAAGGTCTTGATCTTGCTTGTAGTACTGAAACCCTGAAAACGGAGCTAGCTTCTCTTCTTCATCTCTGTTACTGCAATTCTAGACTAAGCTTTGATTGAGCTAATGATATGGCCCATAATGTTACAGAAAACAGGCATGGCATAGAGATGGAACTCCCTGGAATATAATTCACAGATAATCAATGTATGGAATTTAACACTAGTCTAAAGTATGCAATTAAGCACCTTTAAAAATCTGATGTGCAATTAGTAAGCATTTCACAGTAACAATCAATAAAAGTAAATGAAGCTAACAGTTCAGAGTAATCATGTATCAGCAAATCAAATGCAGACTGACATGCTATACCAGAGTAATTTATTTCTGCTATTGATTTCAATGGAGGTTTTGTCTGATGACCTACATATGCTATGTTGGATTTAGTCCACGGAGATTAACAGCCATATAGGTTGATATAGAACCAACTAATCAGGTTCCAAATGAGCATCAAAGACTGAATTTTTATTTCTGAATACTTAAGTACTCAGGAACCCATTAACAGTCTATTAATAATGCGAGGTCACTGAAAATAAACTTGGAACTTTGGATTTCTGTTTTCCAGGAAGTCAGAATCCCAGAACAGTGCTTCCCTGTGGTACTCCATGTGTCAGCAGAGAGAAGCACTTTGTTTGTTTGGGTTTTTTTTCAGCTATCATGTTTGATATTTTGTTTGAAGGTAGGTAAATGAAAAACAGAAGAATCCATCACCTTGCACCTGAAAATTTTCAGAGTAAGTTACATTTTTGGTTCTGATTCCTCTTGCAGCAAAATTGACAGGCAGGACTCACTCTCGACTCACACTAATGAAAGAGTATGAAACTGGCCTAAGCAAAATAGCACTTGAAATGAACTTTGTTGCTCTCCGCCCTTTCTCTCACCCTTTGGACGAGGGGTGGCCTTTTTAAAGTAAAAGAGGATAGATTCAGACTGGGTATAAGAAGAAATTTTTTGCAATGAAAGTGGTGAAACACTCGCCCAGAGAGGTGGTAGATACCCCATCTCTGGAAACATTCAAGATCAGATTGGATGGAGTTCTGAGCAATTTGATCTAGTTGAAGATGTTGCTGTTCATTGCAGGGGGTTTGGACTAGATGGTTTTTATAAGGCCCTTCCACCACAACCTGTTCTATGATTCTCTCTTTGATATCTCCCTATTTTCTTTCATCTTATACATAGGCTGTTATCCTTTTAGAGCAGAACACATCATATATAAATACAACAAAAACTTCTCAGAATGAAAAAAGTGTATAGCACCTATCTTAAATGTTTACTTTGAAAGGAAATTTTTTCTTTGATGTGTTTTACAGTGCTGTGCCTGTAATCATGGAGTTTGAAAATAATTGCTCCAAGAGGAAACCTTAAATTATATTTGCAACATCCCTTCCACATCCCAGTCAACTGAGGATTCTAATTAATATTGCCCAAGTATTAGTCTTGCATGAAAGTTAATTTTCTCCTACGTAGCCCACTTGCAGGAGTAGATTAGCATTTAAATGAAGGTATAGAATATATAGGAAAGCAAGAAGAAATGGAAGGAAGACAACTTGTAGAAGGCACAGCAATGCAATAGCACCATTCTAGGCTATTTTGCCTTATGAGTACTGTGCTAAACTGTCAATAGCTTGCTCTATGGATCTAGAGCCTGACAGACTTGTGGCTACTCCAGGATGAACTTAAATAATTTTTAATAAAACATGTGCAAAGGATAGAGTGGA
Source organism: Ptilonorhynchus violaceus (assembly GCA_013397565.1). Taxonomy (NCBI): domain Eukaryota; kingdom Metazoa; phylum Chordata; class Aves; order Passeriformes; family Ptilonorhynchidae; genus Ptilonorhynchus; species Ptilonorhynchus violaceus. The sequence continues at coordinate 446,587 of VZRJ01008188.1, read as the reverse complement.
AAACAACAGAAATTTTAAGATTTTCACAGCCACATAACAGTACGTTATTTGATTTCCCTGAAATTCCATATGCAGAGCAATTCCATTCATGCTGTAGGATGTTGCCCTGCAGCATGTATTAGAGCTGCCACTCTGCTGTTTCACTTTCAGTGCATTACATATGTGTACAATAGAGTTCTGCTTCCTGAGGTTAAATTTTGCTCATTGTACAACCAAGACCCTGAGGGCTAACACACACAGTTGAAAAAGTGTTATTTTGTCAATTTTGCTGTGGAACTCTATCCAGCTATATGAAGAAATTCTTGGCTTACTGTTCTTGTCCATGCATTCTTTCTCTAAAACAGATTATTTTAATATTGTTCAATTTGAAAGGCTATTCCAAAGAAAAGAAATTGAAACTTCATCTCTGAATAGCATTTTCATGCTGAATGAAAAAAAAAAACCATAGAAAGGAAAAGGAGGATGGACACAGAGATCAATAACTTTCTCTAATCTACAGTAGTCATTGTCTGCATGACTGAGTGCTGCAGTCAGTACTAGCAACACTGATGTCCATGTTCATTATGCAGATGAGTTCAGTTTAGACACAGAGTCGGCTCTTCTGATGCATTTGACATAGCCAAACCCTCTAAAAGTAAGATTATGGACTGCTGTGCACTCTATTAAAGAAAATGGCAAGTTCGTACTGACCTATCCCTCGGCTATGCCCTTTTACAAGATTTTAACATATATAGTACCTTCTGCTTTATGTCTTATGCCCCAGTGATAAACAGAAAGCATCAGACATTCCAAAATTATGTGAGAGGTTAGCTAGTGCTACATCGACAAGGGTAAGTCATAAATAAAATAAAAGGAACATGATGGAAGGCATGCATCTTTAAGATGAAGGAGCAGCACACTTCTGATATGTTCAACTGCAGTATGGATAGGGGAAATGGGGCCTGTCCAGCACAGGGCCAGGAGGTTTTCAATATTTTATGTACAGCATCTGTAATTCTATTACCAACTGGACATAAAAGTTTTCTTATCAACCAGAAGTTTGTTAAGGAGTGTGTCTATAATAGAAGAAAGGGCTGAATTAAATATTAATTTGTTTCAGACCTTAGTCTATAATCCAAGTGTCCTAACCTGAGGCTTTGAAAATTTTCTCTTTTTTACCCCCTTCTCTTTCCTTTTATGTAAGTGAGCTAACCTTTTTGGAAAGCTTCCTGAAAGGTTGTCTTGAATTGTGTATTGTACATAAGACGTTACTATAGGATTGTTCTTTTGAAAACCAGTTAAGTAGAAAATAAGAAAACTCAGATATATCAGTCGTCATTTGGTCAGTGTTATTTCTTTGGGCTTCCAAATAATGCATTTAGTTCCATAGATAGAATTAATTGTGTTGTCATTGGAGAGCATTTCACATGGTCAAATGATCTTAGGAAAAAACTTTTATTGTCTCCTAAAGAACAATTTCTTGTGTGAAATTGATGAAGGGGGGCATACAAAGGGGATCGAGTGTGACAACAGTCTTGTGGTGAACAATGAAATTGTTTTGACTATCTTATAACCTCAACAACTGTTTGCAGTATTTGATATTACACATTTGAAGGACTGAAAGAAAAAATTGTGAGCAGACTGGGGATAGACTGTAATATATAAGAAGATTGACTCTTCAGTACTCCTTAATTTATTTCACAGTAAAGTAACTTCATACAATTGCTAAATTTATTATAAATAATTTACAGACTTCAATTTCAGGAAGCATGCAAGGAGTCAAAATCACTTTTTTCCTCTATAATGTGTTTGATATGTCCACAGAAATTCCTAACCAAACATTACACCAAGGGAGCAGGTTTTCATCGCCTCAAACTTTACCTTCTGTGGTAAAACAACACATGTGATATCAAAAAATTATATGATACCAAACCTTGAATAGGTCTCCAACACTGAAATGCATCTCAGAAACTCTTTGCTGTTGTATATCTGTGGGAGCTCCACCATCTATGCCTTGTGCCCAAGAAATGCAAAAAATGTGGTTACCCTTCCCTAGATTTCATTTGTGCAATCTGAAAATTAGCTTCCACAAGAAGTTCTTTGATCAACTAGCTTTAGATAGCAATGTTGTAATTAATAAGTTAATGTCTATTTTTTTACCACAATTGATTTATGTCTCCTTACCAGGTTAAGTGGAGATGCTTATCAACCATCATTCAAGTCAGTCTTATCACTGCTAGTGGACAGCATGCTACTTGTCTGCAAGCTTGTGCCTGGAGAAATACTTCCACAAACAGAAAAAACTGTCTTGGCTTTGCTCATTATTGTGCATGAATGAACAATTCAGAACATATCAATGAAACGTTCAAAACACATCTCTTATTCAAAAGACATTAGTGTTTGTTTTTGATGCAGAATCAGCTGAATACCAGTATTTACTAGCTGTCAAAAATTAATTTTGCAAAATGTTGGAAAGAAAATTAGGTTTATGTTTAAGGATATTGAAATTTTATCCCTTTAGGTCTACAAAAATTCTTTATTATTTTGTGAAAATGATAATCAAGTTCATGTAGATTTGAATCTCCAAAATTTTTCAATAAAGATTTCAGAATGACAAAGATATTTGAAGAGATGCCTTGGAACAGCCTGACATTTCTTAGCATTGTATGGATTAAAAACAGGATTAATGTAAGGGATGAATCAATATGGACTAAATCATTGTGTCTTGCTTTCTTGAAAGCCATACACAACATTAATCTGTTAAAATTGAATATATACATTTAAAATCCTATTAGCTTAAGTTTTGTCTATGACAATTCTATTTGCTTCCAGAAAGTGATAATTACTAGATGAAATAAGAATTGAACTCCAGAATCATGTAATTGCAACTGAAAAACACTAAGGAAAAGCACTTTGTGTGAAACAAGCCACTAAAGAACCAAAAAGGCACCGTATATCCCCACAGTTTAAACTATTAAATATTACAAAGTTGAGAAGTTAATCTGTTAGACTCTCAATAGAAATAATATAATTTCACCAAGCTCTTCACTCTGTCAGTTACCCCAGTCAACTGTCTTGTAAGATATTTGTTTTCAAGAGAATAGTCAGAACTTAGGCAAAATTTATTTTAAAAATAGTACTGAAATCAACAAACCAATGATTTCAAGACAATGAAAAGGCAATTAAAGCCTGAAGAGATTACAAATAATAGTGGAAGTTATTGCTTAAGATAGTGGGAAAAGTTAGGGAAAATGCATGGATGACAAAGATAAAACCTTGCAAAGTTAGGAAACAGTTTACATAACCTAGTAACTAATGAGATCTGTTTTAACTGTTGGTTGGGTTGTTTGGTTTTGGGTTTTTTTACCTGGTATGACCTTGTTTTTTCCCAAAAAGGAGCAGTGCCTGAGACAGCTAACAAGGCAGGTAATGTTTGGTGGAGTAGCTCATAGTTGCCTTTTGAGAACCATGTGGGATTTTTGACTAAGTTCTGGAGTTGCTCAAATGTATATAAAAATATTTCTGTATATAAACATATGCAAATGTGGAGAGAAGCTTAAAGCAATTTGATTTCTCTATGCCTACTGTACTGACTGAGAAGAACCTACAAGGTATTATTTGGAACAAAAGCATGATTTTTTTACAGTCTTTTGGATTTAGGAGTTTTGTATTTTAACTTTTTCAATATATGATATTTATAGAAGCCCTCAAATCCCTCTAGGTCACCACACATTGATCTAGGTCACAAGCACTGGTGCAAACAATAGTTTATGCTAAATTTATATTACTTCAAACTAGCACCATTGATCCTGACCCTGGGATAGGCAGATTTGGGACTAAAACTGACATAGAAGTGGCAATCTGGGCAAAAGCTTTGGTGACCTTGTGAATGCATCAGTTTTCATGTCATTGTCTGACAGAGCAATATAGAAGCATAGCTATAGTTACATAATTGTTATAATGGTCACCTTAAGGTCACCTTTTAGCTAAAGCTGATCCTAGCTTTGCAGATACAGTCCCTGATCAAATACACATAAAGTCTCTTGGAACTCAGGATTTCAAGAAAATCCTTAACACTTCAGATTTTTGTTACTAGCATTGTTTATATGTTTGTTTCACATGGATTTAACATATTACAACGTGTGCTATGTAAGGTTAATCATGTAATTTGGTCATTTCAAGTCAATATAATCTCATTATAACATAGCTGTTTATTTAACCTAATGTTTATAAATCAGATCATAATGAAAATTAAGTCATAACAATAGAATTTTTAAAAAGAGTCAATATCCTTTTTTATTGTTATTTATTTTCAAGAAAAAAAAATCTTCTCTGGACTTATTAATAGACCATTATTTTTTCTCTCATTAAATGTTGTAGAAGCCTTTGAGTCATTAAGACAATTTTTCTGCTGGCCACCATTCTCTGCTGAGTTCTATCAGGCTGGCACCTAATTCTGTAAACTGAGAATGTGGTAGAATTTCTCTTTTCTTTTTACCGTTGCAGTTCTCAAAGAAAAAAGTCAAAGGTTCAAGCTCTGTAAAAGGGGTTTAAAATTGTCACCTTTCCTACAAAACATAAGTACAGATGTTTTGAAAATTTCCAACAGTGGCTTGGAGAAAGCAAGAAAGCAGTTGTGACAAGCACTCAAGTTTCCTTATTGTTTTTCCATATGCTGTGTCAATATCTCTGTGCATAATTTTATTCATGTACTGTCTGCTTGTTTCCTGTTAAATTGAGTGATATGAAACAAACCTTGGATGTAGCAACATTCTCTTTTCCGGTTCTTACTCTCAGTCTTGGTTGTACACAATTATGTTGGACAAGAACTCTCACTGATGTGCAGAATATACAACTCAGGTTTGATCTTTTCCCTGGATCAGACGTCAGACATAAACACAAGGCCTTGTGTTTGAGGTAAGTGGGTCAGCTGGTTGTGCTGGTTTGGCTGTAAACCAGCAGGGGAAATTAACCCCCCACAAAATACCTCAAGAGATTTTAGGTCAAAATTACAATTTTAATAAAAAGTTAAAATAAATGTAGTAATACAGAAATATTGGCTTAAACAAACCAACAGAGTCATGGTACAACCTGATACCCTGTTGACCAGGGTGGCAGCTGTGTAGTCCAGTTAGGCACTGGTCCTGCAGAAAGGTCTGGTAGTCCAGTCCCGGTAGTGGAGTGGAGTAGCTGAGTCCAATTCTGAGAAGTGGAGTGGAGTAGCTAGCTGAATCCAATTCCAAGGAGTGGAGTCCTGACAGCGGAGTCCCGTTGAGTCGAGAGTGCTTTCTCCCATCCAAACCCCTTGTTTTATGCTGTGTTTTTTGGCTGGCACCTCCCCCAGGAGCAGGGACTTTCACAATGGAAGAGGATCTTCCCGATGTTCTATTGGTTGCTTCAGTAATGAGCTTGGATGAGATGATCCCCAGGGTCCTCCGATGATCCAAGATTGGGCTATTAGTCAAGCTGGGTGGTGCTAATGGGCCATTAGCTGAGATCAGATAATCAGGATGGGTGGGTGGTGCTTGCTGTCCGCCGGAGTGTTTATCTCAGTTGAGATAAAGAATCTCTCAGGGACTAGGTGTGTAACCATGAATTTATCCAGCTTTTGTGGGTGGTAATAGAATATATGACTAACCCAAGACACTGGTAAAAACTGGTAAAATATTTTGCCCAATATAATAGTTTGAGAATAATTTCTGAAGACCATATTAGAGACATGATGAGCCACTAGTACAGTTACGTGAGACAAATGCTGCATACATAAATTAACAATTCTGGTAGGTACTCTAGGAAAATTAAATTCCAAAATGCAGACATTAAAAAAAAAATCTTTGTACATAGAAATAGTCTCAATGTTCATGCAACAACTTGAAAATCCTAAATTTCACAGATGCATTTTACCTAATTTAGATTACTTTACATTTGACTGCAAGTGTATTGGCTTTTGCATGTGTTAAAACATACCCAAATTCCAAAGATCTCACAGTCTCAAAAGTCAAGAAAGATGAAGTGTGAGTAAAAGGAAAGGTTATTATATCTATTGCTATGTGACTGAGGCACCAAGAGATTACATGAAATGAAATTGGTCCCTTTAATGGCAGAGGGGACTGCGCTCAACTTGCCTGGAGCCCAGACAAGTATCTTAATTATAATCACACTCATTTTTTTTCTTTGCAGTATTACCCATGCCTTTGTAAAACAATCTACCTGTGCATTGGTAAATTAATTTAAATTTAATATACCCTATTAAACTGAAGTTATTGTCAGTGCATGTGTGCCTTTGCCTTATACAATTTCCAAAGAAAGTTTTATGATGCACAAAGAGTTCTAGTCTTCCTTTTTGATATTAATATTTACACACAAAGCTCCCATTAATGTCAATAAGGAGATATACATGTAAATCTCCTACCCTCCCCAAGTACCAATGACAGAACTGATGCAAAAGTGTTCTCTGTTTTTTTCCCCTTAGTGATTGTCTTTCAGATGTAAGATGAACTAAACCTCTGGGACTGGAATAAATAAAAAAAAAGAAAAACCCACCTTTTCCAACCAGCTACTGGTCTGTTTCACTTTTTTTGTATGTTCGGAATTACTTTTTTGATAACCCCAGGGTGGTAAAAAGCATAAAACAAAAAACAAGATATTCCTTACCCCACCCAAAATCCCTCTCGAAGTAAAGCTTTAAATTTCTTTTATATTTGTAGAGTTTATAATGAAACATTTCCTTGCACAAACTGTTTCCTCTGAACCCTTCAAGGTGAAGTTCATGCCATGCTCCATTACATTTTTTTTAACTTCCGTTTCTTAAAAATTACATTTCTCCTAAAAGTCATGGATTAAAATCCTATGCTCTGCAAGCTCCCTCACCACTTCATTTAATTTCAACCTATTTTGGGCCTTAGTTTACCAACTGATTTCATGATTTTTGTATATGAGACAACAGCAGAGGATGAATTTTGCAGCATAGCTACTGGAAATGGATACCCTTCTTTCCTCTTGCCTCACACACTTCAACACTGCTTAAATATATCTTTATGAGACCTTTGGGATTATGCAGTGTCTATAGAACAAGGGATACTTACGAGATTCAGATTTATAAATATCCAGTTGGATATTTATAACCTGGATATAAATTCCAGGTGGAATTTATGTTTCAGTTTTCTCTGGGTCTAGTAATGCCAGAGCCTCTGTTGATCATATATTTCCAAATGGAAGAAGTAGGTGGAGATGGTCATGTTATATAACATGGTGTGAAGGAAGGTCTGGAATATTCTGTGAACTCAATAACATCCAGAAAAAACCTCCGTGTAAGTCTATCACACAGATCTCTGTGCAGTGACCAGTCATGTTTCACTGTGTGTAAGGTACTTAGACTTCCAGCCTGTCTGAAAGACTGGTTTTGCGTGGCAGTGTAGATGTATCCGTTTATTTCATAATAGGAGCACTTTTCCAGTCCTTTCTGGAAATGGATTAAAATAAGTCAGGAAGAAGTCTGGAGAAGAGGAGTCACCAGGGAACATAGCACAGAGGAATTGAAACTTGCACTTTAGCTTTCCTTGAAAAAGTCTTAATTCTGCTACTGGCCAGATAGCTAAGTAGTTTCTGAAGTTGTGCAGAATACAGAATATCTGCAGGCTGACCACAGATTGTCTTCTTCAAGCATTCTAGAGGCAAATATTTTCTGCAAACTATATCTCAGCTCCCAGTTAAACCCTTTGTATTCTCTCAGGGTCTTCAGGTTTATACTGATATTGAATCGTTTGTTATAAACTCACATACCAAAACAAAACCAAACCAAACCAAAAAAACACCCCTAGAAGGTCATTGGGCTGATAAACTGCTTTATTGAGAAAGGTGAACTTTAGCTGATTTGTAAAGTACCACTAAACAGAAAGCAAGAGTAAGTGAATTCAGCTGTCACTTGTGAATAGGAGTTTAGGCATCATTGCTTGAAGGCTGAACATGGAAATGCTCAGTGCTGATTAAATGACCATAATTCTTCAAGGTTGTGACATGTCTGAGAGGTAGGGGAAGCTATGACCAGAAAATCTAAGCAATAGAATCTACAATGGAATGGCATGCTCAGGAGGATTGTTGTACTTTCAGCCAGCCCACAGAAAGGATAAATAAAATCTCTAGGCATTTAAAATGTCTAATTTCTGATTGTGTTTTGAGATAATGTCAGTTCATTTAAAAAGAAATTTGATTTGCTATTTTAGCTGAAAAAGAAGTACTTTGCACCAATTGCTCATTATACTCATTAGCATCCTTAGAAACTAACTGCTTGTGGTGGAAATTTGGAGCTGGCATCATAACATATCAGGTGATGCTTGTTATTGCTGCTGGCTTCCAAGCCTTCCAGGAATTCTGGATTTCCACCTAAAAACTCCAGCCAGAAATTAACGTGACTCAAATCAAACAATACTGAACAGTCACATTGGCAGCTCTGCTGAAGTGAAGCTATGCTGCCAGTAGGAATAGAGCCAGTGGACAATCACAGAGACAAATACTGGCTTTAAATCTTGCCCTTGAGGATTGAATGAGTCCTTTTACCTTGGGAAGATTATGTATATTTTTTACACAAATGCCTTTCTAGCAAAACCAAGAGAATCCTAATAGCTCTTCTACTTCACATAGCCCAAAGCTCTAAGCATTTAGTAATTTTCTGAGATTAATTCTGAACTGCTTCTAAATTTCCTATTCATAAGAAATGTTGATTCCTATCTTACTTGCCCTCATTTAACAGCACTGCTCTGATTTAGGCCATGAGAATAGTCAGAATTTTTTTTTTTTTTGCATTTGTGTGGGAATGTAAAAATAGTCAGCTTTACAAAATAAATCAGGACCTTGGGAAGAGATAGTAGCTTGTTTTAAATTTACATGTCCCCGGCTGATTCTGAGTGGGTCAGAGTAATCACAATATCTAAGCACCTGCAGCTCATTTGTACTGTGCAACCAAAAGCCTTGGTGGGTAGTGGTTTAGGGAGACACCTCAGAGAATGGAAAAACCACAAATTAATGTAATAGCTTACTGAAACATAGAACTGAGTAATTTTTCCCCATCTTTCAAGGACTGAAAGAGCCTGCATAAGGAAATTCTTTCCCTTTAGAGGAAACTGCTTTACAGCAGTTGCTTTAGAGGTTACTGCTGTCAAGATGGCTAAGCTATAGAAAACCCTACCAAATTCTTTGAGGCACAATTTATACATGGATATGGATCCACCTAACATCTGGTGGTAGTTCTTAAGCCAGTGTGTTGCGTTGCTCTTGGATGGAATATCCATTGGTCTCGTGAGCTTGAGGAAATGAGACTTATTTTTCAGGAAAATACACATAATGCTAACTTGTGGGAAAACTTGCTTCTCTGCAATCTTCCTTGTCCTTTAAGACTCTGTTAGTTTAGAAATATGGAATGATAAGGGGAAAGGAAAAAAGGCAACCTGATTTTGTCACCGGAGTTGTATGTGTGCAAATATCTGTTCTCCAGAAAATGCTTGTAGGTTCTCAGATCTTTATAGAGCTTTTTAATCATGAAACTCTACCCAGGCTCTGACAAATGCTGTTATCAACATGTTTCGGTATTCATTTTGCTTGTTATTACATAGTATGATCTTTGTAGGCTTTCTGCACTTCTGTTTTGAGGCATCTAAATTCTATCCAGTGAAACACCAAATGAAAATTATAGATATCTGATTTGGACTTTTGGATTCTACACCATAATACCAAGTCCAAGTGTTATCCACTTACAGGGATTCTTATTATCCCCTAGATACAATTTAATATATGTAGCAAGTAAGAAGGGATCAGAGATTGAGAAAATCTTAACATGACAAAGCTACACTGTCATCATCACTGGGTCAACTTTAAAAAATCCGTCTATTTCACTTCATGATGTACAGGGTGACAGGTTGGAAGAATGGTCCACACCATGTTATAGAATCAACGTCTCTTAAATGTTCAAATGGCTGGCTAAATGTGATGAAATAGTGTAAGAATAATCACAAAACGTCAGAATTGGTAGTTGTTTCTTTGGGGTTTTCTTTACAGTTGACATAAATCTTGCAGCAACTTTTCCTGAGCCAGCTTTACACCTTAAACCTTACCTAGTAGTTTCTTCCAACTTCAGGAGATATATTACAGGGGTGTGGTTAATGCTAGGGTACTCAGAATTATGGTGAGAGTGGCCTTCTCATTCCTAACTGTTCTTCAGGTGTAATACAATGCCAAAATATCCAGATTTTCATGTAATTGTTTTAGGAATTGTCTCTCTGAATCCTTTTTCTGTTTAGCAATGCTGTGATGATTATGTTCCTACTTCTTAGAGAGAGATGTTATTCCTGTACTCTTCTGTTTGTGAGACAGTATCCTTTCTGTGCCATTGATTTGAATCATGAGCTGGAATGTATTTCAGCAAGAATCCATGAGTCAACAAAAGTATTCATGTTCTGATGGCATGATCAAACCTGACATCCTGTCACAAATGTGAGGTTTAGACTAATGATACCTAGTACTGCCACTGCTGCAGGTGATCTCACTATTCTACAAGCAAATAAATAAAGAATTGTTTATAAGAAGAGATAAATCTATGTAGTTTTGAAGTTCTTTGGCCTGAGAAAAGTAAAAAAAGAGACTGCTCCAAATGTTTGGCAGTCATGGGAAGACAGGTCTCTGACAGAGAAGCAAAATGAACTAACAGCATAAACTGCCCCCAGGAACTGGGAGCACTAAGAAATTAGTGTCCTGGCCTTACCGCAATGGAAGAAGTTTCACAACTGGAAAACACAAACACTCCATGTTCCTTCCTGCTATGTTGGAAAGATTTATTCTGGGTAGTATCGGAGGGAGGTGTGCAGTTACAGTCCATCAATAAATTGGGAAATGCATCACACCAGCAAACAAATAATTCGATAAATAGCAAAACTCCAGATTTCTCTACTTTCATTAATTTTCAGTTTTTAAAAGTGCTTAGCACAGCATTCTTTAATTAAACCTCAGAAATGCCTCCTAAACTAATAAGTAAAGGAAGCCAAATTTTAGAAAGGGATAACTAGGATCAAAATAGTTGTGTGATTTACCAAGGTCATACTATTTAGCAAAGCAGGAAGAGAACCAAAGTCACTGAATGCCAAAGTTTTGTTTTTACCACTGTGCCTGCTTCCTGTACCATTTTTTATCTGTTTCATAAACTATGTTGGAAATGGTTTCAGGAACCACTGGAACCAACATTATACACTCTACAGAAATGCAGTCAAAATGTAATTTAGTAAAGGAAGTCAGCTGGAATGTCAGACCACAGTTCTAACTCAACCTAATTACCTGGGTTGTTCTCCTCTGGTAGGAAAGAGCAATGATAGGTTTCACAGGAGTCAGATGGAAGCTGTAAAAATAGACCTTGGAAGCTGGAGTCAGAGAACTCAGTGTGGCTGCCACTAGATGGCAGTGAGATTAAATGCTGCCTGTTCCCGTAGGTCTGGCTCAACAGTCCAGCTCCCGCTGGGGGAATTGTCATACTCCAGTTGTACAAGTGGCCCTGCACCTAAACTGCAGTGGGACACTCTGGTGTCCAAAGGCAAAATGGAAAATGATTCATAAAAGCTTGAAATCAAAGCATCTGAAACTACACCACGATGTACTATGTTGATCTAACACAATTACGTGTTTGATATGTGTAGCCTAGATATGCACAAAGCTTATCCAACTAAAGCTCAAAGTGAGCCGAGTTGCACAAACGTTTTTTTCTTAGTAACAGGCAGAGGGCTTATGCCCAAACTATCTCAATTTCCTGTGTAATATTTGTTTAATTTGTTTACATGTGGACATGTGCTTTTTTGCAAAATTCTCAGCTTGATTTTACAGTAGTCAAACCCCTTGTTTTGAAAGTGGCCTGTTTCCAAGCCAAAACTGTTGCGAAGTAAAGCTTGCAAAAAGGTATTCTAAAAGGAATTAAATGAAAAGCTGATTAAAAAAAAAAAGAGAGAGAAAAACCCAAGAACATTCTGATTTTTTTAATGAAAGATTCGATTTTGAATACTCAACAAATAATTTTGTTATCTTAAGGAAAGAGTAGAAAATACAGCAAGACTCTCAAGCTCCCACTCTCAGAATCTGGTAATTCTTTCAAACTGTTTATGTTTGTATTTCTAAAGACTGTTGATTTTTTACAAAATCCAGCTGTGCTACTAAAATTGTAGGAAAAAGTAGAGCTTTTCCCATACTTTACACCTTACAAGTGGCAGCAGCATTCTGAATCGTAGTAGAAATAAATTTTGTGATCCAGCTCAAAATTTCTACCCTTCCTGCCACCCTCAGTGAATCTGAGGCTTGAAGATCTTCCATAAGCCTAATTTACGAACTAATAAAATGCATTTCTGAGCCAGAAGTAAAATGTACAGAGTGGGAACCTTTTAGCAATTGGTGCCTACCTAAAACATATAAAGAGCTTTGGCAATAAATCAAATGTAAACATTAATATTTAGCATCAAAGGACAAGACAATGTCTTCTCCTGGCCAGGAAAGTGGTGGGCTGAACATATTTAGAGTACATCTTATCTGTCTTCTTGCTGGATTGACCTCTTCATTCACAGAGTTGTGTCATTTTTCTTCCTAGCTCTTACGCTTGCTCCTCAACACTATAACTTTTTCCTTTTCTCCTTGTCACCTTTGTACTTTTAGCAGAATTTTGGTCCTGCTGAAGGATCTCCACAGGAAGATTTTTATGTCTAACAAGGGCAGAAAATTTTAAGAAATTTGCTTAACTCAAAGGACAAATCATAACCATTGAATAATTTTCAGTCAATTTGCCTACGTCTCTTCAGCTTGAGGTACCAGGTGGATTCACCATTCATATAACAAGGGCTGGACAGAGGAAATAAGATGGCTGAGCTGTGTCACCCTCTCTGACAGCATGGCAGCAATGTTGCAGCTGCTGATTCTAATGGGAGGCAAGGGCTAAACCCTATTGTTGCAATGGTAAATCTACATCTGCAAAAATGGCATTTCCACACGTATCAAACCCTTCCCTTCCCTTCCCTTCCCTTCCCTTCCCTTCCCTTCCCTTCCCTTTCTTTCATAAGTAAAGCAATAAATGACTGGTTCTGCTACAATGTTTTGCCACAGTGATGTGGAAATTTAAATTAAAAGAGTATGGTCTCCTGGCTGGCTTCTGAGACCAACTGTCTGGATTTTTTTGCTGATATTCAAAATGTTTTCTCTGGCTTGTAGTGTTACCTTGGATAGGACACTTTCTGTATCTGCTTTGTCTGTACAATGAAGATAGTAATTTTTCCGCGATACATAAGGGAACTATAATGCTTAGACCATTTGTTAGAAAAGTACTTTGAGATCCTCAACAAAATGTAAAATATTCCTCTTCAAAGTGACAGTGTAATTTCTTCCATTATTATTGATGTCTCTGGAGAAATTATAAATCAATAGCTGAAAGGGAAAGGGTATGAGAAAAAGTTCTAGGAAAATAAACATTGGAAAAAAAAGTTAAAAAAAAAAAAAAGAACAACAGAATTGTTAAACGAATAAAGAAGGCTTACTTGAATTCTTAAAGAGAACTATCTGGACTTATGTGGGTGTTTCACCAAGGGGTCAAGAATAATATGAAAGGAACAAAGACAAATTGGAATTGTAGAATACTAGTGCAATAAAGCCAAATAAATCAGTATTAAATGACCAGATTTGTGATCCTCCAGAGAGCACTTTTGCAAGAAATCCCAGTCTCATCTCTTCCTGCCCACACACATTCTTTCTAATAAGATCAAGAAGACACAGGCAGCTCCATAGCCTATTTGAGATTTATGCAGCTACCCGAAGGAACAGGCCCATTTTTCATTCATTTTAACCCTTCTCCTGTCCTCTCCCCAGCCCCCTCAAATAAACCCAAGCAATATAGTAATGGCAGCATCTGTCATGCAGTTATGCAGCATGAGATCTGAAAATCTTTGCTTTCAAGGTGCGTAGCTCCAGAACACAGGGAGAGGTCTGGGATTCCAGATGTTGAAAATCATCATCATTATCATCATCAAGGTAATGTAGGATCTACCATTTGCTCCAAATTCTAGAAAATTTCACAGACATGCAGTGATCAACTATATCTAACTCTGACAAGAACCAAGCTGCTGTTCAACTCTAAGTTACTTTTCCACAAATGTTTATATTCTTGTATCAAAGAATAGATAGAACTAGGTAATATAAAAGACAAAATCTTTGGAAATAATTAGGCTATTTAAGGTGATGCATTTATTTCAAGTGCAATCAGCTTATGCAGTGTATTTTACCAAGCTTCTTTGACACAAAATATTTTTTAAATCCTCATTTGACTGGAAATTATTCATCACTATATGGAGAGCCAGCAGATATAGCTGCTAATTTTCATTCTGTCACCTGGTGAATCAAAGTCTAGGTGCATACAGGTATGACTGACTCCAGCCAAATTCCTCATTATCAAAAAAACCCAAAACCCCACCAAATAAACCTGATTCTAAATTAAATTAAAGACTCAAGAAATTGAGAACAGTTTCAAACTGAGACATGAATGTTTCTAAATTAATGTGTCTTTCTGTGTAAGAGTTTGCAAAATAACCTTTATGTCTGATCTTTTTCAATGTTTTCTCTTCCTTGAAATATACTGTTACAAAACACTGAAGAAGAAATCTCCTCCATTGCTATGGTTCAGAACTAACTGGTGATGTCTATTAAAAGTGAGAGTGAGAGATTTCTTCTAATTGTAACTAAAACAAGATCTCACCCAAATTACTCATGTGGCTTATTCCTTCCAGTTGTTTCTTTCGCCTCACCTTCCTGATATGTTTGTCTTTTTCCTACACAGTATCTGGTTTGGGTTTAAACAGCAAACACTGAAGAAATCCTGCTCTTGTTGTATCATGACATGACTATATGAGGTCTTCTCAGCTCCTTGTGTCTCATTTGATTTCAAATCAGTTTTGGCGAAAGCCAAAATTGTTTGGCAGAACCTTACTCCATCCACTAAAAATGTGGATATCTCAGAGAGAGTTCTGTTAATAGTATAACCTGGTAATTTGTATTATTGTCATTTTCTATTATATTTAGGTATCTCCCAACATAAACTTCTTAGTTTATGGAAATGACAGCTAAAAAAATGGGAACAAAAAATAATCCAGGTAATTAGATCAAGATCCAAAGGCAATATCTGTGGAAAAGACTTCAAACTCAAAATCAAGTTCTGCAAAGCAAGTATGACATAGGAGAGAAGAATTTAACATCAAGAATTAAAGATGATTTATTCACTAAGCCAAGAGGGAGACAGAAAAATGCAGCAGCTGTATGCTGTACTTTCAATGATTGTGAAAGAGATGGAGAAGAGAGCTAGCTTGAGAAAACGTTTGTAGAAATCTCATTGAGAGTAAAAATACAAATTTGCCAACCAAAATTTAATGTAATTAGGGAGTAAAGAAAGACACTGATGTGGACTGCTCATCAGAATGAAGAAACAGATCTCTTATCAATGTGGGATTGCTATACTCACATTGTTCTGTCAGATAGGAGTGAAATACAATGCTCACACATTATGCTGAGTTATGTCGCTGTGTCAATATATACTGAAGACACAATATGTTGAAGTCTCGGCATTGTTGTTTCCTTCATATCACTCCCAGATCTACATTCTGTTCTCAACAACATACATTTTTTTTCTCACTCCATGCTTTTATTGCATTGCAAAAGTCCGAGTAACAGTCTTCACTTGAAATACTGAATTTACGTGTTTTCAATGCCACCTGTCCATGCAGAGATATCCTGCCACCACCACTGTAGATGTTCTTCCTATCTGTTTGCTTATCAGCTACATTCTAAAGCACCTACTATCGAAAAATGTGTCATTACAATCATGGCTAAATTTAATGACAATAAAAACCACTGTGCTACAGTCAAAAGAAAGAATGTTAACATCAGAAATAACTTTAAATGCACACAGAACTGGAACTAGCCTTCTGCTGGCAGAGCTTCAAAGTTTTATTCTTTTAACCTTTGGTCTACAGGGTATCTTTCTCAAAAGAAACTTATAGGTACTTAAGGTGCTCAGTGAGGCAGACATTTAAGAGAATCTTTTTTTCGCTCTCTTACTATCATTTAAAAACACATGCACAACCTTCATTGCAACAGGTTAATCTTCAAAGGTTCAGAGGTTCAGTGCAGATGCTTACCAAAACAAATCCAAGCTTCTGGTTTAAAGTTTCTAGAAATCCTGTGGGTAAAAGTTGCCTTGAATGATTTACAGTATTTCACATTTTCATTTTGTTCAGAAATATACTGAAGATAGCAGCGTTTGCTTTCAGCTGAAACTAAAGCCAGAAAAACTGGATAAATCCCTCTGTGAAAACAATAAAAGTCATAGAGTTCAGTCGTGTGAGGTACAGGCTCTGATGGCTTCCTGTGAGATACAGCATTCCCTCGGTGTAGTCAGTGGGAACCAAAGAACTTGAAGTCATTTCATCTGATTTTCAATTGCAAACTTTGCAAATTAAAGAAGGTAAAACTCAGTTGCATGTAGGCAAAATCTTCTTTGTGTCAAGTTACTTAAAGCCATTGTTTTAATGTAAACTAAAATGGTATAATTTTGGGGATAAAATAACTAATTCTGGGGAAAAAATGGTCTCTCATGAGCCTCAGTTTTCAGACTTCTTGAAAGTGTACTTTTCATATATGAATATTGCATATAACTTCTTTTCATAGCAGTGGAATGTACAGCACCTGTGGATGTTTAACTCAATAATTTCAGTCTGCAAACAGTAATGGGAACTCATTTTTTAGCTTCATTTCTACACAACACACACAGATGTTGACTGGTGTTTAACAACTATGTTTGGGCTTCTTCAGTATAGTTTTGTATAATCACAATGGATCCTGATTCCATTCTTAGAACTAAAGTAAAATGGAGACAAAGCAATATTCAAGTACTTTTTAGGAAGATCTTCTCTATTATGAGTTAAAGCTTCAGGAACCAGATACTCTTTTCTGATGATATCAAGATAAAGAAGATTGCTACAATCAAATTGAATAAATAGCAGAATTATTAAAAAATATGACAAGGAAGTCCCTGAAATTATAGGTAAAATAAGAGGTGTAGGTATGCATAGCTTTTGGCACCTTCTTTTTCTTTTTTCGCAAAATACACTATTCATCACTGCAAATTACTCCACATCACGTGGCTTCGAAGTTCAGGTTTGCACTTTTATAATGCTGGGAGGAAAAGATAGATCTTTGTCTGTGATGATGAACAGAGAATTTGAAAAAAGTATGAACATAAACATAGGGAAACCACTTTTTTTATTAAGAGGTCATTTTCTGGACAATATTTCTAGTGTGGAGAAAGAGTTTAATTTAATGCCTGGAGGTCTGTAGCTTGTATTCAGCTCAATGCATTTCGAAGCAATGCAACTTTTCAACACCCAAATTATGTAAAGTACTTAACTAAAATCTCTAAAGACATGGGAACTCAGATATGCCAGACTCACAACAGGCTTGTGATTGAGATTTTCCCCGTACATGACGGTATTCTAGATATACACTTGTTACTGAAAGAATGCTGGTCCTGATTGTAAATGTGTGGGTTTTGGTGTTTTGGTTTTTTTTTTGTATTTGTGATCTGCGATTATTGATACACAAATGTGGTCTCTGATTGGGTAGTAGAAACTTGACTTCAGGCAATTTTTGTTGTCCTACACTTAAAACTCCATGAAGTAAAGAAGACAAGAGCTTAGAAGACTCATTGCAAGCGGATTGGTTTTCCTTTTATTCTGGTACCACAGTTTTGAGCAACATCTTTATTATTCTTATCTAGCCTTCATTTTTCAGCTGTATCATTTCCCATCAGGGTAGCAGATTTTTTGACCTCTTGCTATTTTTATTCTTTCTACGTAAGTCGAAGCAAACATCTTTCAGGCAACAACGGTATATGATTTTTTGCTGAACAATTCCACTGAGGCTGAGGTAATATCCTCAAAGATTCCTCAATTAGTCTTAAAACATATAGTTTGTATCTAAGTTATTGAGTAAGCTTAACAACTGCCAAGTCTTAACCATTAATAAGACAACAACATTGCCTACAAGAGACCATGCACTGATCTTATTCATCATGTTTGATAGAGATTTCTGATGTCATTAACGAATTACCAGCTTTTTGTGAGTTTTGTCCTAATTCATTGTAGGTGGTGTTTGCTTTCAAGTCCATGAGATTTCTTAAAAAATCCTCAACAGTTTTTCAGATTTATCAAATTACACCTGAGTATGACTTGCAGATTAGTTTAGGAATAAATAATCAGTTAAGAAACCTTCAATGTTTTTGCTAGAAATTATATTTTACTTGGACATTTTAAGTTGCTGTTTAAAATTGTGTAAGATAAAATTTAGTTTTCAATTCTGTTTAGAGAGTTAGTGGAGCTGTAGATGTTTAGAATATGAATCAAATATAAGGAAAAGAATATAAACAATGTGATTTTTGTCATTACGTATCACTGAGGGTTTTTTGCTTTGCTATAGCTTGGTCCTCTCCTGCCAAAGTGATTCCAGGTAGTTTCAAGTGCAACATTAGGTAAAGTACATGCTAACAGTTTGGCAGATATGTTTAAATAATTTAACATCATATTTAAAATTTAATGTCAACAAATGTTTGTCCAGAAATATTTGAAAACACTTTGCATGAGCGTTTAAACCAGTCTTACAGACTGAGAATGCATGTGTCACAGCAAATCTATCACAGAAGGTGCAGAGGTTCAGGGGAAAATGGATTTACCTGTCTCTTTTTTTGAGGTCTATTGGAGAAAGCTCATTTTTAGAACTTTATCTTTTCTAGCACTTGTCTTTCTCAGCTCAAATGCTTTTATGATCTATGTAATGCCCCTGATGTTTATCTCAAATGGAATTGTCTGTGCAGTGCCAGGACTGAGAGACTCAGAAAAATATATGGTTACTTGTTTCCTCCACACCCTCTTCAAACTGAAACTGAACCCTGTGTCATCTTTTAATGGAAAGTTTTTGGTTTGAGTTTGTTTTTTTCTTGCTCAGTTGACCACAGTGCATTCACCAGGTTATAAAACACCTTTTAAAAGAAATATATGAGGCTATATCCACTGAACTCCAGCACCATTAAATATTTATCGATACAATAGTGCACGTTTCAGTGTGAAATGAACATCAGGCTCTGCAAATTTAATAGTTTCCAGTGGAGGAAATAAAAATGACCAAAAAAGAAGAAAAGAAAGGAAAAAACCTCCCAGAGTTTCTGTAATCTCAAGAACTTGCCTTAACAAATAAATAGTTCATGATGTGCCAAAACTGAATTGCCAAATGATTGACCACATCCTATATTGCACAAGGAAAAGGCTGCTGTTGTTTTTACAAGTGTGTTTCATTCAGTGTTTGACTTCATTGTGTAAATACTATGGAGCTCGCTTTTCAAAATTAACCTTTATTATAGATTAACTGCAGACAGGGTTGGAGGGGGAAGGAAGCACAGAAATTAGGGGACAGGAGCACCCCAGAAAGTCTTAATCCCATATTTCCTGAACTAGAATTGCTGAAGTCTAAAAAAATGTTCTAGGGGACTTAGAGCAAAGAATATGTTTTAAAAACTGCTTGCTCTTACGTCTGAAAAGCAACAAGGAAAAAATATTCTACGTATGTATTTTCAGGCACTAGATGGAATTTCCATGGTAGTAGATGAATATATGTTACTAAAATTCCACCACAGTGGAAAAATTTTAGATTTATTTTGTTCAAATCAGGATGTTCAAAGGATATTTAACAGTTTTGAATGGATTTTCAAAGAAACTTAGATGTCTTAAGCATCCCTGCATGTTTTGGTGCAATTTCAGTTTCTAAGATTCTTTAGGGAATGGAAAAATTACTTGTGAGCAGCAGACTGGCAAAGCTGGAAAACGTAATTCAGCTTCCATTAAGCATTTTGGTGGTAATTTCATGGTGAACTCTTTGAACTGATAATCATAGAATCATTCAGGTTGGAAAATACCTGTAAGATCACCAAGTCCAAACATTAACCTTATTCATGATTTAGACTACCACTAAACCATGTCCCTAACTGTTGCATTTACATGTCTTTTAACTTTTCCCAGGGACAGGGATTCAACCATTTCCCTTTGGCAACCTGTTCCAATGTCTGACCATTCTATCAGTGAAGAAATTTTCCCTAATATCCAATCTAAACCTCCCTGGGTGCAACTGGAGGTCATTTTCTCTTGTCCTCTTGCCTGTTACTTGGGAGAAGAGACTGAACCTCACCTTGCTACAGCCTCCTTTTAGGTACTTGTAAAGAGCAATAAAGTACCCCCTGAACCTTCCTTTTTCCAGGCTAAACAACCTCAGCTCCTTCAGCTGCTCCTCATAAGACTTGTGCTCCAGACCCTTCACCAGCTTCTCTGGACACTCTCCAGCACCTCCACATCTTTCTTGTAGTGAGGGGCTCAGAACTGAACACAGGATTCAAGGGGTGCCTGCACCAGTGCCGAGTACAGGGAGATGATCACTTTCTGAGTCCTGTTGGCCTCACTATTTTTGATATCAGGTTATCATTGACCTTTTTGGCCACCTGGTCACACTGGCTCATGTTCAGCTGTGACTGTTTGCCAGCTGGATGTAACTCCATTCCCCACCACTCTCTGGGCTCAGCCATCCAGCCAGTTTTCTATCCAGCAATGAGTGTGCCCATCCAAGACAGGAGCGGTCAGTTTCTCCAGCAGAATGCTGTGGGAAACAGTGTCAAAGGCTTTACTGAAGTTCACATAAACAACATCCACAGCCTTTCCTTCATGTTCTGAGCGGGTCACCTTGTCACAGAAGGAGATCAGGTAGGTCAAACAAGACCTGCCTTTCATAAACCTGTGCTGGCTGTGTCCGATCCCCTGTTTGTCCTGTGATACACTCAATATGACCTGCTCCATGACCCTGACACCGGGTCAGACTGACAGGCCTGTAGTTCCCCAGATCCTCCTTCCAGTCTTTCTTGTAGATGAGTGTCACATTTGCTAATATCTGGTCAGTTGGGACCTCTCTGGTCAGGTCTCCTGATATATGGTGGAGAGTGGCTCAGTGAGCACTTCTGCCAGCTTCCAGGTGTTCTTGGGTGGATTCATCAGGCCCCATGGACTTGTGCAAGTTGTAGTAGTGTTGCAGGTCGTGGACCGTTTCCCCTTGGTCTATGGGGGCTACAGTCTGCTCCCCATCTCTATCTTCCAGCACAGTACCCAGAGAACAACTATTCTTGTTATTAAAGACTGAGGCAAAGAAAGCCTTAAGTACCTCAGTTTTTTCCTCATCCTTTGTAACTATGTTTTTCCCCCTCACCCAATAAAGGATGGAGAGTCTCCTTAGCCTGCCTTTTATTGCTAATGTATATATAGAAACATGTTTATTGTCTTTTTTGGCAGTAGCCAGATTAAGTTCTGGGCTTTGGCCCTTCTAATTTTCTCCCTGAATAACCTCATGACATCCTTGTAGTCCTCCCGAATTGCCTGTCCCTTCTTCCAAATGCCATAAACTCTCTTTTTTTCCTGAGTTCCAGACAAAGTTCCCTGTTCAGTCAGGTCATTTTTCTTCCCCATGGGCTCATCATTTGACTTAAGGATACAGCCTGCTTCTGAACCTTTAAGATTTCCTTCTTAAAGCCTTTCTGGGCTCCTTTGCCATTCAGGACTGCTTCCTAAGGGAGCATCTCAACAAGGTCCTTAAACAGGCCCAAGGCAGCAGTTCTGCTAACCACCCTCCTTACTTTTCTGAAAAGTTTAATTAAATATTAAAAGTTTCTAAGAAATAGGTACAGCCTTTCTAGAATCTATGAATAGTTTTGAGAAAAGTGGAAATAAAAAAAAAAGAAAGAAAGATTATTCTGAGAGTTGTCATTACACTTGAGCCAGAAATATCAAAAAAGCATATTAAGTTCCTAAAATTCAACAGCTTTTCAAATTCTTTGTATGTGCCAGGTTCTTCCTGCTTTGAAAAGTGAAGGGTATTAAATAGCAATGAATTTCTGCAAATAGCTCCTTTCCAGCCTTTTGGTCTCACAGTCTGCTCTAGCCAGAATGGATATACAAAGTATGAGGAAGATGGGGACAGAGTTCTTTTCCTCCCCTACTTCACTAGGAGTAAATGTGTCCCATTTTTGGGTCACAGAGCATAGTCACAGCTCACAGCCATTCCCTCCTTCCCCTTTCCCTATTTCCAGCAGACCAGGCCTTTAACCCAGGCCATTGTATTCTTTTCTTTCTTAAGAAATCATGAAAATAGAACTTAGGAAATACGTACAATGGATTGATTGCTTATTCTAAAGTCAAAGTGGAAAGGAAATGGTATAATCAGTTCAGCTAATTCCTTGTTTTAATGTAGTATTTGTTACTAAAAATTTATTTTTCCTATCCTTCCTTTACCTTGAGTGCCAGGTCCTTGATGTAAACCAGAACTAATAACACTGCCTAATGTCACAGACTATATATGAGTATTAATTAATTAATACATGAAAACTGTTTCAAGAACTCAGTTAATAGAAGTGAGGGAACCAGTGATTATTGTTGTAACTTCTGGTATATGCTTTTCGAAATATATATACTAATTTACCTGGCCTTTGGGAAATCTTTTAAGCAATATAAAGAAAATGAAATCATATATTATGCATGTGCATATTTTATTCAGATGAATACATCTTAAGGTCACTGACACTATTCAGAATAAACCTAAAGGAGTGAATTTCTATGTTGGAAATAATAACAATTCCTACATTCTGAATGCAACCACACTGTGTTGATTAAAAAAACGTGCTGCTAATGGTACGCTTCACATAGGTTAACTACGCACAACAGTTCAGATCCCTTCTGAATTGTAAAGACTTTTCCTGTATGAGTGTTAGTTTTTGGTTTGTTTTTTTGGTTTGCTTGGGTTGGCTTTTTTTTAGTCATTATTTGCAAGGCATAACTTTCATTTGTGCAACATAGTTCTTTGAAAATGCAGAGCTAGTATCTATTTCAGTTGCATATAACAACTTCCTCCCCTGGGTTCAGCTGTGATCCAGTGATAAAAAATTGATGATAAAGGTAGAGAACTGCTGGAAGCTCTAAATCATGTTTGGTAAATAGTGAATGGGTGTCAGTTCTGAAGACAACGAAGGAGATGATAGGAAAACTAACATACTGGAAGTGGGTTAAATGGTAGCTGACTTATTATATGTATTACAGAAAAAGAAGATAAGGCTGGAGGCTTGGAATGTATTAGTAAGAAGTGGAGTTTAGTCTAGTGGTTTATAGGATTGTAAACTGTGGATAGAGCTCCTAATTCCAAAATGAAATCCAATCCAAATTCAAATTTTGAGATGATCCTTTTCAAACTCAAACTTATATTCAAAGAGGAAAAGTTGTGTCTGACAATATATTGGATTAGTATTTCTGGAGCACCTGGTCAAACCTGAATTTTGTCTTTCTAGAAAGTACTCTTATTTTGTTTCTTTGCATTACCAGCAATTATAAATTAAAAAAAAAAAGAAAGAAAGACAGCAACCTAGTACTGTCGCAGTGAAGTAGCAGGGTACTGTGCTGTAGAAAAAAAATGACATCACACATAACCAGAAAATATCTATTAATTTTTCCCTTTCCCCACTACTCTACTGAAATTAAAGCATTTAAAAATCTTTTCCAAGATGGATATTTTTCTCTCTCACTTCCTATAATTTTCAATTATTTGCTACCAAACTATTAATCTGCAGATGTCATGATTAAAACATATCCCCGCTTTGAAATGATTCATTATTGAATGGTATAATCTTAGTTGCTCTCTTTAAAACTGCAAAACAGACTTAGCTCACAATGTCAGAATGGTTAATTTAAAAATGTAGATTTGGCCATAGCCTCTATATGACACTGACAAAATGTTGAGGAATCCATTCAGCGCAGGTAGCTTGGGGTACAGCTGCAGGGTGAGCTGCAGAGTGAGCTCTGAGTGGGGGGAGCCTGAGACGAGGCCATGAACTGCCGACCCTCTGCATAACAAAGGGCACAGGGACCTGTGGCCCAGCCAGGTGACCGGACACTCAGAGACGCAGCAGGAGCCAAGGATCACATCATGTGCTTAGACTGTGAGAGCATAAAAGCCCAGGTTTTCCTTTTTTCAGGATCTTTCCTCAGAGGCACCCAACTCAGGCTGTTATTTTGTTAGTTTTTGCACCAAGATTAGATGATTTGAAGCATTGACATGTCTGAGATTCTGCCACGGGAAACCTGCGCTTGAGCTGGTAAGGAAATCTTGTCTGACTGGGTGAGTGTGGGGTGTGTCGGGGGTCAAACAAGGCATTGTCAGGTGACTGGAGATGCCCTCTGTGAAGGGCTTTGGTCCCTGCTTGGGTGGTGCAGTTGTGACTGCCAGAGTATCTCCTGGATGGTGAGACAGAAAAGTTTCCTTACACAATTTATGCTATTTCTCTGTGTTTCGTTTGCTTTCTTGCTAAGAGGTAATAGTTCTGGTCATCAATCTGTTGTATATATTTTCCAGTTCAACTGAAAAAAAATTTGAAGATGTATAAGTCTAATTATTTATTAGAGTTTATTTCTAAACATATATATATATAAATGTAATGCTAATGGACATTAGCTTCAGTAGGTTTACTCTTCTTTCATTTTGCCCCTTGCTCAGCTTTTTATACCACTTTAATCTAAACTTCTTCAACCACAATATGAACACGTAGGTTTTATGAATATAAGGGGAAAAAATCTTTTTAATGAGAGTGGTCATTGGGAAAGGTTTCTAAGAGAAGTCACAGAATATCCATGTGAATACCTAACTGAATAAAGACCTGACCAGCCTCAAGTAATTTTGAAGCTGGTTCTGCTTTGAGTGGAGGCTTGAAATAGATGATCTTCAAGGGTCACTTCCAATCTAAATTATTTTATGATTTTTCTGTACTTGAATTCATTTGCCAATATGCTCAGTTATTCCACCAGTCTGTTCCTATAAGACCATTAATTTAGAAATGGTTGTCCTGGGAAGCCACTCACTAATTATGGGAGTGACTTGATCATTTTAGCACGACTTATGCTTTTTTAAACAGTGCTCACCTTCCTCTTCATTCAGCACTTGTCGGGTAGTGGAAGAAATGTTTATGGCCAAACTGACAGAGGAAGAGAGTGTCTGGGATATTAATGTGGGGTTTTTTGTTCACAAGGAGCAAATATGTTCAGCCTAACAAAATTGTGAATTTCATTAAAAGAAGACAACCTTTCCAGAAGGAGCAAAAATAAAATATTGTTGACAAAATGCAGGGAGCATATAATTCTTCTCAATAAAGGGTTAAAATTCTGAGGTTAAAAGAGTTATTTTCTGAGGATACTAGATTTTTCAAAGCATTACAGGACATTTTGCATTGACTTATAATTGAGTTTTGAACAATTAAATGGCTTAAGTGGTTCTTCAAATCTAGGACAACTGCTATTAAAGGAAAAGGAAGAAAAGGAAAAAATATTTTTGGTTTAAAAGATATTTAACATACTTGGGGATATAAAAGGTTATAAAGAAATAGCTAAACAAAGAGGAATAAAGCAGGAAAAAGAAAAAGAAAACTCAAGACAGAAAAAGTCCAAATTTTCTTCCATCTTTCATAGACATGTTTATATTTTAGCAGTTGCATGCAGTGAGTGCTGAGAGTCAAGAATTTTATTTTGAATGAAAGAAACACCTAAGTCCCTCAAAAAACTCAAAAGTTTTTCATGCATGAAAATTTTTACTCTACCCTTTCCCTTTCTTACACTAGGAGACCAAAAGTCTGTATCACTGGAAGAGTAGTATGTCAGGTATCTTCCAGTCTAAATAAAAGTAGGAATAACCCGGATGCAGTTTATACCCAAGATATTTTGGATAATATTTCACAGGTTCTGCTAGTATAGAAAAAAATCCAGTTTGTGTGTTGAGCCACTCTCATTATGAAATGAGAACAGCTTGTAGAAAGAACATAAATACCACGTTGTGGTTTTTATTCACTTGTCTCTGCCACAAACTAGTATAGCAGGAAAATTAAACATTTTGTTTCTGATGTACTCCAGTTACCTCTGTTTCTGTATAACATAGCTATCTAGAATCTCTTGATAATACCCTGAAGGCAGTATTGAACGTGCAGATTTCATGTGCCTTGTACCAGATATGGTAAAATCTACAGTCCCTCTTTTCCTTCTCTGAGTGCAGATAACAGTCCAGCTACTGTGTTACATGGTTAATAACGCCCATTATAATACTCAGAAGTAATATTCAGACAGAAACAAGAAGACGATCTGAGATTGTCCCCTTTTAATTATTTTGTTCTGGTAAATAAACTGTTTCTTCAAAAGTGACAGAGGTCCACTCATATTGCATGTACATTATCATGGTTCATCCTAGCTGACTCTGAATGAAATCATTTGCACAGGGTGAAATCTGAACTTTTCTCTAAGTTTACAAATGATGTAACCTTGTCCATTCATCGTCAAAGGCTGAAAGCAGTTAAGGCCAGTGTATCCATTTTTGTCTAAAACAGGAAGTTTAAAAAAGAATTTAACAGTTGTGGATATAGTCCTCAAACCTGCTAAGGTAATGCTAGATAGGAGAAACATTGAGGCCTGGTATTTTAGGAAGTTGAATCATACTATTTAAGAAAGTGCATAAAACCAGTGTTATTGGCTTCTGTATAATCTTTCCACATAAGTAATAAAACTCTGAGCTCCACAAGCTTATTTACAGCCTTGGTGAGAATAAATTGTCTTGGAAATTTTTGTTCCAAATTGTTCAAATTTTCAGGTAGTCATTCCATTTTTTTTCCTGGAATGTGCAACAGTTAGAGATCCTGTTAAAGACACAATTTTGTCTCTTCAAGAAGTTAAGGTGCAGTCTCACACATCTCAGTCCTGTTTTCAACCATACATCACATATAGAAAAAGGAGAATCAGTGCAAATTTCATATTTTGTTGTAACTGGGAAGTTAGACAGTTTGCTTCTAGAGGTTCTACAGTGGATGTTTTACTAGCCCTTTACTAGCCCAAACATGAAGTTGATATGTAGACATGGAGGGAAAGAGTATGACCAGATTGCAGTTGTTCAACAAAATCAAAATGCAAACATAGAATGAATTTTTTGAAATATGTATACCTCATTAATTTCAGTAATGCATAGAAAGCTTGAAATCAAAGTCTGCGAATCACCATATCTGCAGTCACATACACTGTCACATAGCCTGAATCAATGCTTGGTACAGCAACAAAAATACAAGAACTGCAGTGGAATAGCTCAGTTTCAAGGAATTACAAATAGAGAACCTGGAAAAGACAATTATAACAGCACTGCTTCTTCACAGGAAACCTTCTAAGAATAGCAGATAATTTTGTGGAGGAAAATGAAAGCATTTGTAGCCATGAACAAAAGGAATGCTATTTTAAGAACAATATAGTTGTACAAGCCAATTCAATGTCAAAAGTAGGGACATCAGCCACATGTATATAGTGCAATAGTATACGGAATACAGACATTAAATGTAAGAGCTATGTGAATTATATGCAGGGATAAAATTAATTAGGAAATATAAAGTTTACTACTATTGTACCTCTGGAAAAGCTATTCCCACTTCTATTTTCAAACTGATATGAAGTTCTTGGGCTTCTCAGGCAGATTTACTCACTTTGAGCTCCCTGATTTTTTAGCAGTTAAACAAAATATTATCATAATTAAGATCCCATTAAATAGAGCAGGCAGCTTCCCTGTTTCAAGTAAGAAGATCTTCATTTTGCTCTACAGCTGAAGGGAGAAAATTGGATAGATTCACTAAACATTGGGTGAATGTTTAGTAAATGCTTAATTTAGATTAGACACAGTCATTGATCGAGGGAGCAAAAAGTTATTTATAGCTAGTAGAACCAAAATTTGTAAATTTTCAGATATATTTTCACAGGAAAATAAATTTTTAAAACATTTTAAATTCAAAATTAGGTTTTCATGAGTTAGTTTGATTTTTTCTAAACTATGGAACATGTTCTTTTTAAATCAAATTATATTCATGTATTTATGTGACACTTCCTGATCTAGCTCCCAAGTAATTCTAAAATGCTACTATGCAAAACATAGCAGAGAAAAGTTCTGTGTTGTAATATTGGGTTTAGATATGCATAGATATAGGCCCTTTCTCCAATGTTGTGTGATTTTAATATCAAGCAGACCTCTGCAAAATGCTAAAATACCCAAGATTCCTAGCAATGAGTCTTTAGAATTTAATATAGATGACAGAGCATCTCATGTAGCTGTAGTTATCCACTCACAAACAACAAATTAAATATGGCTTCAACAAAAAATGCTTAATTGTGGTATGCAAAAAGGTAAAGGAAGGCAGAAAGGGAAAATGGAATAACTGACAACTATAGTCCCCTAAATACAAACTATCACTCCACAAGATATATACATTAAAAAAGTCTAAGCCCATATTGTTTTAGACAGTCGTTGATGGGACAGTTGGCTGCACTCATTCACAATACACTTGAAGTGAATTAACCTGAAAGAATCTTGAATTGCCCAGGGTCCAGCACTGACCTTAAAATAGACTGCTGGATAAGGAAATCTGTCCTAAGGACAATACAATCTGGAAGAACCAAGCACTCTCTGGGTTTTGCAGATGTATATTCCATCCTCCCACATAGTGATGACTTCAGATCTTCAGAGATGATGCAGTCTTTTCCACTAAAAGAAAAGGATGCTTTCTTAAATTAAACCACTCTTTAATTTAACAAAATGCTTCCTCATGCAAATTTGATCCGAGATCTATATCACAAGATTTAAGCTGCAGCATTAGCAGAAAAACTTGGGACACAGCTCTGATGTGAAGGATTTTCCCAGCTTGGTAATCTCTTGGTTGTGCTACGAGTGTTTGTCATAGATGTAACCCAAATTTTAGCAAACACTGAATATAAATAAAACCTACTTGTGTGTCTCACTCCCTGCTGTTCAGATTCCCTGTCCTCATGCAGTGACAATGGTGTGTTTGCACAGACCTCCATTTCCCTGCAGCCCCTGTGGAATAGCTGTTCTGCTCTGACTTTGGCCAACATAGGAAATAATTGAGTTCAAAACAATAACCAGTGTCTCTTACACCTCTGCTCACAATAACATTACACATGGAAAAAGTATTAATTTATCTTAGCAATATATGTGTAGAGCACAGGAGTCTTAAACGGGCACTTCTGAGTATCAAAATGAAGTAAAAAAACATACATTGCTTCATAGAATTTCTCCTTTGACAATGTCCCCATTTCCAGGACAGATTATGCTGTTTACACAATCAAAGCTCCATGGAGCATTTCCTTTTTCAAAGGTTACAGTCAATGTGACATATTTTGGTAGCTGCCAAAGGAACTTTTTTACTACAACACCTCACTATGAGAAGAAAGTATAAACTATCAAAGTATCTAGAGACTGTAGTCTGAAGAAAAAGGGGGTGTGTAGGGGCAATGAGGGAATGCTTCAGTAATATAAAGCCATGAACACTTATGTTTTCATTTGAAAGTACATGAACAAGAGTGCTTATTTTAGCCACTTAAAACAACAATAACTAAGTCAGGAAAGATCATTATACTGGAATTAAGGAAACTATGCATTTATAAAAACAGTTTCCAATAACAAAGTCCCTTCTGGAGAAATGCTACCTTCTCTGCTGAATGCTAAGCAATCATTCTGTGCTCAGCTAATTATTAGTAGCTTGAAATGCACAGAGTTAATAAAGTGTAGCCCTATAAAGTTTTCATTGTTGCTGGTAGTGTTACTCTGTCCCTAAATATTTGGAGATTTTCTTTCCTTCCCCTGCTGTTTCTTTACAGTGCATTTTTAGAAATCGGTACATTTTGGTTACTGTCAATTTTGTGTAGAAAGAAAAACCAACGAAACACAGTAAGCAACTGCCAACATAGAACTGAAGTAAATCCCATCAGTGAATGACAATCTTATAAAACTGAATCCTGTTTACTTAGGAAAAAAAAAAAAAAAACAACAAAAAAAACACCCCATAAAACAACAATCAAAAAACCCAAAAGCCAACAATACCAAAAGACCTTTACAAAGTACGAACATCATTGTCAAATAGTGGATAAAGTTTTACTGGATCAGTTTGGCAAAAATCACCAACATTGATAAATGATGTTTCATGTAACATCAAAATGCAAACACTGGCCCTACTGAAATCTGTGCACAGCCAAATGGTTTAAAAAAAATTATATAAGGTGTTGATTTTGAAATTTTTTCCTAACTGTTAGCAAGCAATCTGCATGTTTTAGGAAGAAATATTTTAATAGGAAAATTGTTGTTTCATGTAACAACACTAATGTAACAACATACACTGGTAATAGATTTCCCAGCACAAATATCTTAGCTTAAGCATTTTGGTCATCAGTCAGTAACATAACACATAAACTACACTTATATCCATTTGAAAATAAGAAGCATGTAAGTTTATGCTTTTCCAAGTAAAGGTCTAGTCAAATACTTGCTTCAAGTTAAAGACATTTTTCAGAGTCATACCTGAATTCTGAAGTTAGGGATTTAGATGTGTCTTTACATTTTCAAAGGGAACCAGTACATATCAATCCAGATGCCACTGATGGCTATTTTTGTTTTATGTAATGAATGCTTGCTGGAGAGTTTTATCTTGGTGTGTTTTGCAATATAATTGCCTTGAAGATATTTGCTTCTATTGAAAACATGCTTGTTCTGGTTTGGTGCCTAAATAGAAATTAAGTCTCTTATCCAGAGGCACATATCTGTGAAGACACCAGCCTAAGTAATTTCCACATTGTAAATGTACTTGTTTTCTCTAGGCCTGTAATAAATTCTCTAATTCACTTTTAGAAAGTGTTTTTCCAACTTTTTCAGCTATTTTAAATCTCTCACTTGAAAACATTTTTTGAACTGCTAGTAATAAAACTGTTCAGAAAAAAGGCCTCTATAATTTTTAAAGATTCTACCCACAAAGTCTAGTAAATGGAAGCCTGCATATTGGTGTCTTGAAGACAATTTAGGAACAGGTAGAAGTGCACACACTGTGTAGGTATACATGTTTTATGTATGTTTTATACATAATACCTTATTTTTATATATTATATATTACACATAAATAACTATTTTATTATGTACTCTATTAAGCTGGGCACAAGTATGAATTGGGAGAGGAGTGGCTGGAGATCGGCACTGCAGAGAGGGATCCGGGGGTGCTAGTTGGCAGCAGCTCAGTGCGAGTCAGCTGTGTGCCCGGGCAGCCAGGAGGGTGAACTGCGTCCTGGGGTGCATCAAACACAGCACAACCAGCTGGTCAGAAGAGATGATTATCCCACAGTGGTCAGCTGTGCTGCGGCCTCACCTTGAGTACCATGTGCAGTTCTGGGCCTCACAATTTAGAAGGATGTGAAAGTCTTTGCATGCTTCCAGAGGGGGACAAAAAAATCTGGTAACAGGGCTAGAAGGAATGAACTATAAGGAGCGGCTATGGATTTGTCTAGTTTGGAAAAAAGGAGGCTGAGGAGCGAACTCATTGTTCTCTACAGCTTTGTGAGGAGAGAAGTGAAGAGGGAGATGCTCCCTTCTCTCTGGGATCCAGTGATAGGATGTGTGTGAATGGTTCAAAACTGTACCAGGGGGTGTTTAGACTGAACATTTAGAAACCAAACCCTGCAACAGGGGGTCAAACCCTTCCTATAAAGGAGAACAATGCCTCAAACCCGTCAGTGTTTAAGAGGTAGTTGGTCAAGGCCTTTAATAACCACACTTAACTTTTGATCAGTGCTGAATTGGCCAGGCAGTTGAACTAGATGATTATTATAGGCCCCTGCCAACTGAAATATTCTATTCTATTCTATTCTATTCTATTCTATTCTATTCTATTCTATTCTATTCTATTCTATTCATTCTGTTCTGATCTGATCTGATCTGATCTGTTCTGATCTGTTCTGTTCTGTTCTGTTCTTCGTAGAATTGTGTTAATTTCACTTTGGTCCCAACCTTAGCTCAAAAATCCCCTTCTCTAGAGAAAAAGTTCCTTCTTACAGTTCCTTCTTTGAAAGAGTCTCTTTGAGTGCACATTGAGTGGAGGAATCTATCAACTTGCTGTTCAAAATATATGCACACATGAGACATTTCAATGCCGGCATTTATGTGCCTAAAGTTGAATGGAAATAATCAAGACCTTCATATCTATCTTCACATATAAGAATTTCGTTCAATGAGATGACAGGACAAACATGTGAAGAAGTGATTGTTCTGAAGAAGAATGTGGAAGGTGGTGTTAAGGACAAAGGCAGGCTCAAATTCAGAAACTAATCATCTGGTTAACAGTAGGAGCAATTTAATAGTTTTAGTGATCACATCCATATTTTAGAATTAAATAGTGGCTCTCTGTGCCTTCTGTACATCAACTTCATACTTTTCTGTGTGTAGGCAGGGAGAACAGATGTACAATGCTTAAACCTAAACCCACCATTATCAAAAGGGAACTTTTCTGTTCACTTTTTCCAGTTTAGGATCAGTTCCTTGGAGTATTTTTCCTTCAGCCAGAAAATGTGGTCATGTCTTTAACAACAGAAGTTGGTACAAGTCTTGAGCAGAGACAAAGGCCTTTGTGTACCTGCTAGATTTGATTTGTATCACATACTGCCACAGAGATGGTGTTTAAAAATGTCATCGCTCTTAATGAAGCCTTGTAGCGACAAGCTTGAGTAAACAGAGCCTTAGTGTGCTCTGCTGCTTGGAGGCAGCACTTTCTCAATGTTTGTTGACATGTTTGTCCAGTGTCAGAACTTGCCAACACTGGATTTCTTTTTAAGAATGATGAGAGTTTTAAAGATCTGTCTGGCAGAGGTTTGAAAATTCATTGCCAGTACGAGGAGAAGAATAAAAAAGAGTAGGGAAGTGACCCCAGGAGGGAAAGTTTTGAATTCTAATGTTTGGTTTCTAAGACATGGTAGAAAGCTTGCTCCTAAAAAAAGAAGCACAAAAGAAAAACCTAGCTTCCTTAACAAACATTTCACTTTTATTACTTCCTTCTCATCAATTCATTCCTAGCTTCTCTCTTCTCTGAAAAAGATGGCAGAAATCCACAGGTTTGCAACAAATTCTGCCTTTATTTACAAGGAACAGAGAATTCTTGAAAGCTCCTCAGAGCTCACTACCGGTTAGTGTGTGGAAATCTTACGAGTTGTCTGAGGCTTTGAACTACAAATATTTTGCCTTTTTTCTGAGCCACAGAAAAGACTGAATATTATAATGGACTCCCAAATGGACAGCTGGGAGAGCCTTGATGAGAAAGTAACACTCGATGGTGCATTTATATTCCAAACGTATTTATTTTAATTGAATGGATGTAACTTTTTATGTGTTCACATTACAAAACTATGCTGTCAAAAGTGTTCTACGAGGAAGAATATTTTTGAATAATGCGTTCCACGACAAATGCTTGAAAGCTGCTCAACTAATCAATAAAAATGCAGATTCTGCCTTGATAGTTTATCTTTGAATATGTAAATCTAAGCCCATTCTCCCCAGCTGTATAAAAATATAAGCAAGGAATTCAGGGAGTAGAAAGGAAAGTATATAGTTATACAAGCAATGACTATGTAATTGCTCAATAAACAAATTTATTATATCTCAGAGCGACTACCTATTCTGCTTTCTTTTCCAGGTGCACATGTTGTAGTATCTGACCTATTTCACCTTACCTCCAGCCTCACCTCTGACCATCTATTCTTTTTCAGAAAATTTTGACTTCTCCATTCCCCTACCTCTTCTAAATGCTCCATCACAAAACAATAGCACAATATCTCCTCTCCAAACACACTTATCACAGCTGATCAGTAAACTTTTCCTATTCTCCCTTGTATAGCAGGGATATCTATGTCTCTTAATAGCTACAATACAATTGCAAATGTCCTTCTAACCTCTATATTAAAATAATGGCTAAACTATAGATTTTCTTCAAACATCACTGTTACTTTTTCAAAAAATTTCATGGCATCTTTTCCTAAGACAAAAATTTTAATTTTTGTTTGTGAATTTTTCTGAGTTTGCTCCCTTCTCTTCAGCATAACCTAACATATAGTAAAACACCCATAAGATTTCTACAGAATGGTTTGCAAGCAATCTCAGACAAAGAGTTATTTATTGAAATAAATTTCAAAATAGTTCTTAATTAATGAAAAGCTAAGAAAGCTGGTGAATAATTTCAGCTCTGCCTTTAATTTTTCTGACAGTTGAGATATAGTCCAGCTTTTCAATCAGCCAAATCTGCATAATAGTTTTACTAAGACAATTGCTCTTCTAAAACAGAATAACAAAAAGGAATGTTTCTTTTAAATTAGTTGTTGTTGTTATTATTATTATTATCATGATTTAGATAAAGACCAGAGCTGCACTGTGATAAATAAATGGCCCCAACCCGCAGCTTATGAATATGTTGTATTTGGGGGCTTTGACATTGTTTATTCCCATGGGTAATTGAAAATTTGAAGTTGGGGTTGTCATTATCACAACTGAGATCTATGGAGACAGTAAGTGTTCCAGCAGTTTTTCAGTTGCTCAGCATTGTTGATGACAAGCTACCAAAGGCCTTGTCCCCTGGATTAAACAATGGATAAGAACTGAACAGAACTACAGTCTCTGTTTTGAAAGTCTATGCTCTAGGATCAGATGAAACAGAAACAATATATTTGCACATAAAAACAGGAAAATATTTTTGTTAGAAACATCTATGGTTTAGTTTACAGTATCTTATTTTTGTAAGTAACTGCCTGTTCCTTGTTGTCATCATTGTTGATGTGCATCACATACTGATGCAATCCTCAGTTGTTTTACCATTGGCTAAAGGGCCACTTTCTTCCGTCATAATCCTGACCTTCCTACTTGCTGTGAAATGATTAAAAAGAATAAGTCATTTTTCTGTTTTACAGCATGAAATACAGATGTTTCAAGACCCTTATGGAATGGAGTGATTTTCCCCATGGTTAAGGATTACAACAGTCCACCCAGGCAAAAATAAAGTTTTCCTTGCATGCAGAACATACAATACTTCCCAAGGATTTGTACTACGCTGTCATATTGGTTTTTTTTTTCCATAATGGTCAGTATGTACATATAAAGATCCCGTAGTTTTTGCAGCCTCAGCTACACTGCATGACCATGAAAAACCAGCATAAAATCAGGCTCTCAGTCAAGCTCATAAAGGTAAACTATGGACAGGAAGCATCAAGGACTGATGTTTGAATTCGTAAGTTTTAAGGCTCATAAGGTTCATAAGGCTCATTTACATTCATCACAATATTCAGTTTTAAAATTTCAGATTTGTTTCTGCAGCCTCATGAAAGGAAAATATTTCTCATTTCCCTACACTCATAGTTATTTATCATCTGAAGGGAAATGAAACCTTTATGTATGCTCAAACACTTTTTAAAATTGATTATTTTTTGTTAGAATTAATTCAGTTTTGAAAGACGAGAGAGGAGAAAACAGAAAAACAGAAACCTTCAACAGTTCTTTTTACCCTGAAGTTTTCAATCTTATTCAGACCTAAAAATAATAATTCTCAATAATGAGACTCTCAGAATTTGAAGGTAGAGACAAGGATATACACCTTTAAAGGTACTCACTAGCCAAGATATGTTTGATTCCAGATTGGAGCTGTATTCAGTCTTAGTCTAAATGTTCTAGTTGATGTCAATTTATTTATCTTGGGTCAACTAGTCCACACTTTCTTTTGGTGTAAAATATTTTTTTGAATCTGATGTAGCTGAAACTATCACTTTAACCTAATATTTAATTGCATTCTCTCGTGTTGCAACTACAGTTCTGCTTGCTTTTATTTTTTAGGTAATGCTAGCCAATTATTATATCCTCATCACACCTTTCTCATTAGTGTGCCCAGTTGCACATATTCAACCATTTAAAATATTCTTGTAAATCATCCCTTCCAAACCCTAAATATTTGTTCATTTTCTCTAAGGTTTTTCCAGTTTGCTGACAGAATTTGAATGAGGTGCCTCAGGTTCAAAGAACTTATCTCAGGGACATCTCAGCAGTACTTATCTTGCTTGGCAGTTCATATTGTAAGCCAAGTATTCAGAGATATTTCATATTCATATTTCCTGCACACATTTGTGGTAACATATGACCAAAAAAGAAAGGGGTAGAAAGAGTTCCCACGTGAGCAAAAAAAATATTGCACTAGTACTGATGATCATCTAGGATGGTAGTTGATATGAAACTGAGCAGAGCTACTTATGAGACATATACTGTGGTGTGCTATGTGTTCAGATGAATCTTGCAGTGAACTGCACCCATCTACCTTGTTTATCTAATGTAGCTGGCTGGCTGCAAAACTTCTCTGTGTCAAAATACATTAGCATGATTGTCAATGTAAAATTAATTGACAAGCCTGGCAACTGGCAGAGGTATCCCTTCAGGGCTTGGAGGTTAAACATCTGTGTGAAGTGATGTTTCCTGAAAAGCTTTACATAATTGCAGCAGTATTTTGGGCAAACACCTAATGTTTCAGCTGATGGAAATCAGCAATGAGGAAAGAACAAGACACAGACACTTGGGCGAGTGTGCTGGGCCACAGTTTGCTGAAGGCCTCAACATCGTACCAAAAGGTTAGAATGCTCAGGATGTACAAGCTTTTAAGGTCTATCTTCATGTCTGTATATGATTGCATTGGGTACAAGGTGCTATTGACCCAGACAATAGGTGGAGAAGTGTTTATCTTCAAATAATCATTTCTTACACATGGGTAAGAAAGGTTCGGTCAAACTCTTAATCAGCTGTTTTTATCAGAGAAGAGTGGTAAGAGAGAGAAACCAAGAGTCTTCATTTTTTGAAAACTTTATTATTGATCCACTGCAGGTGTAGCCCAATATCTTAGCCAGGAAGCAATGATGATTTCTGCATCTGAACTGATCATGATGCCAGAGAGCTTTTTTGCTTTTATGCTTTTTATATTAGTAGCATTTTTATTTTTATACTTTTATATATTAGTAACCCTATTATATTTATTAGTTTTTATATCTATTATTATATATTAATAAATATATAATATATATATTTATTATCATTATTATTATTAAATATTATATTTATAATTATTATTATAATTGTAATCCTATAACCTCTACCCTACAACCTTGTATTCCTATCCTACAGGCAAAATAGAACGAAGTTATCAGCCTTTAAGCATTCCAGAGTTGGACTTGATATCTGAAAAATGAAGCTATTGAAGTAAGCAGAAAACTTCCAATAGAAACTTGCCACAAGGAATAGTGTGACAAAATTCTGCTTTTCATTGGAGAATATTTCAAAACTATGTTACCCTATAATAATAGAATCCTGAACGAGCACAGAACCCTTTTGTACCCTTTTTGTACCCTTTTTACCCTTGTATAACTTACACTTGCTGGACCTGCTTGCAGGATTGGGCCCAAACCCTGCACAAGTGGTGGGTCCTGGAGGGGGATACCCCTGGGAAAGCTTTGCTTTCTCCAAATCCTTTAGTAAATTTTTATTTTTTACCCTCTTATTCGTCCTCAGCCTTTACTTTTCAAACATATAAGACAACAATCATCCTAAGATTTCTTTCCTTTCTTTCACTAAAAATAGGCTTTCTGCGATGCGACCCATTTTATTATGAGAGAGAATGTATAACTTACACATACGTTTGTAAAACATGAGTAAAATGATTGATAATGTGTTGGAGCTCTTGTTTCTCCTATCTAACTCCTATTTCAGTTTAGAACTATATGAGATCATAAGACAGTTCATCATCGTTAGTTTGCTCTTATGCTGTTTTATAGCCACTTCAACCCATAGATACTTTGAGTTAATAAAAGAAAAAGCATACTTTCCTCTGAAAGCTCATTAGTTCAGAACCATAGGCAGAGCCAGGAATCACACCTACCCAGAGAGTCTTACTGTGAGTCATAAAATTACAGAATCACACAATGGGTTGGTTTGTAAGGGACCTTAAAGACCATCTAGTTCCAACCCCCCCGTCATGGTCAGGGACACCTCCCACTAGACCAGGTTGCTCAATGCCCTGTCCAACCTGGCCTTGAACACTGCCAGGAGTGGGACAAAGGGATGATTCCAGGGATGGGGCATGTCCTGTTGAAAGTCCCTTCTTGAGCCGCAAGGAAAGCGGGATTCTATATGTTCTGACCCTCTACCAAAATGCGGTGACATCCAAATACTCTGGTGTTTATTTCTGAAACATACAATATGTTTAGTGCAACAAGGTATCTGAAGAACTAGCTTCAGTGGACTTCCTCTCATCCTTGCTCAAATCAGAGAAAACACACAGCAAAATAATCCTCGATTACACAAAGTAATTCTTTTACTTTCAAAACTGTTTCAAGTGTTAGAAATACTGTAAAAGTTTTAAGGTGTGCACACAAGGAGTTAGAATTTTAAAGCACATAATTGAGTAGTGAAGATGATTCAGGGATTTTTAAGGATAAACAACTTAATTTGAATATATCAGGTTTTGTATTTCTTACTCATACACACTTGCGTACATTTAGTAAGTCTAGGATGGCTTCTTCCTAAAGGAAGGCTCTAAATGTCCGAAGTCTCAGACTGCTTTTTTTGGAGTAAGTCTCATTCTGCTCCTTCCAAGTCTGGCTGTAGTCTTAAAAGGTTGTCGTGCTTTCCTCAACATTTGCAGTTTATCCATTTCAGCTTGCAGATCACTCAGTGTCCCATCTTTCCTGGAGGAAGGCTTATAATGGGAATTCATGTGGGATAGGAAATCTTCCCATCATTAGAATACATATTTTTATGAAGGAAAAACAGATCATGGATTTATGGCCAAGACCTAAAGCCCTAAGTGAGATGCCTATGGGAATGCAGAGTAGGATGCAGTTAGAAAAAACCAGTCCAGCCATCAAACTTTATTTCTATTTTATTATATTATTAAATTCTCAGTGCAAGGACAAGTTCAACTGAAGTCAAATCAACTAATTAAAACCACAAAAAAAAAATGGCAGTCATGGGCATGAAATTATGATACAGAGATTTTAAAATTTTTTTAAGCTTTTGTTACCTCAGGGCTTAGTGTTTCTGCTGGTTTCCAT
This sequence comes from Ptilonorhynchus violaceus, assembly GCA_013397565.1. Taxonomy (NCBI): domain Eukaryota; kingdom Metazoa; phylum Chordata; class Aves; order Passeriformes; family Ptilonorhynchidae; genus Ptilonorhynchus; species Ptilonorhynchus violaceus. Next base: position 407,468 of record VZRJ01008188.1, on the reverse strand, counting down.
GTTGACAAAAATCTTTTGATTTTAAACCCTTGAGCATATTGGCAGTAACTATGTGAAAGGTTGTTAATCTGAAGCATGAAGTAGTGACTACACTAGGGAACACAGCAAGAAATATTAACTTTATGCATATGGCAGTTTCATTTGTTTGTAAAAATGAATGGTAATCCTGAAGATATTGTTATTGTTTTCATTACCAAAGCAACAAAGTACTTCTGCAAAAAAATCTTTATTTTTTATTTATTAATTATTAAATAGGGCTGCAGAGGAAAAAATAGAAAAACTAGAAATTCACTTCCAGTGCTCAGTGCCTAATTTCTAGGCATCTGTACCTAGTACAAAGTTCATAGTTTTAACTTATGTTACAAGGGAGATATTAGCACCAAGGGTAGAAATTCAAAATAGTTTCCTTACAGTGATCCTGCTAGCAGATGGCTCTGAAAAAAACAACATAGAAAGGCATCAATGTATACCAGAAATTCAGTGAGAAGATGTGATATCCCACTTCAAGGTCAAAGAAAGCAGCTTTCCAACACCTGGAAAGTGTAGCCTTGAACTGGCCTTTCTAATCTACCACCTTTCTAGCAAAAGAAGGATCATCCTTAATTATTGGGTGAACACTACAGATAAAACCACTAAAAGATGTGAGGGAGATGGTTCAAAGCATCTAATTATTGTTTTTCTGGGATTCATTCACCTTCTGCAGAGCAAAAATTGTTTTGAATGGCCTTTTCTTTTGTTAAACTAGAAGAGGAAAGTAGAGTATTTTCATCTTTTTTCAAAACACAGACTTGTGGACATTTTTGGCAACAGCTGTTGAGATGTCAAGTAACCAGCAAAATACAGGAATGAGAATAGAGGCCAATCTTTTAAGTGAAGCTTTGCTTTAGAAATTCAGGGATCTCAGTACCTAAATACTAATTTTTTAAAGAAACTTGTTGCCTCTGAAATATAAGCTGGTTTGTTTTTTATTATGGCCTTTGATGGTGAAATTGAGCCACACAATGCATCAGACAGCCTAGGAAATAATTTGAACTGTGAAAACAGATCAACGTTTGAATCCTGCTTATTTTGGAAATGTAACTTGATGAGTGATAGGCAAATTTTTCAATGTTCAGAGGCTTGGAGCAGATAAACAGAAGGATTGAAAGAGAGAAATTGTGGCTGTAATAGAGTAATTTGAATTTTCCCTAGCCCGTCTAAACAAACTGGTCTCTTGGAGCCAAACTCAGACTTTGTGAACTAATCCCACTCTGTTCATTTGGCTGCTGCTCATCTACCCCCGAGTGGAGCTTAACCCTATCGAGTTGCTAAGTTGGTAGGTGCCGTACTTTCTTACTCCCTTTTAAGAATAACTATTCCCGTGGACGTGGTAGACTAGTCTCCTAAAAGAAGGCTGAAAAGAAAATGGTACAAAAAAATTGTGGTGATTTTTAATCTTATTTCTGATTCTTCACTGAGGATAGAAGGAGAAAAAATCACAATAAAGAACAATAAATTTAATTAGTTGGGATTTTTTCTATATAAAATTTGGAAAAAATTTAGTTACTTTAGGATATATGTACTCCCTTTCCTAGGTCATTTGCCATGATTTTAGTTGCTTCTTTGCATATATTCTCTGCATTTGAAATGCAAAGTCTTCCTAACTGGTCATCCCTCTGAATGCACATGTAGAACTTCAGAACAATTTCCATTATTAGGCAGGAAAAACAAAAGAAAATTGCCCATACAGAAAAGTAAGTGGAATTCCCACCCGTGGCTGGCTCCACTCCTCTTCCAGTCCTCCGTGTTATCATAGCAGAAAAGCAGGTATGGCTGCAGCAAGGGCAACCCAGCTATAACAGTCTCATTTTAGCCATCAAAGTACCCTGAGTAGAACACTTTCTGTAAGGCAATTGAACTAGCAAACTCTCTTCCTTTCCCCTTCAAAAGTGTCAGCTTGGATGGATGATGTACATTCTGTACATAAAATAAATATATAAAACACATGTAAAAGTCTGATTATGGACGGTGAGGAAAAAACCCAAACCACAATAATTCGTACTCAGTATAAATTTGTCTTTTCATGACCAATTATAACTGCAGGTTTTCTACATGGTTTTGACAGGGCTGCACTGGAGTTTATCATCTGAAAATTTTGCAATTATGTGCTCACACCCTTCAGTAAAGCCTTATAGCTTATGTCCATTTCTAGTTTATTCCATCTTAATTAATTCAGTGCAATTAAAAAGTCATTATGTGTGTGTGTGTGAATGTAGAGAAGACACAAGAGAAAAGTGTTTCTAGTAGATTTTGTGGAGATGAAAGTGCAATTCATAAGATCATGGAGTAGTGTTGTGGAAAAATATCTGTGAGCTTCAAGCATTATGACTGCTACAGTGTGGCATTATGTGCAGCAGACTATTTCTCCCAATAATTGAACACAAGAAGGTTTGTTATTATTTTCTCTGAATATGCAGGGAAAGGAAAGCAGAAAGATTAAAAGAAGAAACCAAAAAGAGAAGATCTGGGAAAAAAAAAAAAGTGGATTATCTGAAAGCAGCAACTCAGTAACTGAGGTGACATCTATACGGTGACTCAGTTACTGTGCTGGGCCTACATTAATGATCTGACACATGACTAGGGGATACTAAATCCTTGTGTTTAACATATGGAAAACTTTCAGAATGTGGCACAACTGAAGATTAAATAAAGGACAGAAGTACCCCCAGGACTACCTTACCAGTTCTTAATTCTATTTCAGTACCCTCATTCTAAGTGAAAAGTCATCAAAGTATTCCCCAAATGGATTCCTCTTGGTTGCATATAGTAGCAGATTTTGGTCCCCATCTGTCTTGGCCAGTCTTTTTGCTCTTTCTCTTTCTCCTTCTCTTTCTCTTTCACTTTCCATGAGTGCTTTTCACATGAGAGGCACACAGTCTTGGTTTTATGATCATCTTTACTTCGGTGTAATTGTTTCAATGTGCTCACTATAGCTTTAATGGTTTAAGCCATAAAGTTTAAAGACTTCAGAGAATTCACCTGAATGGAAAGAGTTCGTTATGGTTGAAAATGACATACACTGCTGTTAATTTAAATAAATACAAATAAACCCGCAGAAGTGTTGTCCAGATGGTTTGTTTCTTTAGCAGAAATAATGGGGTGGGTCACAAATCCAGTGTTCATTAAGATTTAAAAAATCCATTTGCTAAAGAGAAAATGCAAAAGCTGCCAATAAAAGCTTTTGCACAGCCACAAGAACTCTGCTTTCAAACTTCTTGAATTTTTAATGCATTTGGAAAGAAAGGGGGATGGAGGAAGAGAATTAATACAGATGTTTTCAAGGTGAAATATCTCAACATTTTTAATGGACTCCAAAATTTAAGCTCTGAAGCTTCTGTGCCTATTGCAGAAGCAATGCAGTTGTGTCATTTAAATTCAGAGAGAGTTTTTTCATTGCCAAAGAAAATGTTCTGACCACACAAAGTTAGGAAACATTTTAGCAGGCTAAAATCTCAGTCAAATAACAAAGAATATCTTTTGGAATCTCCTCTTTTTTTTTTTTTTCCCCTCTTTTTATCATCAATCTTTAACGTTCAAGGAGAATTTTTACTGTGTGCATTCTAAATTCTCTAACATGAAGACCGTCCAGAAAGTAATATTTAACAAATGCATTTTCTTAAATACCAGCTCACCTTCTATTATTGTTTCTCAGAAAGATATATTCTTCAACTGTGTTTGTAAGCCTGGATAGCACAAATCCTGATGCTATATTCAAAAACCAAAAGTTATATTTACCTTGGTGTTGCTTGATTTTCATCAATACTTCATAATAAAAGAATTTATCCCTTTTTAACTTCTGCATCATCTTCACTTAATAGTTCTCTCACTCTGTTGAACGAAACATTCTTATTGTTTGTTGTTTTGTTCTGTTTTGCTTTTCTCACTGAAACTGTATCAGTATAAACTTGTGTACAATTGGCCTTACATTTAAATCATGTTCTGTTACAGTGTGACTGTTTCCTGGGTACTTATATCACTAGATATCATCTGTTTTTCATATCATTGCATGCCAGATTTTGTATGAGCTGAATTTTTTCTAGGCTCAGTCTCATTTTATAATGTTTTGGACAATGATCCTTATCTATTCTGGCTTATTTGATGTATTGCCGCATTTTCCCTGGTATTGAAAAATTCTTCCAAGTTATTATCATTTTTAAATGTAACTGTTAGCTTTGAATTTCTCTTTCTAAACTATTTTTATGTGTGTTAAAGAAGACAGACACTATTACTGATGACTACAAATTGAAAATATTGAAAATTTGCAGGCAACAAAATTGTTTACGGATTCAGTCAGATGTTTTTGATTTTGGCTCTTCCTACTGTTATGAAAGCAATGTTTTAAAAGACTGACATCAAATACTGATTTGAAATACTTACAGCTTCCTAAAATATTCTATGGTTACACACATACATATACATGTATGAATATATGTATGTATGTATTTATGACAGTTACCTCAGAAAAATGCACTTGTGACAGGAAAGATGACAAAATAAAGAGGTGTGATATTTTAAGGGGTGGTCTGTTGACTGAGCAGTTATAGGTGAAAAAAATATAATCAGGTTATTAGACATGGACTGATGTGAAGTGCATCAGACATGCATACTCCCCAAAAAAATCATGCTCATCATAGAAATTATTTCTATAACACAGATCTGTGGTTTTGCATATACAGATGGATTCTTACATCCATTTGCCTTAAATATTTAAGGAGGATCAGTGAAAATCTGACCTGCCTATTGAATAATCTGTCCTTCTAATACAGTGGCAAACATTTTCCCACCTTTAAGAGAAGAATATGAAGATGGCTTTTCTAGACATCATGTTTCTCAAAAGGGCTGGTGTCATTATCACACTCTTATTCCTTCTTCTCCTTCTCCTAAGGCTTTTTATCTCTGTCTTGTTTACCCTTTTGGTCGAGATGTTTATGTTATCAGGCAAAATCCCAATCTTACAAAATTTTAAGGAGTTCCAGCAAAGAGGTAAAATGTTCAAATGTCTGCCTGTTGCAAAAGTACTCACACTTTATTTTGCTGTGAACTTCATTTTATATTGAGTATACAATTCTCAGACAAATAGAGAAGCTTATTCTTTCATAATAAAGTTCTCTTCTAATAATTGGTTCATGGAGCAATATATGCACTTGTAAATGTAAAAAATGTTTACAATAAATAGGCTTTAAGCTTGGGACATTATTTTTAATCACTTTTCAGTTCTTTCTCATAAAATTCAAAGAACATATCAATGTCAGGCGTGAGGTAATAGGCTTTATTCTGACACATCTGTTTAAAAGGTGAACTGGATCTTTATCACCATACTTTTGTTCATAATACCAAATAACTGTAATTTTCATGTCCATATGCCTGATAAGGCAGATTAAGTTTTTTTACAACATTTTCATAATGTGTAGATTTTGCTACATGAAATATAAATATTTTCTCTTTTTGTATGAATTAAAATGATTTAATACTCTTCTGAACATAATTAACTAATTTGCCTGAGCGATCAAAATGTCCATGCATTGATTTAATTCCTATTTCCCACTCAGGTGTTTATGATGAAGTAAATTTTTAGTTTCTATATGTATACATAAATATACACAGGGAATGAACTTAATAAAAAATGCAATATTTGTTTTAGCTGAGCCCTGCAAGGCAGCTATCATCTTAACTTCAGACATATTCCAGACAAGTGTTTTGAAAAGCAAAGTTGGTGTCTTTATTTATTTTATAAGAACAAGACCATCATTATATATTTTAAGAGAAAAATGTACTTGCAAAAATATCTTTTCTAAGCTAGAATGAGAGTGTGTCCTGCAAAAAAGAATTGCTGCTGTCTACTGCTATTAATAAGTAATCAGACATATCTCCACTCTTCCACACTTCTTCTTTTTGTCAATCAGGCTAACCCCTGAAAGTTGTGCTATGGGGCATCCATTTTCCTGATGAGCAAAGAAGCCATCTGCTGAAGAAGGGGCTCCTTTGTTAGTCTGGTGAAGTACCCTTCTGATGAACTTTCACATTATTGAAGCTGTAATGTTCTATGCAATCTGACAACCTGGAGCACATTCTTTCCAGACAATGACACGGGAGAACTAGTAAAACAAGGGACTTCTCCTTGGTTTTGCAGAATGTTCATGCTTATTCTGAGTGCACTCCCCAACTGCTTCTAACTAAAAGTATTCTTTGTTCTGATTCCTTTTGTGTATTGCTTTCAAAAACACACATTTCCCACATATTCAGCATTGGTTTGGCAGCCTGAATAGTTTCACCAGAGCATGTTATAGAACACTGAAGTATTCATCTTGCTCTAGTAATATTACTTAAATCCTGCTGGGGAAAAGACATCCCTGGTGGTGAAACATTTGACCAGCCTTCAACACATATATACATAATATCATTGGCAACTCTTTATCACATAAAGGCTAACTTTAAGATTTATATTCCTGGGTCATCTGAGACAGTGTTTTAACATTAAAATATACATAGTACAGTAAGATAAAATAGAGCCTAACAACAGAAAAAAATCTTTGCTATGGTTCTTTTTACTCCATCTAACACTAAAACTGTTCCTTTCACCTTCCTCTATTTCTATATTTTTGTAACATTTCAGTGTTACTCTCACTTCTTCCACTTACCAGCATATTTATATAGCCCTTTATATAGAGATGTGTAGATTCCTTTTTTTCTTTTTCTTTCTTTTTCTTTTTCTTTCTCTTTTCCTTTTCCTTTTCCTTTTCCTTTTCCTTTTCCTTTTTCTTTTTCTTTTTCTTTTTCTTTTTCTTTTTCTTTTTTCTTTTCTTTCTTCTCTTTCTCTTTCTCTTTCTTTTTCTTTTGCTTTTGCTTTTGCTTTTGCTTTTGCTTTTGCTTTTTCTTCTTTCTCTTTCTCTTTCTCTTTCTCTTTCTCTCTCTTCTTTGTGCATAACCATCCTTTCTTTAACAGAGAAGATTGATAAGGGCTAAGAGTGGACTAACCTTTTGCTACAGTAACACAGTTCTGAATTGAGCCTTCATCTATGACTGATTCTGAGTCAACATTAATAAAATGCTCCTATGCAGGACTGACGTTGTACAGACTTCAAAATGTCGAAGAAGCTAAAAAAAATTTCACAAATATTCGTTAGATAGATAGATAGATAGATAGATGCAGTGAATTCACTTGGGTTGAATTTTAGAAGTAACTATGGAAACTAACTTTTCTCTGAAGATATTAAAAATCTGTTTGGTCATGATCCTGTGCCACCTACTCTAGGTGAACCTGCTTTAGCAGGGGAGCTGGAATAGGTAATCACCAGAGGTCCCTTCCAGCGCCAACTGTTATGTGATTCTGTGGTATTTAAGACTATTTGAGGATAGTAATCTTCAGATAACAGGAACAATTGAGAAATTTTAAATGAGATGGCAATTTATGCTTTCCATAATTGCAACTGACATTGGTCCCACCGCTATACATATATTTGCTTATCTTCTGATCAGAACACTGATTATCTCTCCGCAGGTTTTTTGGAATGCAGGAAAGGGCACAAGCAGGAGAAAGGGTTAATCACAGTGTGAGAGCGCGGTTGCAGAGGTTCTCCAAAAGAATGAAGCCTGAAAAAATAGACACAAATATCTTCTATATTTAATGATCCATACGGTTGCACTAGCATTGCAGGTAGTGCATTGAGCGATGATATTTGCTGTTCAGATAAATCACCTTTAAAATTTTTCTTTGAGTGAAGCTTGTTGCTGGCCTCTTTCTCTGTATTGTATTTCCATTTACTTCAACTGCCATAGTCTCTTAGGAAACAATGTTTAAAAAATAATGGTAATTAAAATTTAAAAAAAGCTGATTGACAGGGAATCTGGAAATCTTCCATTTATTCTGTTCCTTAGACACTTCAGTTCAATATCCCAGTCCAGAGCAACTAACATAGACAAAAAGGAAACAAAGCATATGTTGACTAGATGTTATTACTCGTAGAACCTGAAAACTGAACCTGACAAAGCACTTGGCACAAGGGTAAGAGGTGTCAGAGAATCTCTGGAAATGTGGATGGAATTGTCATGTTTCTTTGCACTTCTTGAAACCAATATTAGAGCTTAGTTTTGGGTTCGGGTTTTTTTTTTTTTGTATTTCCTTCTAGAAGTTTACCTAGGATCCTTTCTCCTAATTTAATGCAGTATTTTATGTTCTTGCAAATGTTTTATGGCTCCAACACAATAGATTCAATACCACTACCAGGCAGTGAAGCTCAGCCCTTAGCTGCATCCAATATTCTCTCTGTAACAGCTCTCTGGAAACTCACCTAAAATTTCCATCTTAACAAGTTATTTCTATGCTGTTGTACTCAATTTTTGCTCAGCTAAATAGTGCCCGAATTATAGAAACTGTTTAATATAGTTGGCATCCAGCAAGTATTTGGCTGCAATTAGTAGATTTAGCACTTTTTCTCATAAAGTGTGATTTTTGTTTTGGAATTTAACACTATAGCCTGCCCAGGATGAAACTTTAGCTGAGACGAGGAGAGTTGCTGTTCAAGAAGCATGTTTGTAGTTCCTTTATAACATCAAAAATTTGCACTTCAAAGTGGCACAGAAGTCATTTCCAGCTAGACGGATAGTTGAAAGATAAAGTGATAGTTACTTGGAAAACTGTTGCTTCCAATCTGCTTTTTTTTTTTTGGGGGGGGGGGGAAATATTTCTATTAAAAAAGCAATATAAAATTGGTCAATACTGGTCATTTTACAATGGACTTTTAACAAAATCATAGAATGGGTTGGGTTGGAAGGGACTTTGAAGACCACCTAGTTCCAACCCCCCTGCTGCGGGCAGAGTCACTTTCAACTGGACCAGATGATCCAAAGGGAAAATTAAACCAGCAGTCTTTACTGGTGCAATGTCTGAGATGGATGCATGTCAAGGCATGTAATACTCAAACGTTTACATGACTCATGTTCAGTTTTACCTGGAAATGAAAAGGCAACAGGTGCAGTATCACAGAGTAAGTTTTTTTCTGAAAAAAAAAAAGAACTAAAATAAGAAATAAGCATATGTACTCTGGACTAGCTGCTGTATTTCAATAGTATTGAAATACATAAATGAAAGATGCATGAAAACTTACAGCATTTTGTTTTTTGAGATAACAAACACAGCAGTTATGAGATCTGAAACCAATGAAAATACCATGGACCAGATTTCTGAAGATAATTAATAAAGGTACTTCAGTAGCTCAAATGCCAGACCACCATTGAATCTAAGTTTATCGGTCCTACTGCAAATTCCACTAAAAATACACTCTAGACACATAAAAATATGCAGAAATCTGTACCGTGACTTTTTGTTCTGCTGATAATGCAAAAATAACCCACTCCTAGGAATGGGTGCTATGAAAGTATCTCTGCATTTCTAGTATTTCAGCAGTACACTAAAGTTCTATTTTTTGTTTTGTTTTGTTTCTAAAGGTTTCTGCCTGTTTCTGGATACTTATAGTATTACACGTAAAATAAAAGCAGATATAGCCGCATATTTTTCTATGAGATCTTCTGGTCCAAAAGACTGTCTTTTTCTAAGAGTTCTTTTGAAAAAATTCTTTCTATTTCCTGTTTCATATAGTCTTTTTGAATAGCCAATTATCTAGTTTTATAGGACAATCCTCCAGAGCTTTTTCTAAAGATGAGATTTTATTGACTTAAAAGAAAGAGGCAGTATCTTTAGCGAGGCCACTGTCAGCCCACTACTCCAAAAGCAGGAATCCATAAGCATTTTCCATCTCTTTTGTATCATTTTTGGATATTATTCTACAATTTACAACGCAAATTTCTTAGAATCATAGGATAATTAAAGTGCAAATAGATGCTTAACTTCGTTGTGTCCACCTGAACCATTTATTGCAGAAATTATTGTATTTTGGTGAAATCAAGAGACCCATATTCAAATCCCTGTATTCAAATACATAGCAAAAAAAGAGAGAAAGAAAATTCTGGATTTATCATGTGATATCATGTGATAATTAAGCACCCTGAAAGACAAATGAAGTTAGAAATGAAAGTCAACCAAAACAAACCTTATTAATAATAACTTCTAAAAACTCTGCATGACAGCCATATTTCCTTTCGGTTATGCATTCAAGGTGAATTACTAAAAACAGTAAGAGCAACAGAATTTAAGAGTGAATAAAGCTATGTAATCACTTATTAACTTGATACAAGGATATTCCTCCTACAGTTTTGAAACGTAGTCAAATTCAGCACAATTATGTCACTTTTATGCTCCTTGACTGATCAACCACCTTCAGTGCTATTAAGCAAGATCTTCCTGAAAACTTGCATGATTTTCATTTTTTGACTCTCTCCTTTCCTCACTCTTCATCTATGTAAAACCGTTAGTCTTTCAAAGAACAGGAAGTGCTCTTTTTCTTCCCACCCTCCATTTCCAATTGCTTACTTCTGTTCTTCCAGGGCCTTTTTCTACAGAAAATATAATGCACAAGAAAAATTCACGGTCAAATCAGCCTTTCATTGCTTATTGTTTCAGTACAACTTTCTTACCTGACAAATGAAAGTCATTCCCATTACATCATCTCTTGCTAACAGTCACAGCAGGGGCTCCAATACAGTGCCATGACAGCAGCTCACTTTTAAGTGCCATTTTTTGTCTTTGATATCACTCTGGCTCTTCAGAGTCCAATTTTATTTGCACTTGTTTAAGGTGTAGTTTCTTGCAAATTACAGAGCTAAAACTCTTTTCTAGATACATATCTACTGCTTTTCAGTTAATACAATGTTTTGTCCCTGATTTGACATCCACTGGTAAGTCCTGACCCACTTATATTCATCCACTGTACTTTTTCCTGGCTTTTGCCTTGCCTTTTTAAATTTTTCCATCAGCTACTCCATCATCTCTTTACAATCAGGCATAATCTACTTTCCTTCATTTTCAAGGACCTTCACAACCCTGAAACACCCAACTATCATATCTTATTTATGATAAAATATCATCTCACACCTCAGATGGATGGGCCACTGTTTGTTATATTCTCAAATAAGCTTTATGCTACATCTCAGACATGGGAGGAGTTTCTCAGAAATATTTTCAGAGCAGCTAACTGTTAACATATTTCATCTCTCCACTTAAAATTCTGCATCGTGATGCTTGTGAAAAATGTTGGTATCAGTTTGCTGATGTACCCATTCCTGTTGCATATTGATTTAGACAATATTGTCTCACAGGTTTTGTATTTATCAACCTCTTATGACTGCTTTTATGCATAAAAAATGAGTTAATCATGGCAGGAATTGTCTTTTATCCCTGTGTTTGAAATGTTTTGCAGCTTGGATTATGATTGCATGAAAGCAAAATTTAGCTGTACTTTTAGTATGACATGAGCGAGTATTATGCTTTCAGTAGATTGCATTAGATCTTTGATATTCCTGGCTGCGTAAAAGTAGGAACTGAATGAATTTAGAAAGAACTGAATCTCAGCTTTGCTCCCATATGTTTTCACAGCCACTGCTAGTGATTTTTTTAGTCATGCCCTTTCTTCATAGCTGTAGACAAACACTTTCATTGTCTTAAGACTGAAAATATTTTTTACTTCCATATTTTTCTTCATTTAGAAAGAAACAATTGTGATGACTTCTTATGTTAATTGGGACTGTGATAGTAAACAGATATTACTGAGGTAATAAAAGTGGGACAAATATAAGCAGCTTCACAACTGCTTTCAGACATAAAAGCTACAGATAATGACATTCAAGATACTGATGAAACGCTGATTTGTGTAATGTGTTTATAGTATGGTTATTGTATTCTTCATTATTTAAAAATACAGTGTTGCATCACTTCATTTCTTGTAACTGCTGGTACCAGTTGGATATATGTTTACTTTGCACTTCATGATGTAAAAAAATGTGTTAGAGAAAGAAAAGTAAGGATGAATAAATAGTAAATACATAACTTTAATATACATGTGCTGCACATACATCGAACTCATCAACAGGCACTGTCAGGCCACATTGCTGTGCCCAGCACAAGTTCAAGGTCTAATGGGCTGTAATGATGCATTTGGCAAACAGACAAAACTCCAAGCACATACAAGAATGTATTGACTGGAGTCCCAGTGATCAAAAAGCATCCAGTGGGCCAGAACAGTGGTCTAACTCAGATCAAAACGAAAACGGAAACAACTTGAAAATCTTCAACATAAGTTGCTTTTCTCATTCTTTTGATTGATGGATCATTCTATTTTCTACTCTCCAACAGGCCAACAGACACATGTGGCTTTGGCAAAGCCTCACCAAACTTGGGAGCATCATGTTCTAAGCAAAACCACAAAAAAGCAACAAAGAATTTTATCACAGTAGCATCAAGGTTGGAAACCATTTATACTGGATGTTTCACAGAAAAAAGCACTGAATTAACCTTTTTTTAAACTGTCTGTAGAGACAATGTGAAAAGATAGCAGAGAAAGCAACTTAGCTGGTCACTGGGTGAACAGGGGACAGAAATTATATGCAGGATTCCTACTTTGTTTTCCTAAATTGGGATTTCAGTGAAATTTTATTGCTTAATATCAATAGATTAATCTACAATACCTATATTTAGAAGGTAGACTAGCCTTGGGGACTGAGTACCAGGAACATATACTATCCGGGAATAAATATTCTGCTTTAGCAGTGTTGTTTATTGTCACCATCGGATTAACTTCAACCTGCTTAGTATCCTTATAAGTCTTCTGAAGACCTATATTCTGAATCCAATACAGTGCATCACAACTATAGTCTCACAATTTTTGCATATCGATATATTGGATAGAATATTCACTCTGCTAACAGGACTCTTGTTTTAATTTTTTTTCCTTAGGTTGAAAGTCTTTGAGCCCCCATCTCTCACTTCTTGAGAAAAGAATTTAACTGGTTGTCCATAGACTGAATGAGGATATTTCACATCTATTTTTGTATCTGAGTCAATATGGATCCAAGAATGCTAGAGCCAAGGGCCAGAGAGTATGATGTAACACTGAGCACGGCATGTAGAATCAAAGAATTGGAGAATAAACCAGGTTGGAAGGGACCCATCAGGATCATTGAGTCCAAATCCTGTCCCTGTGCAGGACACTACAAGAGTCACATCATGTGTTTGAGAGCATTGTACAAACTCTTCTTGAACTGTCAGGCTTGGTGCTGTGTCCACTTCCCCGAGAAGCCTGTTCCAGTCCTCAGCCACCCACTGGGTGAAACACGTTTTCCTGATGTCCAACCTGAACCTCTACTCACTCAGCTTCATGCCAGTTCCTCAAGACCTGTCAGTGGTCACAAGAGTGAAGTACTTGTCCCTCTGCTTCCCCTCACAAGGATGTTGAAGACCAGCTGGGTGGCAGTTGCTCTCAGTTTCTGCCTTACTCCTGAGATCATCACTGTTATAAAAGATAGATAAAACTAGAAAGTTTTTTCAGGCAAGAATTGAACAGAAAAAAAGAACAGCAAATGTTATAATACCAATAGTTTGTGTGAGAATAAATAAAAGCACAATAAAACCTGTGCAAGGTCTGCAATTACTTCCTAACAAGCACACATATAAATCCTGAAGATGCAGAGAACAGAAGTATCTGTATTCATAAATGTAGTTATTGCTAGTACCACCAACACACAGACACTACAAGGCTGTCATGCCAAATGTACTTCAATAATTTCAGAGAAGAATATTGAAGATGAACATCTCTGCATGCGTTTGCATGTACATTAGGCCAGAAGATGAACACTGCTTTCTAATTAAATGAGCGATTTTAGGATAAGTGTAATAACTGGAATCAGATCACATAAGAAATGTAACGGGCACTGCAGTCAGGCTGAGAGGCCTCTTATAGCTTTATAATTTGTTACCTATTGTGTGCACATACCTGAGAAAACAGGCATTTCCTGGATAAGTTCATAATGTAATGGGTGAACAACTGGCACAAAGGGCTGAAATAAATGGGGTTACATCAGGCTGGCACTTGTCACTAGTGGGATTACACAGGGCTCCTTCTCAGGGCTAGTTCTCTACAATGCCTTCATTTAATGACCTGGATGAAGGACTTGAAGGGATACTAAGTTTAAAGACCATACTAAATTTGGAGAAGCTGTTGACTCCCTCGAAGGCAGAGAGGCCCTGCAGAGAGATCTGGACAAATTAGAGGTCTGGGCAACCACCAACTGCATGAAGCTTAAGAAAGACAGGTGACAGATTCTACATCTGGGATGGGGCAACCCTGGATGTACAGACACACTGGGGAATGAAATGCTGGAAAGCAGTGCTGTGTCCTGGTCCTGGGGAGGTCCTGGTCAACGGCAAGTTGAATATGTCAGCCATGTCCTGGCAGCCAGGAGGGCCAAGCATATCCTGGGGGTCATCAGGCCGAGCATCGCCAGCAGGGCAAGGAAGAGGATTGTCCTGCTTTGCTTTGCTCTGCTCTGCTCTGGGGCAGCCCCACCTCGAGTGCTGGGGGCAGTTTTGGTCACTGCAATATAAGATGTAAACCTATTAGAAAGCATCCAAAGGAGGTGATTGGGAAGATGGTGAAGGTGGTGAAGGGTGTAGAGGGGAATTGATACAAGAAGCAGCTGAGGTCACTTGGTCTGTTCAGCCTGGAAAAGAGGAGGCTGAGGGGAGACCTCCTTACAGTCTACAACTTCCCTGTGGGGGGAAGAGGAGGGGCAGACACTGATCTCTTCTCTCTGGTAACCCAAGCGAATGGTATGAAGTTGTGTCAGTGGGTGTTTAGGCTGATATTAGGAAAAGGTTCTTCAGCCAGAGGGTGATTGGGCACTGGAACAGGCTCCCCCAGGAAGTGGTCGCAGCAAGTCTGTCTGACTTCAAGAATCTTTTGGACAGTTAACTCAGCACATGGTGTAGTTCCTTGGGCTGTCCTGGGCAGTTACAGTAGCTGAACTTCAGTTATCCTTGTGGGTCCCTTCCAATTCAGGATATTTTGTGATTCTATGATTTATCACATTTTAGAAAGAAGTAA
Organism: Ptilonorhynchus violaceus; assembly: GCA_013397565.1. Lineage (NCBI taxonomy): Eukaryota > Metazoa > Chordata > Aves > Passeriformes > Ptilonorhynchidae > Ptilonorhynchus > Ptilonorhynchus violaceus. Next base: position 392,439 of record VZRJ01008188.1, on the reverse strand, counting down.
AAATTGTTTCCAGAATGACTTGATGTAATCTGATGTTATATTTACTTATCACATAATAGTGGCTTGCCTATTTTATCCAAGTTGTCTTCCCTGCAATGAGAATGGTAAACATTTCACAGTAGGAAACCCTTTATTTCGTGCTCTCATCAACTCTCTGGTCCTTGATGCTTATCATAGTTTCCTGTTGAACACTGAGACACATAATGTGCATATTCTGCCAGAACAGCAACCTACTGTGGATTTCTGACCAGAATTCAGATCAAGTATGCAACAGTTGGAAATGATATGACAGTGTTATTTCTGCCAACATATGATCATGTTTTGATTTGTTTATTTTGTCAGTGCAGAGGTGGATATTCTTTACAGCACTTTTATTTCACTTTGCCTTTTTCTGAGAAGAAAGTATGTCTTTCAAGAATTTTCCACATATTTAAGAACACTGATAGTTCTCCATTTGGACCATGTGTTTTTAAGTTATCCAAATACTAAAAATGTAAAAAAATGCTATATCTAAACTTTACATCTGGTTTCAAATGCACACCCATATATTTAAGAATCACAGATGTTTATGCAGTAAAACAAAGGATGTTTCTGAATCTTCTATTGTTCTAATCCTTTCATTTCCACCATAATAATGTTTTTGTCTTTTTTCCCAACTATTGGGTTTAGTGGTGATGATCTGTTCATGCCAGGGCAGCTGTGGTGATTTATACTGGCTAAGAAATTAAACCTCTGTTTTCCAGTAACTGTATTCTGTGGGTCGGTTTTTTTCATTTTATTTTTCTTTTTTCTCCCTTTAGTTTATGTTTCTGAATTCATTTTTTCTTTGCTTTAAATGAACTTTTTTATACTGCAAATGCTGGACATTGTACTTTCATTAATTGCAGTGCTAGTTTCACCTTGTATTCTTTCATGACAAAGAAGAGTGGTGTACTAAGCGAGAGGCTTCCAGGAGAGCTGTCAGGGCTTGGGTGTGTGTCTCTCATGTCTTGTGGTATTATACTGAAGTTATTTCTTCAGATGTTTAGACCTTTTGCATAGTGAAACAAATTCAATAGGCTGTAAAATTTTTCAGGCCTAAATCACCATGACTTTACCCCAGTAAAATACCAGTGTAATACTCTTGGCATCTTTAATATTATTCCAGCATAAACCTCTAACTATTATTTCAGAAAATTAGGTCTTTTATTTTTAGAGACTTTTGGAAAGCAAGGAAACTGTGAGCTTGTGGAGTTTGTGCCATTTAATTGAATATTCATGAAGAAAATTTAGAGTATGAACATTCAGTGCTAATCTGTAGAGTTTTCATTTGAAATCTTCTACCTATTTTAAAATATGTGTTCCTCATTTAATTAAATATAAAATAAATTGGGATTTCTAAAATAATGTGGGTAAAAATCCATCACTTCAAGTTCCATCCAATGTCCACTGAAATAAATGTGCATAATGTAATTTACATTACAATGTTTTCATAAAAATGAGTTATGATCTATCTTACTCTGTGTCAAACCTAAATCATCAAGTTCACGTATTAAAGTTAAGAATCTTGGGTATAACATTAAGAATCTTGTTAACTTGGAGTCAACAGAAATGAAAAGTGGTAAGAGCTGTTTGTAAATGACAAAGACTGCATCATGTTTCTCTGTAGGTTTGTTGGAAAACGCTTTATGTCTCAGGAAATAGATTTAAAAATTGCTAAAATTATAAGAGAACAGGATAGCTAACTGGATTGGATACTATTTTATTCCTTAAATATTGCTGGTGATGCTATCCCACAGTTAAAGTATTGCTTTAGAAGCTGCATAAACATAGTGTTTTCTGCACCTCCTGTGACAATAACACACTGGTACACAGTGAAGTGTGCTGTCTTTTCTGTGAAATGGTTACCACAAGAGTAATAACTGCAAATGTTGATACTAATCCCATTTTTCAGATTCTATCTGACACCTCCATATGGTCAACTAAAAATGTGTAGGAGGGTTGAGATGCTAGTGAACATGCTCAGTTGTGATTCTAGTTTTATAATAAAATGCAAAGGAAAAGTAGAACAATAAAAAAAGGAACATTTTTATTTTCATTCTTATATGACTGTAACATAAAAGAAAACTATACCTTCAACTTCCTCATTTGTGCCAGCATCCAAACACAACATAAAGTTTGTATCAAAGCATAGGTTCACTTTTTTTACGCTACCTTATTTATCCAGTGGTGCCCTTTAGGCATTACATTTGCCATTTCTGTCTGTGATAAAGTTACACATTTATGAGAGTTTATACTACCATCTAGTGTAATCTTCTTTCTTTTTAAGAAAATATTGTCTTGCACATGAACAAATCCCCAAACCCACAGTTACTGATATTAGTGAATATACTTTGCTGAAAATACATTTGTCCATGTGTTAGAAACAATGATATTTCCTTGAGGTCAAATATTAGTTAAGTTTATGATTTTAACTTTTGAGCATAGGAGACATGTTTTATTAATTACAGAAACAAATTTGGATTATAGTGAAATGGCTGCCCTCCACAATCTTTAATTCAATTAGTGAAGAAATTGCCTGTCTTTACTGAGATAACGGAAGCTTAATTGGTGCCCCTTCCTTCCTTCAGTATTCTGTATTAAGGAGTAGAATATTAATGTCTACCAAGAAAGGATGCAGAAATCAAAAAGATGAAGAAACAAACCATGTTTTAAATGCTGAAACCTGCTATTTGAGGCTTGAATTAAGAAGCTTTCATGCATACTTTGCTGATTTAATTTTCAGAAGGCAGAGAAAAGGAATCTAGTTTACCCAAGAGACTTCCACATTCCAGTGGGATTATTTAGAGTTTGCCCGTGAGCGGAGGTAATATGCTGTGACTGAAAGAAGAAGCAAGAAAGATTATGTAATGAGTATATAACATATGTAAGGAGGGTTCTGGGAATCAGGATTTTATCTTCCTAATTGATGCACATTCAGGCTGGACTATTTTAGCCCCATGAGAAATTCAAATGAAATCAATGGGATGTATTCTGAAGTAAGATGCAAGTAGAGGGATGGGCTGTTTACTTGCTGACCTGTTCATTACCAACACCTCTTTCAAATCTAATGTAATAGGAAACATAACATGGCACCCAATCCAAGGTCTTGTTAAGCATTTCTTTGGCTTGGAATAAGAATCTGTGGCCATTATCACATAGTGATTAGATTAATTAGACAATTAGTTTAATTTAGATACTCCAGAATTTGGAGTTTATGGAAAAGAAGAGAAAGAAAAGAAACAAAGGGAAGAAAGAAAAAAAAGGCAGGGAAGAAAGGGAAAGAAGGGAAGGAATGGGAGGGAGGGAGAGAGGAAGGGAGGGAGAGAGGAAGGAAGGAAGGAAGGAAGGAAGGAAGGAAGGAAGGAAGGAAAGAAAACACCCAGCGGGGGAGGAAGGAAGGAAGGAAGGAAGGAAGGAAGGAAGGAAAGAAAACACCCAGCGGGGGAAAAAACCCAAAACCAAACAACCCAGCTTATTACCACAAATCACTATTCCTCTTCAAAATAGAGGGATAAGATCTTCTATCCTAAATTTCAGATATCTGAGCCTTGCCATCTTTTTAGTGCTAGTATGTTGCCAAATCACCTATTAAGTCATTTTAGAATTTAATAGTGATAATTATTTTTCTACAAGAAACTTCCATTTCCTGTCTGGAAAAGGTGCCTGATCATCCTCAGAATTATCTACCTTCCCAATGATAATGGTCTTCCTTACAGGTTTTTGACAAAGTCTAGTTTGCTGCTGCATGTGATTGCTTGGTCTCTGCTAGCAGTTTCACTGATTTGTGAACATCTGCAAAGCAAATACAAAACCTGTGTCCAGCAATCAGGCAGCTCTTCATCTTCCTAATTAATTTCAAGGCATGTTCTAGCATTTCACTGTTCAAGTAATTTATTCAAATTCTAATTTTTCACCAGAGAGCACACATGCTTGTAACAGTTGTATTTCCAAATTTTTATATCTTATCTCTAAATTTAGCATCTGACTTAGGAGTTGCTGTGTGTGTTAGCTTCTGACAGGGAACTGGAAGACAAACGCAATGGTGAAACTATACAAGATTAAATAATTTTTGTGTGCAACCCAGAATTTTCCTCGAGTGCAGTTTCATTTCATGCATCTCACACTGAGGCGAATTCACAATATTGCAAGGGTGACACCTGAAAACTGAAGAAGGAAAGACTTACTAAAAGAGTTTATTAACCTTCTGTGATATTGGTCTAAAACACAGATTGCATTTCCTATATGACATTTTATATACTGACATTATAGAAATGCTTGAAAATTAATATTTTTAAGTGCCAACACAACAGCACAGCAATTTTACTATAGCCTTGAGTATAAATACAGCCTGTTTACTCTGTATGTTATGGTAGATAATATTAGAGATAATCTGATATAGCATATTTCAAGTAATTGCAAATAAAATTGAATTTGTAAATTCCTTCATTTGATGATTCTCAACAGAACATGTATCTATTGAACAATTTATTTCCTTTTAAAAAATGTTCAGAAGAGTAATTTAATGTGAACAAGGTGGATGTACTCTCTTTTAAAAGGATTAATTCTAACCCTTTAATTATTGGAGATTATCTTTCTTTTGGAAGAATTAATTAATGCCAAGGATTTTCTTTCCAGTAAAATTTTAATTGGAAATGCTCTGAAATAAATGAAAATCACTTCTTAAAACATTTGGTATAATATTGACTCTGGGTTTTATGCTCTCATTGTAGTTTTATAACCTTTTCCTTATGCCTCTATTTTACTTTTTTCTCCTCTTTACAGCTTAATACCACCTTTTATACTTCAAAATATATCTATTTTAATAGATTCATTCACTGTATTTATTTTAGTGTTCAGTATGTGACCTCTTTATTTGTTCCTGTGACTACCAGAGGGCTCATCACTAAACCAGATCTCTTCGAAGCAGTTCTAAACTTGCATGACAATGGTTGCCATTAAAAATTCACAATGAGCATGTGATTTCTATGGGAACTGATAGCATTTTGGCTCAGTTCAGCATCATAGCTAAAAGCATAAAACTTGAATTAGTCCAGGTGATTTAGGTTTAATTCTCTGAATCACTGTTTTCTAGCTTTGTAGTATCATATGAGTTTAGTTTCCTGGGGCTTTATACCAAGCTGTCCAAACTAAAAATTATGTTTTCTTGTGACATGAGGTGATATGTACCAACACAGGCTTTTTGAGAATAATCATTATCACTCTCAAAATGGAAGAGACCATTTTTCAAAAAAAAGACATGCAAACTTCTGTAGTATCTCTTACTATAATTTCAAGTAAATCCCAGGTTTATTATAAGTACTTAGAAATAAAAAATAACCTATTTGTAACATATCCTTTAATAACTGGTATTGTCCAAATATTTAATTGATATATCCACTTATTTCCAGAGAAATGGATAATAGAAATTTAAGTAATGAAGAAGCTAGCAATAGAAACAGACATACAGTTTACAGAGCTGTTTCAGGTGTTGCTGAATTCAATAACTTGTGGTACTAGAACAAAGGCCATACAAAAACTAAAAGGAGTAAAATTCAAAGCCTGTAAAAGAAACATTTTTCACTCAAAATGAGAGTATGCTTTGTTACATCTTCCCATGAAACAACAAAAGTCACGGATGTTATTAGATTGGATTGGATGCTTGCACAGATATTAATGATATTCAGTTCTCAGAATTAATCTTAATGTTGTAGAGTATGGCTAGATGTAAACATAACTAACAGCTGTCATTTCTGGTGTTCTGCTGAAGGATGTGGTCTTGGTCCCTGCTGGATACGTGAGAAGGCACAACATAGATCCATGATAATTCTAAAGTCCTTGAGAAATTCAGAGAATCATTTTTATCTGAAAATCACACCACAGAAATACAAGAAGGTTAAAACTCAATGCTTTGATAATAATAGAAGACAGATTTTTCACTCTATCTATGGGTAGATTTGGTCAGAAAATTGCAGAAAAAAAATTGATTTTATTTTTTAGAAAAAAATACCTCTTTGTCAAAGACAAGTTGTTCTGGTGAAAAGTACTGCCAGTTTTCTTAATTTCTCTGAAATATGACCTTGGGAAGCTGCATGGTTGCATGACATTTCATCAGGTGGCACATTGGAAGAGCAACATTGTGGAGCATGTGACTTCAAGAAAGCTCTGCTGTACATGCTGAGCACATCTTGTAGACCCCCAGGGCCTCCTATTTTCAACTCTAGATTCATAACTAGGCTGTTTTGTCACTTGATGTATTTTAGCTGCACTGTCCTGATATTCATAGGAGGGAGAGATTTAATAAAAATGTAAGATCGCTGTATTATTCTACACCTCTTTTATTCTGATTAAATATTTAAGACAAGCTTTCTCTGGAATCTTCTATTTTGTATTTTTTATCCTCTTCTTCCTGTTTTTCAATGAATGTGTACACTAGTATATCTTAGCCTGTATCACTCCAAATAACAGCAATGGCTTTTCTTACTCTATTAAAAGACAACCTCTGCATGCAAGAGGTATACTTGCAAGTATTCAAAACTCTTAACTCCAGGGAAAACACAGCTAGTTTAATACAATGGATGTGTCTTTAATTTGCAGGGTCAATAAGCAGACAACATAACCCAGCAAAAAATTAGGAGGCTCTCTATATGTTGACTGCTGTGATACAGAACCGCACTATAAATGATGTTACCGAATATTGGACAGAATTTCTCAGTCAAAACAGATGCTCACTAAGTCTCTTGATTCTTTGTTTCCAATACAACCTTGCCTGAAGAAGGATATTGCTAAAGAATATGGAATCAAATCCATAATAAAGACATAAGAGTATTTATCAGAAAGATATTGTCAATTTTATACAGCAAGAAAGTGAAAAGGAGACCAAAAAAAAGTTCACGCTTCATATAAATCAGCCAAATGCCAAGTCCAGGATGTATGCAAGCTATAACAGAGCAACGATTAACCCACTTTGTGGGTCTGTTGAGACTGCAGGCTTGGTTGTTAGAAACCTGGAAATTGAATACAGACTGAGAGAAAAGACACAGAGGGGGGAACTCGTAGGTGTTCACTGCTGAGATTCTGTAGAGCATGCATTAAGCTGCATACTGTAATAATTAAGGCATCTCTTTGAATCACTTTCAAAATTTAAACAGATCCAGAGGACCTAGTGAGAGAATTAAGAGCTAATTACATTAAAGCAGTGAAGATCAATTGCATGTATGTTGGTAGCTTCACTTTATTGTCTTAACTTGATGAAGTCAATCATAATAAGGAAGGATAAAGGGCGGTTAACCTAATTCTGATTACAGAATCCCTCTTTTCAGTACCAGATAAAAGTTTTTCAGCATTTCCACAACAATCTTTATCTCAAGTACTTAACATTTTTGCACTGTGAATTATCCAAGATTAGAATTAAGCATCCAGATTTCTCATATGTAGGATGGATATCTTTGACCTATTTAAACAACGACAAAAAAATTGCTCTGGAAACCTCTAAGCCGCAGTTTCCAAAATGGCAACAGCAGCATCTGGACAGGCACCAGAATTTAAGTAAAAGCTATATATTTTTAAGTGAAATATAACAAAGATAACCTTATGGCCATTTTAATGATTTTTTTTTTTTACATAAATGTAGATTGAACTTTTAGTCAGAATAAACCAGTATAGATAGAGTTTTCAGTTTATGTTAAAAATGTCTTTGTTTTGTGTTTTTACCTCCTCTGCAGTGTCCAATTTTACTATGTTAGCATTAAACAATATCAGTCAGAGATCATTTGGAGAAGCCAGTATCATTCCAGTGCTAATGTTTAGTTTTTTATATGCCTATCTGCTAGTGCACATCTGCTTCTGTCTACGTGCCATTACTTCTCTCCAAAAGAAACAGAAAACAGTAGTTGAATTCTGCCCTAGCTTCAAAATATCACATATGTTTTGTCTGCCTGGCACAATGCAGAACGGCATCAGAGCTAGCCCATTTAAAAGTGAAATTAAAAAGTAAAAAATTTTTAAAAAAACCCAACCAAACGAAAAAAACACCAAAAAACCCAAACAACAAAAACACCAAAACAAACAAACAAACAAAAAAAACAGATCATGAGCCACAATGCTAGAATAGATTGGTTTTATAGATTATGTCTGATTTTGGCATCCTAACCAGTTTATAAAGCTCTCTCTTCAGATGAGCCTACATGACACTTCCTTACATCATATCAGTGCACTTATTATTTCTTTACAGTTAAGTATATGTCCTTGTAAAGAAGATATTTCATGTGAAATATATAACAGGTATGTCATGTAGTTTAATTAATTTCACCAAATACTTTAATATCCTCTAATGGAAAAGACCATGTGGATAGAAATTTAAAACCCAGTTCTATAAATACAGTTAATTTTTATGTAACTTTCAACTGCATGAAAGCTTTCCTAATTTTCAGTAGATTTAAAGGTGGTGTTTGTACTACTTGTGCAATATCATGAACATATAGGCCTGTGTATGGATGGTCTCTGGTGAAAAATAATGATGTATTTCAAATATTTTTAGTACTTAGAACTTCATAGGAACTAATACCTATAAAGACTATCAGACCTGAAAATTGCATTATATAATCAAATTTTTATACACAAAATGTTTTTATTGGATAGAATAGAAACTGAACAAAAAATTTGGTAAGAATCAATGGTATATTTGCTACAGTTTTGTATGAAGTAACATTTAACTCTTTTTCCATGCACAACTAGCCAGGATGTTCTCATCTATTTTTGTTTCACTGCAACACACTGAAAGTGAAATCTGTATTCCATACAAAAGGAGAGTTATTCTTCTTTAATCGAGCAGAAATAAATCAAAAGAAAAATCACATGGAGTTTTAGAAATTGAAGACACATTTCACTTTTACATGTTTAAATGGAAATAAGAATAATTTCATGATTTCTTCGTGTTTTAAACAATTTTTAAATTTGAAATGTAATCTAGTTATTCTTTTTAATTCAAATGATGACTTTACAAATGTGATGAAAAAATCAACAGAAAAGCATTAATGTACTACAGTTTGCAAAATATTGTCAATATCAATTTCTTTCTCCGAACTGAAAAAGTGAAAAAATTTATATATCTTCCTCAGATATTGATGTACTATGCAAATATCATCCTTTCCACCCAATCATGCTCTACTCGTGTGTTCTGTGTTTTACCCCGCTTAGCCGTATTTTCTCTTAAATATGGTTTCCTGTACAAATGTGTTTATGCTTTTCCTACTTGCTCGAGAATATAGTTTTTCTAATTAGTGTCCAAATGCACTAACTTCTTTCCAAAACAATCTCAATGTTAGTTCATTCTGGACAATATGAAAATCAAATACAGCAATGAACATTTCATTTCAAAATATAGGTGAGCAATTCTGAGATTGTTCAGCACTTTGTCTTTCTGAATAAGACAACACTGATAGGAGCCAAGCTTCTTTGTGAGACTACGTATCAACATTCAGCTCCTATTCCAGCGAACCGAAACCAAATGGAATGATGGTGTGTCCCATTACCTTTTATTTAATGTTTCTTTATGATCATGAAGACTAAATGAAAAAGTAAGATATGTAGCTTCCAGATTATTTTTTCATTTTATATTTCAGTATTTTTCATTTAATTTCATCAAATAAAAGGAAGGTGTATTGCCATTTTTATTTTTAATAGTTTATAATACACATATATATTGAAAAAATAATTCAGTGTTTTAATATTTAAAGTTATTACAATCTGTGTTCTTTCTAATTTTAATTAACAAAAGAGGAATTGTGGGAATTGTGGTTTCTGATACCCATCACATAACACTAGCCCACCAGGACTAAATATCTGAAAATCTTGAATAGAAACTAAGCCACAAGGCAAATAAGTTCTAACAACAACAGGCTTTTTGGAGCTGTCACTTTTGGTCTTAAATATAGGTGAAGTGTTTCTTATCAAGCACACATTAATGTATATTTAAAAATAAAATCAATTACTTTTCTCTCAATGACGTAAAATAATAAATTTTTGTTCATAGTGAATGAACACTGTTGCATTTATACTATTAATTTTTCTTTTGTTGTGAATAATCCCAGCCATGCATACTGTGTTTATACAGTCTCCATGTGTCCATATAGAGGATCACTTTAGTCACTCTAGTTATATTCGTGGTGTAAATATTCAGCTTTTTTTAAAAAAAATCTGTTCAAAAATTTAAGAAAAGAAAAACAATATCCCATTGAAGTTGCATAGGAAAATCTATAAGGATAACTGGGGTTTCAATTAAATTTAAAAAAAAAAAGCATAAAGACAGCTTTCAGAACAGGGTAGTTATAACTTAATACCAGTGGGGCTAAGACCAGCATGAATCTCAGAAGGAAAAGAAAACAAAGCTGACTAATCACATCACCTTTTTTTTTCCTGGCTGGATAGGATAGCTATAGAAAGCATAGCTGATCTGTCACGAGCAAATATATTTTATATATTTACTTGGCCAATCTGTCAGAAAAAAAAAAGGGGAAAGCAGTGGCATAGTGGCCATTAATAAACCCCTAAAACCTCAGTCTTTAGTTTTCCAGTGACACCAGCAGAAAGATGCCAAGATAGGTCTCACTTTCCATCCTCACCTTATGCTACTGTGCCTGAGTTCACCTTCCCATCCCCACCCCTGCTTTTCTCTGCTGTGTGATTTAAGATCTGAGTGTCAGCCTTAATACTGAATTTCCTGACTTTTATGGTTTAAGTCAGTCCCTTAATGTTATCTAAACATACTTTCTTGGTATTTAATATAAAGAAGCTTTGGTTCTAAAATAGAAAGACTTTGATCTGATGCGCTAGAGGGGGGCTACTGGGGGAATGTTGCGTGATTTCCATTATTTCCTGGCTCTTTCCCACTGTGCTACTTATGATATAATTTTCCTTTCTTTTCCTTCTAACCGGCTGCTAAAGATTCACTGTGAGGACCAGAAAGAACCCTGTCACATGAAGGGTAAAACTGACTTTGCCAGACTGCCTTCAGTGCTATTTGCTTTTTGTTTCTTTATACATAAGTGAAAAGAGTGTATCCTCATGATTAATGTGCAAACATTACATTTAGCCATTTTTTATACTCTCTTCCTCAATGCAGAGTTAAGTGTGATGATCTCTGCTAAAATTTACTCAAGGTATGATTTAAACATACTCTCACTCACATTACAATGATGTACGTGTCAACATAGATGCCTGGACTAGCAGATATCAGATCTGACATGTCCATAGGGTACCCCTAATGATGCATAGCTCAAGTTTGGAAATTACAGAGCAACTTCTAGAAGGCTAACAGGCAGTACCTGTTTGGAAGAGATGATTAGTGTGGATGCAGCCCTGAGCAAATGGAGTCACAATTCTGCCTGCATTGGGAGGTTTTTGTTGCTATTACAAGCAGCAGATACAAAGTCATTTATGGTGCCTCTGCCCCTACAAGACCAGAAGGGCTGAAGTGTTAACAAATAAGGTCGGGAAATATGTAACAAAATGTTCCAAGTGAGAAAACATGAAGCAGGGAGGGTTCCATACAGAATAGCTTCCAAAATCACAAAATGCATTGTAAGTAAGGACAGACCTAAACACTGTGTTTTCAGCAGCCTTTGATGAAAAGAGCTTTCTGAACTCCATGGAAACATTAAAAAAGATAATTATCAGCCTTAGTGATTGAGCGACATGAGAAGGATTAAAGAAAAGATCACTTATTTACATGTCAAAACGTCCATCACAGCCTGTTGGTACGGGAACATACTGGTTTTCTTTAGGAAATGAGAAAGTGCTTAGACAAAATATCTGTTCACTGAACACTGAATGAATATGTTCCCTCAGAGATGTTGCCCTGAATTTACAGCACTGAGAAAACATAATCCAGTGTACTGTGTACCTCTCTTGTTCTGCTGCCATAGCTGAAAGAAGGACATCACAAAGGACTCAAAAAAAGGTGACATACATTCATAACCACTAGAAAATGGTGATGACTACCAGTCACAAAACGTGCAAAAACTCCCAAAACTAGGGAAAAAGGAAACAGGAAAGATAAGACTAAAAATTAACAAAAATACTTGGTTAGGGCCACCAAAAGAATGAGAATCTTCTTCTGTAGAAGGTCAGCAATGATGCAAAGCTCATAACAGAAGGAAAACTTATGAAGTGCTGTGGGAAAGAAAAAGTAAACACTGTATTTTGTTTGCCAGACAGGAGTGAGCTGCTGGATTATAGTTGGCAATATGCCTAATTATAAGGGCTCATCCATTACTAGCTGCCTTTGATAAAAGTAGAATCTTATACTTCAGGGCTGACACCAATATCAAATGGAAACAGAAGACATTTTATTCTATGTAAACTAAGTGTTCTTGCAAACTCTCAATAGGTGAGTCCTGAAGCAATATCCAGGTTGATTAGACAATGAAAACCAGTCATCACTCAGCTGATTAGCAATGGCTCAGAAAATGAATTATTAGAGTTATAACTGCTTGATAGCTGCGATCAAACTGTGGATCTAGACAAAACACAGCAGGGACATGGGGACAAACCTTTAGTGTTTGCTGAAAGCATTTTTTTAACTATTTAATGCCTAAATGCTACTTACAGAAATCTAGATGTCTCTTCCCGTGAGGGAGGTGCTAAGCACTGCTGTAAATCTAGCCCGTGGGGCCAACATAAGGATACATGTCACTCACTTTAGTCAGCAATATTTGTTTTGTGCATAGAAAGCAATACACTTGAACTAAGTCACGCGGTCAGAGCATGGAAAATTTCTGAGGGAAACAATTGCATTCTGAAAACAAGAAGTCTCTAACTCAAATGTTTTGGGGAATGGCAAAGTTGTTTTGCCACTCTCAAAGACAAATTGCAGGTTTTAATAAAAAGAGTAGCCACAGATGTTCCCTGTTCTTCCCCCTAAACATTCACTAAGTTTTGCAAGATGACTTTTGACTGTGGCAGTCTTGTTTTTAGCATGGTTATACTTTCACCGTGATCAATTGCAGTTGGATAAAAATACAAAGGTCAACGTGCCATGTACAAAGAAGCTAAAAACTGCTGTTGGATTTTTGCAATGTACACATTCATGCGTATTTACATCATGAATGTACTACCTTGTATTCTTGCCTGACTTTGTACTATGTAAGAGTTCCCTCTACTGGCTGAGCTACTGGCCATGATTTCCATTTCACTGTAGTCTGATTCAAAAGATTTCAGAATCTGAGTCTGACAATTTTTCTTGCAGTTTCTGTGAAATGCTACAACAGTTGCATTGAATGCTTTTGAAACTGAAGAGCCCTCATAAAAACAAACTTATGCATCCCACCAGTATAGAGACTAAAAATGCCTAGAGTCATTACAGTGGTGACAGAGATTTCCTATCTAAAGCTGATGGATCAAAATAAAATTCAATAAGCAGTTGAATATATGGGTAATTGAAATAACAGAACCAATTTAAGAAGCAGGATTCAGTGTATTAACTTAATTTTCCAGTCCTTTAAAATGGTCAAGTTACAAGACTTACATTGTATAATACATTACAGAGATAGGGTTTTCTCCAAGATACTTCAAAAGCTATTCTCATCAGTCTTTTTTATCCTACCATGCAGCCGTGCAATAGGTGAAAGGAACTCAAATGAAGATATTAGTTTATAAGGACTGATTCATCTCTATTTTTCTTCTTCTTTCAAGGTCCACAGGGAAATCCCAGGATTTCCTCACTTAGTAAAATTGATTACTTGATCTTTATTTGCACTGGGCATAATACTCTTACAGATGACTAATAGAAATTCCTGAATCCTCCCCAAGAAATGTATACCCTTGCTTGTCTTGACTTTGAGGAAGCTAAGCAAATCCATCATGCCGTTTTTACCTGAGAGTGAAGAAATCTTTCTTGACTCCTCAGCAAAGGCAATTGGACTGACTCCTAAGTTCTTCAAAATCTGTACTCTATCAATAAAAGGCAATGGCATTACTAAGGGGAAAAATGGGAGAAAACCAGTTTAAATATCAGAGAGAAAACAATAGAGCAGACTGTCATGTCCCTCTCACTAGTAAACTGGAGACAGAAATTCTGAAAGAAAAGGTTAACTCTCCTCTTTTTCAAGCTTTTATGATCAATAGAATGCTTACATATTCCCATCATGAAACCAAATCAAGACACGAACTTAGAAACACTACAGGATATTGATATAAGATAGCATACCCCATTTAGAGTACCCTGAGCTGCAAATTTTGTTGCCATAATTTCATCAGAGAACTAAAAACAAACAAAAAAGACAGTCTAGAAAAGAGAAAAATTTGAGCTCAGAAAGGCAGTCTTCTGACACAGTTCTTAACAAATAAACTATGGAGTTTATTTTGTAATCTGACCTATTTCCTTCTAAGGACACCCAAGAACTTATTGAAAATGTAAAAATATACCTTTTTATTTACGTACATTTATTGAAATGTAAAAGTCTATGGAACAAATTCATGCTTTATAATGCACCACTAGTCACACTTTTCAGACAGAGAACCTATAGGACAGGAAGACCAGTTCATACCATCTACTGCATCTCTAGGCCAAGACATCACCTTGATATCACATGACTGTGCAATAAATTGTGTCTTTCATCACTCTCATAGGGAAGTTTGAAACTGAAATTTCTACATTAAAGATAGTGTGCTGTCTGGTTGCAGATAAGTCTATACAAATTAGACAGCTAGAACCAGGGGATCACAGTGCAATAATTTCCCAGCTTCCAGAGGACATCAGTTTAAATCTGTTTTATTATTGTTTCAAAGTAAAGGAATTAAGGTTTGACTAAAATATACCTTTCTTTCTTGAAAGACAGCTAGGTCAGGGCATACTGTTAAAAATACGAAGACTGAATTTCAGAAGTGAGATAACACTTGAACTTACAAGAGTTTCTCACTGGCTGAGGTTGAATTAGTATTTTATACTGCTTTACTTTCATAAACATAGTTTATGCAGTAGAAGAGTTAAATTGCTTAAATCAAACAGTATATAAGATATAACAAATTTTGTCATGACGACTACAAGGTGCTCCAAACCCGCAACTTCCCCATCTCCTAACAAATATATTTTCATTTCATTATTAATATTTATTATTAGTCTCTTCTGTAGCGCCTATAAACCCAACTGAAGCTGGCGTCCCATAGTTTAATACAAACATGTAATAGCAATTGCAGTTTACAGAGCAGTCAGTATTTGACCTAAAATTATAAATTCAAATAATTCATAGTGAAAAATGACATCAGCTTTATTCATGTGTTACACAAGGGGAGCACATAATACAAGAGAGATGAAGTGAAATGTGAGAAAAGTGCTGAAGTGACAAAGAAAACTCACTTGCACGTCCTACCTATTGGACCAAAGTCTCAATGCAAGAATGGTACACAGACAAAACACAGCTGACACAAATCTATCGGCTCTTTTGTAGAGTTTAGGAAAAACATTAGAGGCCAACACGGGAGCTGAGGTCGGATTTTTCAGGACACAGTCCATTAACACTGTTGCTTTCTTAAATATAAAGTTTTATGGTCAAATGCTTTTAGCTACATACCCAGATACTTGTTCTGTTTGGACATCACAAGTTATAAACATCAGTAAGCTCCGGCTACAGCTGGAATACTCTAAAAGATATATACTTACTCTAAAACATTCCATACAATGAAGTCAGGAGATGTTGTGTTTCTCTCCTGGCCCATCAAACTTTCACATAGCCAAAAATTACCAGACTCTCTGAGGATCACCTGATCCAGCATTATTGGAAGTGTGCCAAGGGTATGGTGTACACCGTGGTCTGGAGAAGCAGTTCCTGGTGAACCTGAGGCAGGAATGGTAGTGGGTATACTTTGGGGGAGTTTTGTGGTTCCTAACAGACCATTTAGACATACTAAAGAAAGTCCTGGGAGCTGTAATATAAAAGCCTGCTGTGATCTGGGAAACTTTTTATGTCCTTTTTTTTTTTTTAATGGTTATGTGATTCATTTTGAAGAGAAATTAATGTGGATCAGGTGATGGGTAAAATGGGATGTCAAATTAGGTGAGATAAGAGAGTTAGCAATGATTAAAAGTTAAAAGTAGAAAATATTGCAGATCTTTCTTAATATTATTCAACCATCTGCAATGCAGTCAAATAATGAACACATTTCATTAGTGAACAAATGTATTCATCAATTAGTGAGGGAAAAGCAAGGATCAGATAAACAATTCACAAACATTACTTAGCCAGATCAAGAGCAGAAAAGAATTCTTATGTTGAGGAAACATGTTGCCAGCAAATACATTTTTATAAAACAAGTAGAGTACACAGTGCAGATAATTAAAGAACTGTCCTCTGGAAAAGGACTTCACTTGACAAATACAAGAACTTGGCATCTTTATTGTCTCAGTAAACTTTGGCAAATGCTCACAAAAACCGAAATAAAAGATATTTATGAGAAATTAAACAGAGGACAGACTAAGTAACCTAAAACAGATGTTACTTTGAACATATGTATTTTATGAGAGTCTTCCCACTAGATTAATTAATCTGAGAGAATCAGTGATGGTGTACTGCTGATATTGCCCACAGCAAACAGATACAAAATGTAAGGCCATTTTTATCTGGTTTTGACAGCAGAATCTGGCTCCTTGTCAGATTTTGTTTACCTTTGTATTGACATCTCCAGCAATGCCTCTGTATCCATCAGTGTCACAAGAACCCGCTCTGTCCATATGCAATCATTATCCTTATAACTCCATTTTTATTGATTTGACACATTCCAACCCTTTTTAAAATTAGATTTAAATTTTTAATTTCTAATTTTTTTTAAATTAGATTTTAAAAAAATCATATACCACGGCAGATTTTGATTAAAAATATAAAGGGAGGAATCTGCTACAGAAAAATGCATTTACATACAGTTTATAAACCTCTCATCAGCAGAACTCTCAAGTGGATGTGTAAATGTACAAATGTGTGTTGTAAACATATGGATGTGTTTGTGTCTTACACTCACCTTTTGAAAAAAGCTTTCACTTTTTTTAATTAAAGGGAAGAAACTGAAAATTTTAACTCATCATTGAATTTTCTAATTTGTAATGTAAATGCAGTTTTCTCTGTCTCGTTACTAACAAAAAAACCTCAAACATATTCTTTGCAAATCTCCCGTCCTTAAGGGAGAACCCAGTTCTAAGTGAAAATATTTTCTCTCAAACTTACCTTTTACTCTTTTTTTTTTTTTTTTAAAGAGGTGTAAACTCACAGGAAATAATTTTTTCTTTTAATTGAACTGCAGGAAAGAAAGTGAACTTGTGACTATTATTTAGAACATACTCCTAGTGAGGGCCGACTTCATCTAGTCCTTTATTCTACCACTAAAAACAATTCTCTGATAAAAAACTCCAAACAAAAAGCCTCCAAACTGTTTAATCACAAAGATTCTCAAAATTCCCTCACATGTTTGTTCCAGATTGTGGTATCATTTTGAAACTATATACATTGTTAATCTAAATTTGTCTTGGTTCTGATACTTCATTTCTTACATAAGACTTAGGTATTACTACTCTAATATCCCGTGTTTAACCTTCACCTTTATATATTAAACCAGCACAATTCTTTCAGCTTCTCCTCCATTTTATGTTTATCCAGTTTATAAATAGCAGCTTTCAGCAGGTCATACTAGGCTTAAGCTGCACTAATGATAAATAGAAAAGCACAACTGGTTTCTGTGTTTCAATGAGATCCATAATAGTAATTAGAAATACCATTTACTTCTAGCTAGCTTGAAGCCTACTATATGCCAGTCACTCTCCTGCGGGGCTGCTTTCTAGCCAGTAATGTGCCAGTTATTTGCCAGTTTTAAGTTGGGTTTTACTATTTTTTACCTTTTTTTTTTTTAAATAAGTGTAGCATGTTATCCATTTGTATTTATCTTTTTGATAGCAGCTTATTTCTCCAGTTTCCCAAGATCATCCTGGAGTCTAATCCTGGCTTTCAGTTGCCCTGCATTTCTTTTGAGTTTGATGTCCTGCACAATTTCTTGGGGTTTACTTAATATTTCTTCATCCATTTCCTTAATTAAAATATTGACCAAACCTGCATGACAAGTACATGCCATGTAGAACAGAATCACTGACTGCTTGAGGTTGGAAAGTCCTGGAGGTTGGAAAGTCAGGAATTCACCTGGTCTGACTTTCCTGCACAAGTAGAATCACCTGGAGCAGGCTCACAGGTACCTTGTCCATACAGCTTTTGAATATCTCCAAGGATGGAGACTCCACAGCCTCCCTGGAGGCCACGCTCATTCACCTGCACTGTCAAAAAGTGTTTCCTGATGTTCACACAGAACCTTTTAAGGTTCAGTTTGTGCCCACTGTCTCTGGTCCTGTCCTTGGGCACCACGGAAAAAAAACCCTGGCTCCCTCTTCTTTACATTCTCTCTTCAGGTATTTAAATACACTGATGTGACCTCCCTAAGTCTTCTCTTCTCCAGGCTGCACAGCCTCAGGTCTCCCAGCCTTTTCTCATAGGAGAGATATTCATTTTAATGGTCCTTTGTTGAATTCCTTCTAGTAGTTCTGTATTTATTTTGTAGTAGAGAGCCAAGAACTGTAACAAGTACTCAAGGTGTGGCCTAACCAGTGCTGAATAGAGTGGAAGGATTACTTTCCTTGGCCTGCTGACAAGACTCTTCCTAATGTCCAGGATACCATCAGCCTTCTTTTTGATGCAAGAGCACATCGCTAGCTCGCATTCACATTGGTGTCAACCATCACCCCCAGATCTTTCACTGTTGAGAGGCTTTCCAGCTGGCATGTCCTGGTTCATGGGACCCTGCTTGATCTGTTCTTCTAGGTGATCTGTTCTTTCAGGATAATCAGGTCTCTGAGAGCCTTTTGAAATATCTTTTTTTCTTTCCCATACTGCTACTCCATTAAATCACATTTTCCTTATTAGTTTTATGGCAGCATGACATGGTGGGGTATCAAAAACTTTTGCTAGCTGGAGATACACAAGATGCCTATAACCATTAGGTCAGTTACATTTTCAAAGACCGAGTGAAATTAACTTGACTTGTGTTTGACAAATCCATGCAGTCTATTTCATATCACCTTATCACACTCCACGTGCTTATAAATTGATTGTTTAATTGTTCTATTATCTTAATCAGTATTGAAGGTAGGCTACCTGGTGCATAATTCTCTGGATCATCTCATTTCCTCATGTGTGAAATTCCATTGAAATTGAGGTGAAACCTGAACAGCTTTTGGTATTCTTTTTTATTAGTTTGCATCTGAAGGCTCTGATCACAGGAAACACTGAGAAATTATGAGAGAGACGCATACATTCTTATTGAATGCTTTTGTCATGTTATTTCACAGTGGCCCTAAGAGTACACTGGGGTCCTCACTTTATTCTCTGGAAAGTGTCATCATACGGGCAAAATGTACAGCATTTTTCAACTATTTACCTGCACAGTTCTGGCAGTAAAATAGAGCTTCTTAAGGAAATGTACTCTTGCCAGTTTGGGAAGGACTAGGCATCCAAACCTGGGCAAAATCAAAGCCTGCCTCATACCATAAACTGTGGGGAAAGAGCTGCCCAGCTGGCCCTTGTCAGGCCCCAGATTCCTTCCTGGCCCCTCTACAGGAAGCCCTGCACTGACGCAACTGGTTTAATGTAGGAAGCCTCAGCGAGAGCAAATCAGCTGTGTAGGACTGCATTGATTGTAGTCATCAAAGTGATTGTACTGGCAGGGCTGCAGGGACAAGAGTTGAGATGTTGCCCTATACTGGAAACAGACAATTCCAGATGGCTCCAGCCACCCACCACACTGAGACAATCAGCCAAGCTGGTGGCATCTCCTGGAAAACATCCTTAACATGAGAAGACATAATGGACAGGGAGAGGATGACGCACTTCTGCCACACTGAAGGAACTGAGTGAAAGCTGAGTCAGGAAAAAAAGGCGACTGGAGTGAAGGAGTAAAACAGAGAATGGAAAAGTATTTGAAGTGAAGTGGTACTGGAAGTGTAGTTGAGGCTGGCAAAGAGGCGGAAAGGCAATTTGTTTTGTGGTTTAGTGTTTGTCTTTTTTGTTTCTTAGGTTTCCCAGTGCCCAAACAGTAATTACATAGATATGCTACTTGGCAACAAATTCAATTAAATTCCCCAAGTCAAGTCTGTTTTGCCCATGACAGCTCGTGGTGAGAGATTTCCCTGTCTTTATTTTGACTCACAAGTTTTCACACTCCCGCTCACTCTATTTTCTTCCCAATCCCAATGGAGAGAATGGAATGAGCAAGCAACTGGGTGGGTGCTGGGCTGCCAACAAGCACTCCGTGTCTGAACATGTGATGATAGCAGACGATCATAGTATGTGTAGATGGCACATACAGAACACATACCTATGTTTAATGCTCTTTTATCCCTTGGTAACTACAAAGAAGTATGTCAGCACTCTGACACTCTGCCCATGGAGTCGTACCACCCAAATTACATTAATGCACTGGAACTACTCCATGATGCCTTCGTTTTGCCACCTCTAGCAGCGACAGTTCAGCCACTGTGTTGTGGTTTTTATGCCTTAACAGAGTCCTGGGAAATTCAGTGTAGAGAACAATACATCTGATTAGGCCAATAAAGGTATCAGTCATGATCACTTGAGACAAGGCAGCCTGGCGGATGATTCTGTTACCGTATTGGTGTGGCCATCCTAGCTGGACATGAAAACATTGCTCTGTCTCACAGCATTGTGGTAAGCTGAGGGGAAAAGCTTAAACTCTTCCTTTTCATCAAAAGCAGAAGGTTTAGGAAAGATATCTTTGTACCAGATAGGTTGTCTGTGATACCAAATTCCTTTGAAATAAAATTGCCTATTTATCCTGGTCTCTGAAGTGCCTGGTGTACTTTGTGTGGTGTATAAATATCACTAAGATTGTGTTGTCCTAGTGCATCCTAACCTAAAGCTAAGTACTGAATCTTAAATTGAATGGCTTGTTGATGAGGTCTAAATGTAGCCTAATGCAAATTTGCCAATAAACTGAAATGTTTCTGAATGGGCTGGCAGGGAATCTAAATGTGTGTTAAATTTTCTTTGATAATTACAATGTAAGTATACCAGCTTTCCTTGATTTGCTTTCAAACTGGGAATTGCTTTCTCCAAACTCAGTGGCAGCATTAAAGTATTCAAAGCCAAATAAGTTGGACAGTTTTTCAGGCCTTTTGTGAATGATTTAAAAATTACAAATAGAGTTGGAGAAACATTGTTTACTCCCAAGTCACCAATAAAAAAATAGCATAAGAATGTTCTACAAAAAATCTGTCCTGAAGCAATCTAAACTGGCTGCTGCTAAGCCTCAGGCTGTAGCTGATAGTGTGTGCATATATGTATTTGTGTGTTCACAGGTTTTCCCCCAAGGGGAAAGAAAGAAATTCACCCTGCAGTTCTGCCTAGACATTAATTCAAGCAACTGTGATATATTTTTTGGCAGGGAAATGTAAAATTGAAAAGGACAGATTGTTTACTAAGAGAAAGCAAACAGAAACAAAATACATTTACTCTGGGCTGAAAATGACAGAGATTTGCTGATATACAAGCCCCTCATTTTGTAAAAGTTCAAGGTAGCTCATAGTATCATATCTTAATGAAGTGAACTGTGCAAATAAGCAGCCAGTTGAGTGGTAACCACAGGGCATGATCTGGAAAGGTTAGACCTGACTTGAGGGTACTACCTGATTAATAGGAAAACAGATATCTTTCTCTACAGAAGGTCTAGATAACTTTTCCTCCCAAACTGAGCATTTGTCCCACATGTACAAATGTATTTTGTGGATTTACCTTTTTTTAACAGAAGGAAATCCTGCAAGTGCATTAGGGATACTTTCCTGGACCCTGTGTATAAGGGCTGGGAGCCAAGGTGGCACCAGTGTGGTTCTTCACAGGGGAAAGCAACACCTGCTGGATGCTGGGTTTCTCTCTCTTTTAATTTCTCTAATAGAAATTTAATTTCTCTAATAGACTACAAGTCTTACTCAACATGACCTAAGAAATTTTCTTCTTTTGATAAATGTCAATTCTATTTTGCACATTTAAATGTAGGCAAAAAGCTGTATCAAGTTCTGTGCTAATCTAGTTTAGACTGACAACATGATCTAACAGCTTTATTCAATAAGTTTTGTTCTCCACTGCCCATCTCTTCTGATAGTCAGTCTATGTGTTGCTGTAAATTAAGTATTTATTCTTTAATATCACAGTTGCACTCCTTTGGGACAAATGCCATGTGAGCCCAAGACTAAATGTCTCCAGTTTCACAAACAGACCCTTAGAATTATTTCAGACTGCACAAACAAATATGTGTTTGTGCAATACATAGCACAAGAAGATCTTTATCCTATTAATGGGAATACTAATGTTAAATACATGAGAAGCCTTTTCACCGTTTCTAATACATGAAGATCTATCCAATGGAGATATTCATAACTTATCACAGAAATATTTGCCAGAAACTGTCAGCAGAATCCATTACTACCTGAAAATTACAGAATAATTTGGATTGGGAAGAACGTCTGGAAAGCATTTGTGCCAAGCTCCAGACCAAAGCAGTTACAATCTTAATCTTCTGGTTTATTGCTTCCTCACACTTTGAAGGCTGTGTGTACACACATCCACATGCATATACAAAAAGAAGATTCTGACTAAAGAATCACATATGGAAATAATCTTAATTTGAATTTTCCTGGTAGTCTAGTGCACCAAGTAGAACTGACTGTTTAGACTGAACTTAATCCTTTGGTGTGATCATTCTAGACCCTGGCTAAGGTGCAATAATGAGGTCAGCTGAAAGATTCTGTTGTCTTTAACACAGACAATTAAATGATTCATTGTCTGTAGTTTCTAAATAGGGCATTTTCACACATGTATATGGTTACAACAAATATCTAAGATTTAAAAATAAAATATGAAAAAATGTTGAGAAAGAGAAGAGAATAAATGTGCTTGTATTACAGAAGCTTGGGCAATGTACTGCAGCAAATAACTCAGGTTTCGGTATTTACTGAGAAAATTATGGGGAACTGAAAAATAAAAGGCATGCATAATCTAGTTACAGCCGACTTAGTCTGCAATGTCAATGATAAAAAGTGTGAAAACTGTAGCAGACTGGCAAGAAATTAGAAACATTCATGAATGGAGCTGACTGCTGATACCCACTACTGTCTTTGAAAGAAATATTAGTCTTTTAGCAGTGCGAAAGTTATTTTTCAGTCATGCATAAAGAAGAGGTTGTTGGATTCAGGAAGAATGCAACAAGAGTCGTGCTGAAAATGTGGAAACCAAATTCATTTGTTTCTCCTCAGGCAAATCGCAGTTCAGGCTGACCAGCTAATTACCCTAACCTTGACCCAGGAGGCAGTCTGACTTCTCAATAACTTACAGGTGATTCACTCTTTTCCGTTACTTGAACTGTGTATTTCCCATCCTGAAACCAAGGCGATCCATTTGGATCAAATTATGCATGACAATTTGGGGATGTAAGTCAAGAAATGAATAGCAGCCAAGCTAAACCTATTTCTTTCTACCAGCACAGACTGAGGTTTCACAGGTGAAAGAGTTTATTTCCCTTCTTTATTTTTTTTTCCTTCCAAGATTATCCTTTACATTTTTGTTTACACAGTTGCTAAGAATTGAGAGAAGCTGAGATCTCAGATGTTTGTTAGAGTGAAGTGGTGACATACAACATCCGCACAAACGTGAGATATGAGATGTGATTCTGGATGCCAAGCAGGTAGTAATTGGCAGGCTGGGTAAATCAGTAAGTATAAAAAAAGCAGATCTGAGCATTCATCCAGAATGCAAACTGACCCTGAAATGGCAAATATTCACTTAAGTATTTTTAAAATACTTACAGGTGGGTAGCCTGCTTAGTTTCTGCCTACAGCATTAATAGGGTTTACAGAATGAGGGAACTTCATCTGAGGAAAGAATATTGGTGAGAAACCAAGTTGGTCTAGTTAGAACATGTAGGAAAGTTGGAAGATCCCCACCAAAAAAAAAAACTATAGACATAGCAGTTCTCCAAAGGACTTAGTAATAATTTTAGTTTAATGAATACTATATATATATGTATATATGGTGAATTTTGGAAAAAGCAATAATATCAGCAGTGTTTTGTCAAATAAATATTTTGAAATAATTTATTTTCTTGAAGTGCTACTTAATCTAAAAACTTTAATGAAGTATATGAAAACAGGGAGAATCCAAGATCATATTGCAGAAAATCAGAAAACATTTTGTCTGTATTTTTACAAAGGAATATTTAATCCTTAACCTTAATATCTATCATCTTATGGTTAGATGTTGTCTAACACCGAACTAAATGCACAATCAAAAAACCCCTTTAGACAAATTCCGTTTTGTTATTATTTCTTGAGAAATGATTTCTTCAACATCTAAGAAATTATTAAATTTATTTCATTTTTGTGGTACATAGGTGATGGTAATTTTATAACCATACATTACATAAGTGAAAGCATGGTTAAAGGAGCAAAAAAAAACCTGTGGTGTCGAGACATCTGTGTAAAAATATTTTAGATTGCATGTAAATATGATGACAGGATATTTTCAGCCTGGGAGCAAAAGATACCAAAAATGAGAACATTTCTTAAAGGAGTAAAAACACCACCACTGTTTAGCATAGTTTTGGTCTGTCTGGTCTTTGCACTGGCTTATAGCAGGAAGTCTAGAAGTAGGCTGTATCTAACCTCATATACACGCATTTGCTGGGAGGCATGGTAGCCAACTTATATTTTTTGTATGAGAAATCACTGCAATATTTTTATTCCTTCATTATGCTTTAAGAGTTTATACCTTCAGGTTTACTGAAGTACAAATTCACTGTAAAAGTATGGTTAAGGCAGGGATTCACATTTTTCCAAGGGAAATTTGGAGTAGCAGTACAGCTGGGATTACAGCAGAGAGACTGACTCCAAGTCACTGTCTCTCACAATTGAGCAGAATTCAAGAAAAACCACCTCAATTAGCTTTCTAAAATAAGGTGGTGGTCACATAATTCTTGGTTATGGACCTACATAAGCAGAGTCAGAATATTTATTTTAATAATATGTCTCTGTGTATTATATTTTATGTTGTGTATTACATTTTATGTTGTGTATCTTATTTAATTTGCTACCCAGAACAAAAAATAAAAAACAACAAAACAACCATCTGCTGAAATTTTTGCTAATAAACAAATCCAAACCGCTAAAACAGGGTTATAATCTTTACTTTCTTCTTCTATAGTGAAATAGATTAGGTAAAGGATCTTTACGCTGCCCTCTTGAAATGTCTAAGATCTTGTAATTTTTAGCTTTTGAAAATCTTCTATTTAGGAAGCTTAAGACTCTTCTGTATTTTCATTAACCTTCTCAAGCCACTTAAATTATTTAACAGAGTAAATGTTCCTTGAATGTTAAGCTGCTGTAGAGACTGCAACGTTTAAGCATTTAATCTTGTAGATTTAAGATTCAGGAAGGCATGGGGGTAAATTACAAATCTTTTGTTTTGCTGTCTGTAGTATCTAGTGATTAGACAGCACTGGCAGCACTGGTTGTCAGCTGTTTTGCATAATTAGAAATCTAGACAAAATATAAATAAGTATTTTTAGATTAAAAATAAAAAGCTTCCAGGAAATAAAATGCTCAGCTTTGGTCCAGATTCTCAGTTTGTGCAGATCATCATAACACTAAAGTCAATTGAATTACATTGATTTACCTAATCTAAGAAGCTACCCTTTTATGGAAAGTTTTATCTTACCATTAGAATAAACAAATCAGTACAACACAGCTTAAATCAGATCTACCTGGAAGTCAAGGCAAATGCAAGTTTAAACTACAGAGACTTACAAAGCAAAAAACATTACCCTCTTTGAAACAGCTTTTATTTTTCATAGGATTCTAGATGGAGGTGTTCTTTTACAACGTTGATAATGACCAGAAAGCAGAATTTATGGAAATACAACAAGAAAGTCTCAGGTAATACATAAAATACAAGTTCTGGTTATATATCATCGAAGAAGTGCGTGATTCTTTGTAGAAAAAGATGTTTTCCCTTTAAAAAGTTGTTTTGTTTTGTTTTGTTGGTTTTTTTTCAAGAACTTCCATTGCTCCTTTGTGGAAAAATAAATTCAGAAATTTTAAAGATATGTAAGAGTTACAGCCTCAGGAAGAAAAAGGGCCTGAGGTCTCTGATCCTGCAAACAGAATCTACATTCTATAACCAAATTGTTTAGGGCCTCCACTCAGTCTGAAGGAAATTAGGCAGTTCAGAATAGGGCCCAAAATTATATAACAGTTTATTTAGTGGGAAACTCCCTAAACCAACCTACAGACAAACCCAGAAAAGCAGTGGTTGTGCTAAATTATGAACTCTGTGCTACTGAGACACACTTCTGTTCACCAGGCCCTCTTGGTGTCTATCTTTCACCTCTCCCTCTAAATGGAACATGAGTCACAGCTTTGTGTAGGAGACAGGCGGAGGAGGATCTGTTACTGTGATCCTTTCATTTCACACTGGAGCATCAGAGACCTCCCATAGGACATGAGAGTTCAGATCACCAAACCCCACATCTCACCTCCCACAGGAGTGTCCTAATCAGCAGGCAGAAGGCAGTCAGTGGGGAGGAGCACTCTCACTTCAAGCCACTTGTTATGAAGCTGTTCTGCTTCGTGTCAAAGAATTCAAGATTCACCATGCCCATGAGATCTTACCTCTCTGTTTTGCCTCCCACACACATCTCATTTCCTTTGAGAGGTGTGTGAACGTATTTTATGGGTTATTGTTTCAAATCTACAACTACAATCAGCACTGAAGCCGGTGAGTTTGACCCAGTGGTTCCAGAGCCCTTTAGAAGAATGGTGGATGACATTTCAAAACAGCTTAACCTCATGGTAATGATGATCAGAAGATCGCAAGTACAAAAATTCATACTTAAACCCAGGTCTTTCAAATTGACATATAATCTTTGAAATGCTATGTACATGGGGAGAAGAGAGAAATATGTTCTATTCCTCTTTTATGTAACAAAGTTGCATACAGAAGCTTAGTACAAATAAGTGACACGATTTCTGTCTGTCTTATAAATCCCAGTATGTTTTACGCATGTTATTTAGTATGATCAGTCTTTCCTTGTCAGGTCTCAAACAAAGCTTTAAACTTCCCCTGGTGTTAGAATAAAAGTTAACTACTTTCACCTGAATCTGTGGACTTGAAATGCTGTGTGGAAGTTTGGTAGTAGTTTTGAAAATTGGAGTTTTTGGGGTCCAAGCTCTAACCCTGCCAATTATTGTGAGTGCTAACAGCCCCTGTCCAAAATATTTATTCTTCTTGTATTTCATCGGATGAAATCAGAAAGATATCTCAGACCTAAGTGTAAATAAAAGTCTGTAGTTGTCTTTCTGGAGTTTCTACTTTCAATAGACCAAGAAAAATGAGATTGGCCTTTTCTGTTGGCTGTTTTGTTACTAAGCAATGCTACAATGATTCTTGTCATTCCCTTAATTCAGTTATTGTTATTCAAATAATTGCTGATATCAACTATATCTAGTTAAAGCCATTTAAGAAACATTGCAAAAATTTCCCCACCAGCATTTTTCTGATCAGAATACTGTAAAAAGTTTCTGCATACATAAAAAAACAAACAATATGTAAAAAAAGTAATAGGCTACAGCTCTGTGCTTCTTGCACTCACCATTCCTATCAAAGAATTTCTCATGAAAATCAGTTTCTAAGAAATCGTCAAAACAGAGCTGGAACTGATCATTTCAAAGAAATACACAGCTTGTTTACTGAAGAGTCTGTGACTGAGACCTGCTAACAGCAGTTTATGTAGACATGCAAACAGCCTTGACTTTAATTTCACTCTGGAGGCACAGGCAGTCTTCAAACCTCTGCAAACAAGAAGCTGAGAAGTCAAATCGACAAGCTTCATATCAGATCAATACTGAAAATGTGACAGAAATCAGTGTGTGCTATATCATTTCAGAAATAGATCCTGCCCTGATCTCAAGTGCATATCGATCTTTTATAATGGGGTATTATGTCCTTTAATTACTTTCCAGCATTCACGCCTACAATGTTATCTATTTCAAACAGTGCTTTCTTATTTATTCAGCCTTAAAGTACATTTATTTTTGTGGATTAAAATTGTCCAGGAGACAAACCCAATATTTTTATGCAAAGCTGGTAGAGTTATCTTTTCATTTTTTAATGTTTATTTTTTTATTTTGCAATACACTAAGCAATTCAAGAATTTGTGATGAAAACACTAGAGATGAATTCAGGGATTTATTTTAGTGACTTGCCCTTTAAATATTCTTCTGTGCATTACATTTTCAGTCATGACATCTGGGACACCTTTGGGGCCTGGTAAGTATAAAAGTGTTCAAGTATACAAAGCTAAGAATGCCAGACAACAACTTATCTACCTCTTGACAATTGTTCAGCCACCAATCAGACCATGTCCTTGATTCACACCATTTTATTCTATTTAGTCATATTCAGAGCTTTTCATCTTTTCTTTCTTTCTTTCTCTTTCTTTCTTTCTTTCTTTCTTTCTTTCTTTCTTTCTTTCTTTCTTTCTTTCTTTCTTTCTTTCTTTCTTTCTATTTCTTTAGGGTTTTTATTTATTTTTTTGCTACCCATCTGATAAAGGTCCTTTTGGTAAACAGGACCTGAAGTCTTAAGAAGACTTTTAACCCTTTGTCTGGTGCTGGTATTCTCAAAATATATGTTTCTGGAGTGGCTTCACCCTTTCAGAGACTTGAGTATTCCTTTTTTTTTTCTTTTTTTATATCAGTTAGTGACTTACCAGGCACTTCTAACCCGAACTGTATTGTAGCAACTGTACTTTGGACTCTGCAAAGAGCAGGTGAAAATTAAAGGCTGTAAATAAAATAACAAGCAGAATAGAAAATTAGGATGGAATAAGGTGCAAAATCTCTCCACAGATACAAGACCCTTGTGTAACAAAGCACTTATGCTCTAAAAATGTCTCAGTCGCTGCAATGAAATAACAGCTTTTGCTGTAAAATGTGGGTCTGTGCAATGCGTTAGGTGGTAGACAATGAGCATCATCTATTCATTGCCTCTAACGATTCAGATTAAGTTTTTGGGGTGTAGCAAAGGGAGGGAAAACATCAAATCTGCATTCTCAAGAAAAAAGCAAATATGTCAATGCAATGTGTAATTAATACCAGCTCAGAGAGGTAACTGGATGCAGAGATACATCTGTCTCCAAGGCAGAACTTACATCAATGCTATTTCATATGAAATAGCTAAAATGTCTTCTCAGCAGCTTCTGCGATAGTGGAAGATTTGCTTGACAAAGATGTATTCAAACACACCAACATGAAATTCTGGTATTACACACATAGAAGCAATATTTTCATGGTTATGTTAACATTTAACTGTACTGACAATCCAGATTATGTTATGTATGTTATGTTATGTATTCCTGTGGCAAGTATCAGGGTAATGCCATTCAAATTACTGTCTAAAATTCAATCTTCTACATAAAAAGAATGGGACAAAATCTGTTACTAGGAGCTGGCAGTGAGGTTCTAGCTGACAGATTTCGATCAATATATCTTCACTAATATATTACATATATTCTGTAGTACAGCAATCCTGTGCTATTTGCTATGAGAAAGATGTTGGAAGAAAATGAAACAATCAACTATATTTTTAAAAAAAAATAGCTGATCAAGACTTTTTTGTATGCTATAAAGCACATGTGATTCCACTAGTGCCTTCCCCCTTAGAAGTTGCACTGTAATTTTATGCCACTAAAATTAGAGATACAAGAACATAAAAAATTAACAACATAGACTGTGGTGAAAGTCGCTAGTCTAAAGACCATTGTCCCAAAAAATTTACCCAGTCCAAAACTCTGATAGTACTTTTCTTAATATTAGATATTAGACTGATATTAGAGACAAGATATTAGACTGAAAGGAAGTCAGGTTTAGAGCATGACTTTCAACGTATCCAGGAACTTGGGGATGAGCTAAAGGTAACGCTCATTTTTTATCCTTTCTGGTAGGCAAGCTGTTAGCTGAAGAAAAATGTCAAAAACCTCAAGGTACTCTCTTAGTCACAATGTTAGTCTCTAACTAAACACAGACACAACAATTTTGATAAGTTGAGGCATAGATGAAGACAAAGGTGAATCAAATGGAAGGAGCAATTTAAGTACCAAAGATAAAGACATAGAAATGAACTCTCCCTTAATAAAAGAGATTATTTTAAAGGATTCTTTGGTCTTTTTAAAAAGAGAGAAAATAGTTGTTAGTGTTCTCACTGTACATAAAAGTAAAAACTTCAGCCATGGGCCAGGTAATGGGGAGCTGCTCACCACATCTCCACCACTTCCCTGGTTCTTGCACCCACTTTTCTAGTTATAGAGTCCAAAATGTTCCAGGGAGAGGTATCTCTGCACAACTGACTCAGTCCCGCTAATGTTAATACAGCCTAAGCCCCACAGGACTTAACGTAGCCATGATTTTATAATATCTTCTCCTATTACAGCCATCTCTTTACCTCTTTCTTTATTATCTTTTTACAAAGTCCAATCTCATACACAGCTAAACCTGGTTTTACAATGACCTTTATTTCTTTGATCATTGATTTCTCAGGAAGAGGGATTGGACTTTATCTTACATAAAGGGGGATTAATTTTACAGTGGATTAATTTTTATCTGTGGAAGAATGGAAATTAAGATATAAATGAGAAGAAACGTGTGTAAGAAAAGTAGCATGTAATGAATTAATCCTGACTTTCCACATATCTTCTTCTTCTGTTGACTGACTGTTTTATTTACAGGAAATCAAGGTAATGTTTTTAAAGTGTTGATATACGTAAAGCTGCAGGTGGACTGTGGAAGTAGAACTGCAAACGGCTCTTAGAACTGCTGTCAGTAAAGACAGGCACTTTGATCTGGAGTGGATTCATGCATTAAGTTTTCCTCGGAAATTCTCTGAACTTGCTTAGTGGTACTTCAGCCTGAACAGGACAGAGCTTAAATCTGTTCAGCTAAGATGCTTCTAAGAATCTAACTCACTCCAAAGCCCTACAAAGATTCTCAAACGAAATTTTTTCTATCTTACTTGAGTTCCTTTAATCCAAGATACTTATAAAGATATCATGTGTTTTTCAAAAAATTATTCTGCTTTTAGGTGAAAGGGAGCCATTGTCTTCAGATTATCTTTGTTTGGAGTCCTGTGTTGAATTCATTCACTTTTCTTTCCCCACATTTCTCAGCATAACTGAGACCATAAGCACAACATCCCTGTAATGAATCAAAATTATCTAGATCAGGAAAAAAAAAATGAAGTGTTCAAGAAAGTATTTAAATTAACTGAAATTTTGTTGATTGAATATAGATGAGAAATGATTACAGGTTTGTTTTCAGTACCTGTCTGAGTGGGCAGCTACACATTGCAATCAGTTGGAAAGAGCAAGTTCCTCACCTGGCATTAAACAACCAGGCTGGGCCATCTACCATTACCCTCCTTTCTGAGTCACTGAACACTCCTGTGAACCACCCGAGTTATGGATGTACCAGACCCACCTGTGACTCCATAGGGGTCACACTTAAGCAGTGTCATTGTCATTCTAGATTCAGATAGGTGTTCAAGTGCCTAGCTCCGGTTTTACTGGAAGTTAGGTCCTTACAGATATCGATATAAATAAGTATACAACACATGATCCCCTCACAAACAGTGGGGTCTACATGAGTGACGGAATGTTTCCACACTCAGATGGTTATGATGTACTGCCAATGGGAAAGAAAAGGTGGGAGTTTCTTACTCTAAAATTGCCACCAATCTTATGACAAAGTTACTGCATTAGGCAGTGACTGACTAAGTACCACTCAGGCACTTGCTCACCCATCCTCTTGCAGTAGGGAGAAGAATTGGAAAAAAAGATAAGACCTGTGGGTTAAGATAAGAAAATCTTAATAATTTAAAAGAAAAAGTAACAGTAATAATGATAATAGTAATAACAATATAATACTACTAGTATTTACTGAAAAGGAAGACTGAAAAA
Organism: Ptilonorhynchus violaceus; assembly: GCA_013397565.1. Classification (NCBI taxonomy): domain Eukaryota; kingdom Metazoa; phylum Chordata; class Aves; order Passeriformes; family Ptilonorhynchidae; genus Ptilonorhynchus; species Ptilonorhynchus violaceus. The sequence continues at coordinate 360,324 of VZRJ01008188.1, read as the reverse complement.
AGAGAGAGAAATAAAATCCCAGAAAATCAAGTGATGCACAATACATTTGCTCACCACCTGCTGACTGATGCCCAGTTCGTCCCTCAGACATAATCAGGCCCTCCCAGCCAATTCCCGCACGGTTTATATACTGGGCATGATGCTCTATGGTATGCAGAATTCCTTTGGCCAGTTCGGATCACTATGCTCCCTCATGGCTTCATATGTACCTGCTTGCTGTCAGAGCACAAAAAACTGAAAAGTCGTTGACTTAGGGTAAGCACTGCACAGCAAAAAACTAAACCAGCAGCATGTTATCAATATTATTCTCCCACTAAATCCAAAACAAAGCACTGTACCACTTACTGGAAAGCAAGTTAACTGAATCCCAGCCAAAACCAAGACAGCCTGTCCGGGTTTTCTTTCATACATAAGTCATCTCTTTGGTACAAGTGAAACACAGACCTTAGGATTCTGAAGACCTAGGTGGATTATTCAGGCATTACTGAAATTAAATCTTATTGAAACAAAGAAAACTGTGAGTCAGGCTGTGCAGCATAAAAAGACTGACTATTTCAAAGAAAAAAAATAATATGAACACATTTGCTTTAAAAATGTTCTAAATCTTCCAGACAAAAATAAAGTCGTCATAGCAATAGTAATAATTATAGCAATAACATTAATATTATTATTAATAATAATAATAATAATGTTAAAGCAATGGAAAAGTCCTCTCTAGACAGAAGAACCACCAAATATGAAAGCTAGATTAGAAAGGCTTCTATTCAGTCATTTTAATGAAAATAAATTTTTCTTGTTTTCTCGAATTTGCCTAATACAGTATTTTGAGCATTATCAATGATTATACAAGTACTCCTTTAGACAATATCTAGATTTTCCAACAATATCAGGTATTTTAATCCAAGCAAAAGATAAAATTAACATTAGCAATAAGACAAATTATTCTTTGGTTATATTAACTAGGGAACCAAATCAAATAGTGTCTGAATTATCAATAACTATGACAACATATTTCATCACTAAAAGATTAAAATATTTTATATTCTTGATAGTGAGTATTACTTCTCTTACAACTAAAATGTGTCAACAGTGGAAAACTGAAAAACTTATAGCCATTATAATGAATGGAACTGAGCTAAAATGGCTGAGTGAAAAATTACTTTCTGCTAGAAAGTGCAAGGAACTCAGATACAGTCCACCCTCCTCCCCATCCATATGTCAAAATATCTAACAACTATCTAAACACCTACACATGGTGTCTCAGTATATGAACATATGCAAATGTGTTACATTCATAATCTTATGTGCAGGAATTGGAGCACATTTTATGTATAAATGTGTATAAGTAAAGTCATGCACTTGTTGTTAGCATGATGGAAATCTTAGGTCTAGAATGATCATTGCACAAAAACTCAAAAAGCAGGTAGAATACCTTAGCATCCTTTAGCTGCACTTCTCAAGGCCTATGCTAACATACCAGGTCTGTATTTCTCTACAGAACATTATGTTAGCTCTAAATATCTGAGTCTACCTGGAAAACCTGCTTGTTCCTGCTGTGTAGAATTCTAGTTGTAGCATACGAAGATAAGCAGAATAACAACAAGTAAGATAGAGACAACCGGTCAGTTAGAGAAATTATTATTCCAGCTAAACCAAGCAAAGCTAAGCTACAAGCATTATGACCTGTTGTTAGCAATGGCAACATCACAGCACAGGGCTGCACGGCTGGTCAAGCAGTTCAATTCTTGTCAAAGTGGCCAACACTGGCATCTTCAGTGGAAGGTGTAAAAAAACTGAGCAAGGAAAATGTGGGAAAGGAAAATGTTTGGCTTTCCTGCTGAAGTATTATCATCTCCTTAAGTAACATTCGTGTCATTTCTAAGACACGGCAACCTTTGATGTTAATATTAGGACCTGTCACATTTTACCCCTACCTCCTTTCCTGAAGACTTATGTGACTGTAACTCTTGATAGCACCTAATATTTAAATGTAATTATGGTTTGATCACTCTTACTCAGTAAATTGGCTGTGATCTGCTCTTGTATTAATTAGTTACCTGTACTCTTCTTGTGTGCTCCAACATTCTGTTTTGAAAGTGCACCAAGAAAGCAAAGCACATGCTACATAGCTATACATAAAATGCTATATGCTTATATGTTATAAAACCAGTTCTACCTGGTTTCTGACATGATAAAAGTAATAAAAGATAGCCCCAACAGAAAATAATTAAGCTGATACCATTTTATTTTTATGCCCACTTAAAGGCTACAAGAATATCAACATGCAAGGAAGTAAACTTACCTCCTTGCTAAAATATAACTATAAAAAGACAGTCAAGCTTAATCACTGAAATTGGTATAAAAACCAATTCAGATATTAATGTATCCAATTCCTGGAGAAAAAAATGTTTTGTAAAGTATTTTTTTTTTATAAGTTATAGCTTTTTTTAAATATATATTTTAGTTTATTTTTACCAGAAAAACTTACACAGTTCTTAGTTATTGATTTCTCTTGAGATTTTTCCGGCATTTCTATGTTGGCCTTAATTCTGAATCTATAATGTATGTATAATTTTGTTATAAGATAGGTGAAAATATTTCCATTTCTTCTTCTTGTAGAAGAAATATGCATGTGCAAATGAATATATTGATAAAATGTGATAGAAAGGTATTATATAGCATAGCGTTTTGTGCAGCTAATAAATAATGTAGTTTTACTTCCAGGCAGATGGATAGAAAACACTAAACAGAGTTTATGAGCACAGCTAATTAGCAATATTCAAACTTTACAATATTGACAGTTTTAATAAAAATGTTTACGTACAATTATTGGATTAATACAAATATATTTACTAGATATATTTATTGCCTTCCTTTCTTACAATTTGTGTGGAATAGGATAAGAAATGAGGTTATCTCTTAGACAAAATCATAAGTTTTTATTTTGTTACAGTATATCAGCAGGTGAAGCTCATTTAGGGCTTAATGCAGTGATTGTAAATATTCCAAAACTTTTGTGTCATGCATGCAAGGCCTAAAACATGGGTTTTCCTAACGAAGACACTAAATGTCTCCCTTATTGTATGTAAATTGTGTCCGAAAGATAATCCATTTTTTCTTTTCACTGCTTACATTTGAACCAATACTCAAGCAGAAACACAAGAAAGTTACATTTGATTTGGTGAGCCCCTCCTGGTTAGGTTTTTCCTTCAGCAAAACGTTTCTACACCAGGTTTTCATTTATGACAGAAATATAAATTCCATAACATTGTGATTTGGGACAGGTATTATTCTATTTCTAATTTGTCTGTATACGTAATTTGGAGTGCTAAATTAGTACTTTAGTCTATAGCAATTTCAGTATTATTAATCATGCCCTTGAATACAATTTATATGAGAGCAATTTATACATATAGCTGCAATAACTATTTTATTGAAATTAACTCAGTTCTGTTCTCAAAAGGAAGTTTGAAACAGAATGCTGTGAACACACAACAACTGCTCAAAATAATTGCAATAAAATTAAAACCATTTTGTCACAGTATAAAAAACTGATGGACAGTTGCTTCGTGAGTGTTCTTTTCATCAAGCTATCGAATTTGGCTTTGAGTCATGCTGATTATTTCAGCAAGTTAAAGCAGTTAAGTGAGAAGCAAATCTCTTAAACATATGGCGGTTCTGATTATCATATGAAAGTCAGGCATGCCAAAGATTTGGAGAACACATTGCTCTAAATAGACTTGAAAATGAAAATTAAATACCAGTTTCAAAATCCCTCCTGGTAGGAGATACACCTTTCCTGAGAGCATATGCCAAAATTTAGGAATCATGTAAATATTTTTGATTTCACATTTATTAAAAACAATGGTCGAGTCTTTGTCTTTATAATAGATAGCTCATTTGGTAAGCTCTGACAGCCACATCTGCTGAAATGAGGGAGAGGAGGAGAGGGGAGGGGAGGGGAAAGGAAGGGAAGGGGAAGCACATTGTTCAAGTTCTCTATTCTTAAAATCGAACCACCATTTACTATTACTTTCTGTGGAAGGACTTGTGCCGAGAGAATAGCCTGTGTATTTATTTCTGCATATTTATTTTGTAATTCCCATTGGCCAGGATTTGTTTAATTTGTGGTTGACAAGGAACTGTCTATGAAGATGTTTGAACTCTGAGGCTTAGCAATAAAGTATAACTCCTTTATTTATTAGAATATGAAAAGTGGGATAATATGAACAGCTGAGATCCCAGTTGCTGCAGAGTACCAGAATGGCACAGAAGTATGTCCTGTATCTTCCAGAACAAGTATTTAAGCATACCACGAAAGATACTTGGGTATACAAGCATTGAAAGCCTTGCCTGGAAAATGAAGATGGAAACCAGTCCAACAGACTTTCTAGGGATGAAAGCACATGTACAGGGAACATGACTGGACCTTGAACTTTAACAATGAAAGAGCATTTTGAGTTAGTACTATAGGAAACTGTTCAAAAAGCAGAATTTCAAACTTTAAAAAGAGGTAATATATGTAAAATTTACTCCCCTATATTTAAATTTTGCTAACAAGCAGAATAGCTACTGATCAGGAGTAGGTGGCAGAACTATTCAATTGAGGCAGTGGATTTTTTTTTGTTTATATAATTACATACCATTGATATTTCAAATGCTTGAAATCTTAGTGAAGAAAGCTTACACAGAAATTAAATTCTTTGTGGTAGGTAAATACACAATTCAATCTTTGATCATAATTTATACTAGCTGCATCTAGTTAAGAATTCTGTAGATTTCATTTTTGCTCTTGGGTGTTCCATTGAATGCAGAATTATCTTGCATGACAGGAGCTGTAGAGTTTTCTGCAAAGTTTATTTCATATTGCTGAAGGCTCAAAGAGACACCAATCTGGTGATATAGAATTCATAATTTTTAGGTGTCATAAATTATCTATTGTTTTTTGTTGTTTGACATGCATTCTACAGAAAGTGTATCTTTTAACGGTTTAAAACAAAGGAAAAAAAGCAGTGTTTTGAAGACAGCATCATTAACAATATTTTGGAACATGGTGTAACAAAAACCACATCTTACAAGAAAAACAGCAGGAGAATAACAGGTAAGCAGAATGTAATTATCCATTTTGGAAGATGGCCAGCACACCAAATTTGGCACATGTGTCATCCAAAGCACCATAACCTGTATTATTAATTCATTTCTAAGACAGGTTTGAGCTGGATTTGCATTTCGTGAGTTATATGAAGATTTGTTTTGTAGCTCTTTTTCTTCCAAAAAAATATAACAGAGCTTTCTCTAGAAATGTTTCAGAAAATGAAATCATGATTGTTTAAGGTTAGGCCTTTCATTATTTTCAGCCTACTGAAAAGGTTTATTTTGACATCTTTTCACCTTTTATTATATCAAAGGAATATTTGCATGAAAAGGAAAGTGCTGTAATCACAAAGTGTTGAAATGTTTCTTTTTTTAGATCATTATAAATATTGCCAAAAGTGTTCAGCTTTTGACATATTCCTGTGATTATTTTTCTTCAAGAAAGTGTTGCTTTGGAAAACTTCTGATTAATTCTTGTTCACATAAGCTGTGTTTACACCATTTTGGCTTGCTTGACAACACCAGTTAATATAATTTTAAGTGACTGCAGATATCCCCCTGGATTGTCTCTGGCCCTAAATTACTGGATCATATTGATTTAAAGGCAATAATATTTTCTTTTGTAACACTAATTCGCATTTTTCATTAAAGACCTCTATTCTAATTCCAACTAGCTAAATTATGTTGTTCCACATGTAAAGGTGGTTGCAAGCTGCCTGTTACCCTGCAGTCAAAAAAAGGTAGACATTGCTGCTGTTCACCTCTACAAAAATGTCTTTCCTACAGCTCTGGAAATTCACTGATGAGCCTACTTGCTGGTTTTCTTACTATCAACTTCTCATTAAACTGTTCAAATCCATTACAATACTGGGGTTGTGTGAGGCATTATAACATTTATTTGTCTTACTCTCATTTTTTTCAGAGATTAAGTCTATATAAACATGAGACTCTGGCAACCAAGGCATCTCATTTAGCTACAGAACCTACTCAAAATGGAAAAAAAGTGTTATAGTCTCTTGAGTAGACTTGAGAGCCACACCTTCCAAAGTGATTTCAGAGGAAGCTAGTAGTACTGAGATAGGTTGATAATTATTTGGGTCAATCATATCAGCACTTTTGAAAGCACAGATTAGCTTCAGCGTGCAACTAAACAGCAGGACATGAGGGCAAAATACGTTAGGTTTGTAAAGCTGCTGGGTTTTGGAAAGAAACAAATCTAGTGGCAAAAGCTGTGATGGGCTTGTATCCTTTGTTGTGGCTGAGGCTGTTATCAGTAACTGCTTCCTCTGCTGATGAGCTTTACTCTCCATTTTCTGCTGCTAGCTAGCCATCCAACTCTCCTTTGAAGAAGAAAATAAGCAAACAAACAAACAAGATGTCAGCTGGATGCACATCTTTATAGTTGTTATTTTACAGAGACAACCTGCTGGAAGGCACTGGATCTGATGGACTGTAATGTTGTTCAATTGGCCCTAAGCACAGAGGGACAACAATGTGTGTGCTGTCATTATTTCCTGTCCTTTCTAGGCTTCCTTTGCTTGTAATTCACGTGTAGTTTTCTGATTCTGGAAAGATCAAAGACAGAAATGGCAATCAATTTTACTTGTCTTTTTGTTCAGTATGCAAACCTTCTACTTGCACATGGATTAAGTACTTCTTTGCAACTTCTGTGGTCATAAGTTGAATTCTTATAAAGCGTTTCCTGCTGAAATGTCATGCTGCCTAGAATTCAACAGCAAATAAATATTGCTGTCCTCACTAATTTGAAACAGTGTGAGTTTTAAATCTTTAGCGGCAGGAGATTTATTAAGATTGCAGTTTTCATCACCCTCCCTTCAGTCTATCAAGATAGGTCAAAACTGCAGAAACCATATTTTTCAGAATTACTGCAGTTGCTGTAAATTCCATTTCTCTATTTCCTGTCACATAATACCGCAGGGTTGTGATCAGTCAAAGGTTGGAGGTTGGACTCGATGATCTTAGAGGTCTTTTCCAACCTAAATGATTACATGATTCTGTCATGAGAGCAAGAACTCTAAGCCATAAATAAATGCAGAAGTTACCCATGAAAAGGTTTTAAGATTAAACTTAACTAACTGGCTTAATTGATAATGTCACTGAGTTTTGACTTTGTAAGCACCTGACAGATTCTGATGCACAGCTTTGCTTACTGAGTTCCCAATTACCATTGCACTAGTGCGATCAATTTCTTTTAAATTGGTGAACATTCTTTGGGGCATATGTAAGAAGGATGTGTGCTTTTCATGTGTACATGAATGTTTTCTGCAGAGAAAATGCACTGGTTTTTTACTTCACATATTTTTACTCCCTGTCAACTCCATCTTTCTTTTATATTTATATTTATAACTTCTGCAGCATGTTCTAGAGAAGTAAGACATAGCTCCATAATAGAAGGCATAAATTAATGAAATTATTAATTTTGTTCTAGAAAATGTCAATATTCATCCATTCTAGAAACGTCATTCATTCATTGTTAAGCAGATTTATTCCCGCAACTTTGTCACTATCACACACCTTTTTCCTGTTGAAGTATCTATAAATTGCTTATGTCCATCCATTTGTTCAGGCTACCTATAGAAACCTTGGTCTTAGGCAAAATACTTTTAGTTAAAACTGTGTTACAAAAGAGAAGATCGGAGAAAGAGTTTAAAGAACTTTGTTGAGGCCTTTTATTATAGAAGAACATTATGCAAGTGTTCTGAGATTTTGAAAAGTCATCACCCAGTTTTAAAGGCTTTTTAAAAAGAATATGATGTTTTCTCTAAAAGAAAGGACACCTTAAAGTCCTAATTTTAAATTAATTTTAGAATTATAAAAATTTTAAATATTTAAAGGACAAAATATTTCTACTACATCCATTCATTCTTCTTGTTGACATTATCTTGACTAAAGGTACTTTTGACTGGGCAACTGCAACAAGAGTATCAGGCAACTTTCACCTGTAGAAGGATCTTCCTTCAATGATATATTGATGGAAGAAGGATGAGGAGTATGAATGAGTAGATGAGAGTTTATTTTAGCTAGGATGGAGCCATTCTCTTACTCTCCAAATTTAGCTGTCAGAAAGAAAGAAATCAACTGAAAGATCAAGTTATGAAGTTTTGTAGAGTAAACATAGATCTGTTGTATTATGTAATTTATTTTGTATACAAATAATTCAAACTTATTTTTTAGAGTCCCACACTCCTTGGAATTTTTTCATAAATGCATTGCAAGGTCTCCCACTACTCACTTATTTGTGTAGAACTTTTCCTTAAGTTATTATTTGACATTTCCTATGATAAGATATAGATCTTGAAAAGTACTAATTTTGCATGATGTTTTGACAAGAAAAAAAGAGTCGGTTCCAGTACAACTAAGAGTCAAATAATTTTTGATGCAGAGGTAGATAACAAAGTCTTCATAATTCTTAGCTAGTGCATGATCATGTAGAGAAATAGTTAATCCTCCAGATCTCTGTTCCACGGTTCATCTTCAGGATGTAAGAAAATAATGAAAAACTTCTGTCAAGTAATAGCTAAATAATACTTTCTTATTATTCTTTATGACATGTTGCCTCCTCAGCTTTCAGTAGCTCTGACAAAGTTTTCCTCAGACACATTTCATTTTAGACTTTCTGTATGTGAAATAGGATTCAAGGGATATTTGTAACATTTCCAATACTGTTTTGCATATGTTTTCTTTGGAACAATGCAATAGTTTGCAATCTGAAACATGCATACTGTTTCCTAGGTCATTATTGTGTTGTCAGCAGTCATATTTCATGCATCCAGAATGCATACAGAATATAAACTCATCATGTCCAGTTAAAATTAATCATAGCAGCAGAATATTTTCAAAGGTACTGAAGCCATATAAGGTTTCAGCTCCAATTAGAAGTCTTATAATGAAATAACGTATTATGTAAATGGTCTAACATCTAGAAATCATGGATTTTTTCTTCAATTTTTTTTGAAATATTATATTTCAAGAAGATTTGAATATTAGTCTTAAATTGAGAAATGTGTTTAAAACCATTTATATCATTCTGTTTACTTATACAAATGCATGCACAGATACAAATATGTTTTTTACATTCCAGTAACAAGAAGGTTGTTCATCTATGATATATCCTTGCTGAAACTGAGTAATTAGGTACTTTACGCATCTAGACTTTATTATCAGTACAGATATCTGACTACAACAGGGAAATGATAAAAAAATTGAAAGTTAAATGACAGAGATTCATAGAAGTATATGCCCATTAATTTGGAGATAATGCTGAGTTTGTGGCCCTTATTTTTAATTTAATGTAAAAAAAAAATTGTTCTTTCCTAAGTTGAAATGAAATAGTCATTAATAGTACCTAAAATTTAACTCTTGCCTTAGAGTTTTGATCAGCGAAAGGGCTTGAAAACTTGAGTGATTTTAGGCTTGATATCTGCAAGGAAAATCTTTGAAATTCTGGATTTCAGAAGTAATATATTTTTGTTTAAATATTTAGGAACAAAATGTATTAGACACCTTCTGTAAAAGGCCTACTTGGACTCCAGAAGAGGAGAATATTATTAGGCCTAAGTAAAAGATTTTCAGCCAAAATTACCGTAATTGAAAAACCATTCTTTGTCTCTACAAAGTTCTTGACTGAGAAAAATTTATTTCAAACTTTCCTTAGAAAAAGCTACTACATGTGAATAGAGACTTTCATGCATGTAACAGCTGGTATGCAATATGAAGAAACCTGCATTCAAGTGTTTCTATAGAGACTGATATGAATAAAAATGATTGCCTGAACCAAGACTTAAAAGTAGAAGTTGGATTCCTCCCCCTGACATTTCATGTCAGGGTTAGCCATCTACTTAGAGGATTGTGACTATCCATTTTAGTAAATGGAAGCCAATACAGGCAGTGGAGTCTAAAATACATAGCCATCTACTTTAAAAATAAGATGAATTCCTGTCTCTACTCCGTTAACTGTATTGACATGATCTCTTCTGATTAAAATGTGAATTTAGATAGCTGCTTGACAGTAACCAGTGGTCTGTAAAGAGTCTCTGTTCAGCACAGTCTACTTTGGAGTGAGCTGAGTACTCTATACATCCCTGGCTGCACTGACTTCCACTCCATGGACCACTGTGCAAGCTTGCGTATCTCATTCACATGCAAACACTGAACTGTCAGTATCTAACTTCAAATTGATCCCTGTGCTGCTTTTTTTTTCTTTTTTTTTTTTTTCTGTGATAGAGTTTATTTTCTTCGTAGTATCTTGTATGGGGCTGTTTTGGATTTGTGCTGAAAGCAGTGTTGATAGCCCAGGGATTTTTTTGTTGTCATTGAGCAGTGTTTAGAGAATCAACACCTCACCCCACCAGCAAGGAGATTCGGGGTGCACAAGGAGCTGGGAAGGGACACAGCCAGTACAGGTGACCCCAAATGATCAAAGGGATATTCCAGACCTCATGACATCATACTCAGTGCAAAAAGTGGGAGGCAGAAGAAGCAAGGGGCACACGTGTTTGAAGTGATGGTGTTTGTCTTCCCAAGTCTCCGTTACATGTGATGGTAACACATGGAAACCCCCTGGTTTCCTGGGGATGGCTGAAGACTGCCTGTCTGTGGGAAGCAGTGAATTAATTCCATTTGCTTTTACTGTTTGCATGGATTTTGCTTTACTTCTCAAACTGTCTCTGTCTCAACCCATGAGTTTTCTCACTTTTATTCTTACAATTCTCTTCCTATCCCACTGAGGGAGAGTGAGTGAGTGACTGTGTGGGGCTTAGTTGCCATCTGGGGTTAAACCACAACTATCCCCTTCTATGGATTTGATTAGTTGCTGTTACATACATGCACAATCGTGTTTGGCGTGACCCAAAGCATTCAAATCCAAAAATTTGCACACAATGGCAGAAATGCCAAAAGATTAGGGGAGCTCTTTGTTACTCTGGAACAACAGTTGGAGGTCAGCAGCAGATATTTCAAGTGGCACTACACATCCACATGTGGGCATTTACATTGAATCCCATGTGTCTTAATCTGAAGATGGAACATCAGACAAACTGATTGAACTCAGACAAACTGAATCCCACAGTACATTTCACCCTTTTTAGATTATCACCCTACAGTAATGAAACTACATGAACTGCCACCTCACACACTTTCTTTTTTTACAAGTGAATGATAGACGTGGCATTTGCCTGAATGAAAAATAAAAGCAAATTCTGGAATACCAAAAGTTGTCTTGAGATGGATTTTTCTTTCTCTGCTATGTTCTAGCTAGAAGGAGGATTCAGACACAGCAAGCACAGAAAGTGGCTTTGTGCAAAGGAGAATAAAAACAAGGTCTTTGAGGCCAGAATTAGTCTGCTGCTATGACTTATTTTAGCACTGCAAGTCTCTAAACAATGAAGCTGCCAACTTTTTCTACAAGCATTTATTTAACACTATCAGAAAATTAGTCCTTGCTATTTACCATGAATTGTAGGTGTAGGATTTGGATGTGGAAAGAGTGGGCATAAAATATATGAAAATGTTCGTGATTCATGTTACTGAACAAACTCTCTACTCAAGTAACTCAGTCTTTCCTAAAGTAGTATTTCTTCCAGACTCCTCGTGAATTTTTTTTTTTAATTTTAGACAATGTTGTATTACAAACTGATTTTCTTCACATTTGCTCGAAGTTTAAACTTTGTAATCATGTCATAGTGAATCAAAGTATTTGATTTTCCGTGGCTAAAAATAGGGAAATCAATACCAAACCCAAAATCCTATCAAGGACATTAGGTTTATTTTTCACTAACTGAATGATTTAAAATCTAATTAATTCTATCTCTATTTATCCTTTAACTGTTTCTTAAAGGACAACCTTGGCTGAAAAATAACTGGTTTTGTTGGATAATTTTTTTGTTTAATTTCAGGTGATATTAATTAGAAGTTTTGATATGCTTTTCTGATTGATACTTGTTTCAAAATTTGGCTGTTTAAGGAAGTTTTAAATTAGAAGTATTCATAAACAGATTTTGCTAATGTTTGGCAGTTTGATGATCATCATAGGAGGGAGAACTCTGGACTTTAGAGGTTTCTTATCTTTCAGTGGAATATTTTTTTGCTTTTTTGGATCTGTCTCATGGAGAGAAAACAAAAAAATGCGAAAAGTATTAACATTAGGTCTGATTTTGATCTAATTTAGAAAAACTATTGACACAAAATAAAATGTCTTCAACAAGTGTTCTCGTCTTACTGAAGGTAGGTCAGAGCACACAGATTTCCTTCTGTGATGTTTGATTACTACAGTATGAGTTAAATTCCTTTTAAAATAATAATGCTGCTGACCTTTGGAGAGTTATGACTGAGGGTAAATATGAAAATAAACTCATTCAAGTTTACTGTGTATAGGTGCAACAGTCTTAAAAACAACAGAATAAGAAATGGATCAATTTGAATATGAGGGGAAGGTCTGCGCTTGGATGTAGATAGTGTCAATTACCTGTTAAAATGCAATGTACATCTTTATGAGTCTCCATATTTTATATCTGTATATGCTAGACAGCAAAGCAGAGCTTGAAAGTCACACTTCACTTATTGTTTTTTCTTTTGAATGACAGAATTACTTAGCCAGGTTTGTCAGCTGATTTCCAGCAGAATGATTTGGGGCTGTTGTTTTATTTCCTAAGCAGCCACTCAGCCATTTTCATCTCTCTGCAGCTCCCTCTGCTACCTTCAAGTGTTTGGTTTGCTTCATTTCCCGTGGCAATTTTTACACATCTTCACTATCCCTTTTCTTTAGATAAGCCACAGTAGCCATCACTGGCCATAGGTATATTTTATCTTCATTTTCTGTCTAGAAAGGCTCTTACTTATACAGTAATTTTGCTTTTTCATGGTCTCAAGGATGCCTAAATGTTGAATATGATACAGGGGATTCTATACTCTTCAAGCATTTAGTGTTATACTTCACAACTTAAAAACATGGCCATTCCCTCTCTGAAGGACATATATTTTCATCTTCTGACTTGGGGAAGTCTCTCTGTGCATCATTTAGCAGGCCAGACAGTGTGACACATGAACAGAATACTCTGATACTATTTAATATACTGTCCTATTGCCAGATCAACCACTGCCACATAAGAAAGAGATTAAACCTCCATAAGGAACCTAAATATGCCATTTGATATTATTAGAAAAATGCCTTCTAATCCCAGATGGAGATACACTTGGTTTTAGAAACTTTAAAACTGATAACCCCTGCTATTTTTGCTACAGTAATGGCCATTGTCATGCATGAACTCTGAGCTACCTCAGCTTCTCTTGTAAAGAAAACTGTAATTGCTGTCTCAAATTGGATTCCGAAGTAATGAAGATTGGGACTAGACACTGCTTAGATAAAACCTTGAAACAGTATGACAAACAGAAGTGAGCCACAAGGAAAGCACAGAAGACTGAAGAACTTGAAAAAGTGAACTGCCCTGGCCAAGAATATGTTGATGGTTCCACTGGCTATTCCTGATACTGTACTAGCCTATCGTTGACAGTTTTCAAGACCAGATGTTCTATAGCCTCCAGAGGCTGGTGCTTAATAATTTTCACATTTGAAAACTTTATCTAAATACTTAATCTGAAATAATAATAATGACAACAACAATAATAATAACTGCTACAACTAAAGATTTCTGTCCCATTCTTTAGTGAGATAGAAAACATTCTTGTTTCTTCTTTGCAGGAGGCTTATGCCTGTCTGAAAGGCATTACAAAATAGCTCTCTTTGTTGCCTTTCATATAAACCAAAATCTCAACCTTTTCCCATATATTGCGTTTTCTTGATTTCTGACCAGTGTCACTTCTTTTTAACAGAATACCTCCAAACTTCCGACAACATTCTTGCACACCTATTTATTCCAATATTGCTTCAGCTGATTATGCCTGTGAGTAGGAAAAACCTTCCACATCTCTACTGAATCGTGCTCTTTTTTTTAGCATTTTTTATACACTTTTTCAGGATCCTTTCCATCTGAGTCCTGTCTCCAGCGTGCTTGAATGCATACATATTGGTCTCCAGACAGTGAATTCTCTGGCAAGAATCTCCTTGCTGATTTATTCTCTACCATTTATTCAAATAATGAAGCTGGGCTAGAAGAACATGGCACCGACTTCACACACAGAGCAAGATTCACAGGCTCATTAAGAGCTGTTTAAGACTAGTGGGCCAGTGTCAATAGCCATGGTGGAACATGGCATTGAACATTAGTTCTCTTACAAACCGCACATTACTCCCTTTTCAGATTAGGTCAATGCTGTCGGGAGTTTTCAAACATAATGTTATCTTTTCTGTACAATCTGAGTACGGTATGGGACCTATTTCAATTTTACGGAATATCTTTTCCTCCAAAAGAAGAAATGGAATGAAATTCAACTCAGCTTCAGAAGGATCAAAAAATTCCATTTTCCTAATTTATCCAATATGGTTGGGGATTTTTTATGTCAATTTGTTTTGGGTTTTGTTTTTTATGGTACACTCATTTATAAGTATAAATACTATTTCAGTTAAATCACTTGTCTTGGAGTAGGATATACCAGTTATTATCAATCAAATAACGACATATGAATTAAAGTATCTGACACAGTCAAATGTGTTTGCCTTCTAAAGAGTGATTCCCTTCGCCTGTGTGGATGTTCAAAAAATATACTGGAGGTGCATTTCATTAGTCTTTCAATCTTTTATTGTTCTGCACAAACAGATTGCTCAGCCTGATTCATTTAGGAGATACTCAACTCCCAAAGCAAATAGCCTTAGGTACTCAGGCAAGCCAGAGTGTTACAATTTCAGATTTCAGGACTATGAACTACACAGTCAAAATCAACTGCCTGACAAAGTAACATAAAGGTGCTTTTTTGCCTTAAATGCCTCTTCACTATACTGTTCAATAAAAGCAATTTGTGCTGTCCATGGTGACCTTTATATGGTATTACATGCTTTGCAGAGGAAGTGTGTCTGATCAATAGTTAGTTCTCAGGGATGAGAGTATCTGAACTCTTGGATACTTCTCCTGCTGGAATACAATTATAACAATAGATGATGTAGGACTGTGCTCTGTTATTGCAAATTAATTGATGACTTGCTTAAAAAACTGTCCTTGTTGCTATGAATACATTTCTAAATTGAAAAATTTCTAAATAAACAAGTAGTAGCCTATGGTTTTGGTGGCTTTTAAACTACTGCTATTTATGATTAATTACCAAAACCATGTCACTACTTTGAAAGAATTATTGACTGTGAGAAGAAAAAAAGGAAATATGCAGGTGTGCATTCACAAATATTTCTTCACTTTCACATGCATTTCTGTCAAGTTTCAAGGTTTTATATTGTAGAAATGTTGCTTTTTGTAACAAATCCGTTCATTTTAATCTACTGGTTCTGGTGAGGTAATGACGTAGATGGAATACTGGAACGTCAGTGATATAAAGCCTATTTTTAATCCAACTCTCAACTTTATACAGCTTTAATAAAAGATCTCTCACTTACCCCAATATTACCCAGTAGAACTTTTTAATGAGCTTACTAGCAGCAGACCCTAAAAATTGGATCTTAACACTTATTTTGAGAAAAATTCTTTTCTGCAACACAGTAAACATAATCCCAGTCTCTAGGTAGCTCATTGAAGAACAGATCAAAAATCACTTAGAGCCATGTTAACTCTACTAAGGTACTTGGCTTTATTCACTGAGATGATTTAGGATGTAAAACAGATTTCGTTTCTTATGACAGGAAATATTTCAAAGTTAAAGTAAGAATAAAAGCATTTTTTTAAGTATAATTCATATAGTAATCCCTCCAATTCTACTATTTGGGAACTTCTGATTTACTCACATGTAAGAATGTGGATTAACTTATCTATGTATTCAATCTTACCCTACGGATTACTTAATGCTTTCACATTTGGGCCAAAAGGAAAATGTTCCAGTTTGTTTCAAATGGAATTTTTTTTTTAAGGGGAAGTGCAACCCTACCATATACAGCATTTTTTGTGTCTTCCTGTTTGCTTCCAATACCATGAGACTTGAGTTTTCATCTAACCTTGCATTAGAAATTCAGTCATTACATATCATCTAATTAGTCTCTAGCTATATTTTTATGATGTTCTGCAATAGAAGTAAATCCCTGATCTGATTCAGTTAACAAAATCTAAGAGTAAATACATAAGAACAGGTAATCAAGTTTTGATGGATTCAGCTGTGGAATTATTATAAATTCTATTAATTTAAAATTAAATCAGTTTTACTATCTCACAAAACTTCGATAAACTGTTGGTTAAATACTGTATAAATTGCTCATTTATATCCAGCTATAGAAAGAAATCTTTGGAAACGTGTGTGAAGAAATTATCTTAGAGAAACAAAAAGATCTTTTAATTAAAAAACAAAGCAAAAAACCCCACAAAAGGACAAATAAAAAATCAACCAGACAAATCCAAACTAACCAAACAAAAACCTAACCACCACCACCACCAAAATACTCCAAAATAAAGAATGAAAGACTCAAGCTACGAAAATAAACTTTATGTGTAAGTGTAGGGTAAGGTTTATCAAAGCATTGCTAGGAAGACAGAGAGGGATAAAATAGGAAAAAAAAAAGAACTATGAAATAAATATCTGAAAAAGAATTATCAAATAAATGCTTGACCCTTTCAGGGAAAACAAAGGTTTCTGCTATCATGGCTAAACAGCAAAGATTTGATCTTGTAAACTCCAAAAATCCTACTTTATTAGAAGGATGTGTTTTTCTGTGTTTTATTATTCCTCTGGGCAAACTTTCAATGATAATACAGAAGAATACATGTGACCAAAAGAGAAGTAAAATATATGTTCATATTGGGTTTAGCCTTTTTGCTTTCTTCCTCATTTAAGCTTTAAAGGAAGAGCATATTTCAAACTGCACTTACCTGTAGCGCCAAACTGGTTATCAGTGCATTCACTGTCCATAGCACCCTTTCCACTCATGGATTCAGTTGGCTAAGCTGACCAGAATCAACCATTAAAAGTATGCCTGCAGATTTTATGTACGGGATTTTTCAAGCATTTGAGCAATTTCAACTAACTTTCTACAAGCATTTAAGATAAGCATCGTATTTCAGAACTCACTGAAGCAAAGCAGAATGTATGATCCTGTTTGGCGACATGGTAAGAAAATTATTCTGATAAGGCAGGAATGGCAGGCTCTGACACAAAATTACTCAGCCTTCATCTTCCAGGTTTCTCATAAATTTTTATCCTTCATATTTTCAGCTTGATGTCAAACACCAGGTCAATCAATTTCTGTATTTTGTTTTTTCCTTTCAAATATGATTCAGATGAGAGCAAAAGTCTGAAAGTAAGTATGAAGTTTAAGCTAACATTTACCATAAAACTTCATAAAATATTCAGCTGTGTTTTAAATCTAGAAAGGAAATGGAGGTTGGGTCTCCTTGTGTTGGAAATTGCACATACATCTTCATTGATTAATATATACCTAAAAAATTAAAGTGAAATCTTGACTCTTTGTATTCAGCAAGGTATTTGAAGTTTCATTTCTCCACTTTCACATTTGAAAACGAGAATGATTCTACTTCCTTTTTTTGTGCACTAATTTGAAATCTACTGGAGTAAATTATCACTCTAAACACTACAGAATATCTTATATCATACTACAAAACACACAGTAAAAGCAGAAGATTGTCTGAGGTGCCTTCTTGCTGATATTTAAGCTACGTATGTGTGCTAAACAGTTTCTAGTATTTGAGCACAGCAGTGTATCTCAGGGAACCCTGCTGCCTCACTTTGTAATGTTATTGTTCCTGTTATAGAAAAGATGCTGCCATGTTATCTAAAATTTCTTATCTTTTCTTTTATATATGTCCTAATCTTCAACTAAAATTTACATACAACATATATAGTTAGTGTAAATGGCTGAAAATTTGGAATATTTCAGCTAATGAAATACATTGGTACACCATTATTTGCAATATCACTAAGTGACCTCTCAATTCCTTGGATTTCATGAATTTACATTTCCTAAGTTTTTAACTGTTTTGGAATCTATAACATGTCCTTGAGGAGAAAAGAGCAGAATCTCAGCCCCCCTTAACTCAGCAATATTAAATTTCTCTTCTGCCTTTTGTGAAAGTGTTTACTTCCACACATAAATATTTGATAGAGTTAGGTCTTGGACCTAGATCACAACATCCCCATGCAACGATACAGGCTGGGGGAAGAGGCGCTGGAAAGATGCTTGGCAAAAAAGAATCTGGAGGTGCTGATAGACAGCCAGCTGAACATGAGCCAGCTGTGCCCAGTTGGCCAAGAAGGCCAATGGTATCCTGGCCTGTATCAGCAACAGTGTGGCCAGCAGGACCAGAGCAGGGCTAATATCCCTCTACTCGGCACTGGTGAGGCCACACCTTGAATCCTGTGTTCAGCTCTGGGCCCCTCAGGACAAGAAAGCCATTGAGGTGCTGGAGCATGTCCAGAGAAACTCATGAAGGCTGTGGAGCACAAGTCTTATGAGGAGGTATGGAATTATTTAAGGTATGGAATTTCAAGAGGAGTCTTTAATTATTTTCCTGGATTATAACCCCCTTGTTTTTTGGATGCATTGTTTGTAGTTCCATGACAGGTTTTATGAGCCTCATTCATATTTCTGCATTGCAATTTTGAGTTTCCTGGTAAGAAGCCATATACTATTCTTGGTCTTTTGCGCACTTTACATATAGATGATCTGTGAGGAAAAAAAAGAGCTGGTCGTGACAAAAGATAAATTTCAACAAGCACCAGTAAAATTGGTTCTAGATGCCATTCTTCTCAGGAGGGTCCAATCTGCCTATAATGCCTGAACAAGGTGAGGTTTTTGTCACTGCAGAGGGTTTACAAACACTGTAGTGTAATTCTCTGATTCCTCTAAGTCATTCTATGTTCTCAGAGTGAAATGCAATGTGCTGTTGCAAGGTTCTCTAAGTAAATACACTATCTACTAATATTTATATTGATTGTAGAAGCAAAAGAAGTTTCTTCTACTGGGACAGACACTGTGGAAAAATCACAGATTCCATGCAGTTACATTTCTTTAGGTTTTCAATTTTTTGGAGGAAACTCTCGTAATCCCAGATGAAATATCAGCAAGGTGCAGCTCTTCACAAAATTGAGCAAAGTTCTGAATATCAAATAGCAGTTGCTGAAAACAGAACTCTGAAGGGTTTCTCCAAAATGTATTGTCTGATCAGAACAGAATGAAATTCTGTCCTACAATTAAACATGATTAATCTATAGCACTTGACAATTTTAACCCTCTTTTCTTTGCAATTACAAAGTTTACACACATGGTTAAAAACAAATTTATTAGCATCAGCCAGAATGTATTCCCCAGCAGAACCTGTAGTGTGACTTTGATTTCCATATGGAGGCAGCCTCACGTATCTGTACTTTAAAACAAAATCCAGCATTGTTTCCTGCACTAAAAAAATGGATGTGTATTCATTCTGCTTAGATTGCAGTTGCAACCAGTGAATGCAAATATTCAAAATGGATCCTACAAGTGTGTTACATCATATGGACTTTGCATAGTCAATCACTTAAACAAAGCCAACAGCCTCAATTAACCCAATTTAGTAGGAAAGTCAGAGTTACTGCAGTTTGCAAAATGCATAGGGCACTTCACATGACAAGTACTGAAATGAAACTAAGAGAGATGAGGTGATGAATGAGATTTGGTCCAGAACTTAATAAAAGCAGGGTAACTTAACTTTACAAATAACCTTCTTTTCCTATTGAAATTATTTTAAATTTTTTTTTTCTTTTTTAAAATTTTTTATGAATTAAGTTTTACATTAGATATTCACTTGACTTCCAGTTCTCACATTTCTCCAAAACACCATCATTCAGTAAAGTAATTCTATAATCAATTTCCTATGTCAAATTGGGAAAGCCAATGAAAAATCCAAGATAATTATTTTAAATATATCAACTGAAAAAAAATTTTATTTTCTCATTAGACTATTTCCAACAGCTACAGACAGTACATTTATTCCTTGTTGCGGTGGCTGAGCTTGGTAGGGCCAGCCACAGGAGTGGCCGAGAAGCCAGAAGACCCGAGTGCAGTAGGACACTGCTGGTGGGAAGGCTCCGAGGTCTGAGCTCTGCCCCTTAGTCATGGTTAGGAGGAAGGTCTCCCCCATCTGGCCTAGCAACACTATGTTAATGTTCCCCTATTCGGTTGGCCTATTGGCCTGTCTGTCTTTGTACCCTTATATGGTTTTGTTCTAGTAAGTTCTCCCTTACTCAATGCCCCATTTGTCCCTGTCCCTTGCTCCTCCCCTTGCCCTTCCCTATTGGTTGCACTTGTATAGCCCCACCTTCTCTCTACCCCCCTGGCCCTCAACCCATTGGTCCCTGGTGTACTCTCTACCCCTACTGCCCCTAGTATATAACCCTGGACCCTCCATTGTTCTGTGCTTCTTCTTCCCTGAACCCTTCATGGAATAAGATGGACCCCTGAGAGGGCCGCTTGGTGATGACCATGGCATTCCTATTGCAGCGATCACCGCACACCACGTCACGGCACAGCCGAACGCAGGACACTTTTGGGAAGGTCACGGCACGTACCATCTAGCCCCGTCGCGACAATTCCTTACTTAAATGGGGGAACTTAATAAATTTTAAAATATAATTAATGTTTATAAAAGCTTTTGAAAAAATTAAAGTTGAAGTTTTTGTCCCATGGAAATGATTGATAAAATTCTACTGTAACATTTGGTCATCCATTCAGTGGGTTTGATTCAAAGTGCCAGTGAGCAACAAATAGCAGATGGATAAATCTGTGACCAGCTTCCCAGTGTATGAATGCAGCAAAAAGAAATAGTTAGGAGTGATGCACAACATTTAAAAATCATATTCTTATGTTTTGATACATGTATGGTATTTTGCACCAGTGCTATTTTATTTTTGGTCTTGTTTAGCTATGTTTCCTGTTTTTTCTATTTTTACATCATGTCTGCTATGACAAGTTACAAAACACCCACTAGATTTTAACCACGGTTGCTACAGGTCTGGGTTGGGAGTAAACCAGAGCTGGACCAGAAGGTTCCGATTTCTATTACTAAATGCTCAAGCATTCAACTCATCCATTTTCCATGTATAATTTAGTTCATTTATCAATATTTCTCTATTCTAATTAAAGATTTAAATCAAAAGCATGTTGGGATTTGTTTCAAATTTTGGGGTTTTTGGGTGAATGATGGACAGGATGTTTTGATCATCCAACATAGCTTCAGCTTTGTTAAGAAAATGAAAGCAGAAAGATGAGGAAATAAAACACAATTTGTAGAAAAAGATCTTATAAACATGCAAGCATAAACCCACATGTCAATGAAGAGTAAAAAAATACTGACTTAAACTTCATAATATTTTAAAAAATCAATTACTTAGGCCTAGGCAAACATGCATAAAAATCTGGGAAAGTTGACCAGAAATTTAACTGAACGTCTATTGGAACTAATAATGAAAAGGTATTAGAATTTCTAGAAAAGTAGCAAGAGAGACAGCTAGATTTCATCAAAGGATCAAATTTATAACAATATATTTTAGTTTGTTATGCTACTAGATTTGGAAAAGTCATTTAGAAAAAACTGAAATATTAGATCCACATAGATCATCCTTCTGATTTCTATAAAGCAGCTATTTAAGTAATTTGTACTTTGTTTAAGAAAGAAAAATATCTGCCACAAATGTTCTGAAATGAAGAGGGTCTTTCCAAATGACAGTTCCAGGGCTGTGATGTTACTTGAGACATGGTTAATCTGGTAAACTTCTACTGAGCTCAGACATCTGTAAGATCAGACTGTGTGCACAACAGCCTGGAAGCTCACATGAAATTTTTTCATGCCCAACTGTTTGGCACGACAGAATGCCAAACAGGCATTTTGCTATTTGCTGCTGAGGGTAGCTCAAAAAACTCAATGAGAATTCTTCAAGGACAAGTTATTCCACAGATGTTTTTGAACTGATAGAACCTTCAGAAAACTTTAAAAAGTGGATTTTTTTTTTTTTTTGGTAAGTAATTAGCTGTGTTTGTTCCTTTCCCCTGCCAAAGAGAGTGGAAGAGCTTGAAATTTAGATGTCAACAGTTTTTTGTATGATATGAACTTGTCTTCAGTGATGAAAGAATATAAGCAGTAGATAGTACATCATGGAAAGCAAATGAGACAGAGGAAAATATAAGGCAATGAGCACTGAGGAAACTGAACAAGTTCATAAGTGGATACTGCAAAGGTGATATATACTGATATCAATATATTCTAATAACAGAATGTTGAATGAGAATACAAAAATGCAAATATGACTTTGTTGCAACATGGATTAATCTGATCTTCACCTACCTTTCTGTTCTTTCAGCTCACAGAGAATTTACTGCTTTTCTGGATAGAATATTAATTTTTTCCTGCTAGAGTAAATGCTGTTCTCTGACTGTTACTTTTACCCATGAAGAGCTGCTTAGTTTCCAAAATACAAACCTACCAAATTCAGTACATTATCCTCTGTGAAAGAAGTTAAACACTCCTAATGCATCCTTCTGCTGAGGACTGTGCACTTCCTTTACAGACAAAACTGTTTTAAGCTTGTGAAGAGATATTTTCCAGACAACAGTGAGTTTGCCAAACAATCCATTCATATTTCAACCATACACAGAAGAATGAATCTGCAACCTGCATTGGAAGAATAGAAAGGAGTTGTTCGGAGTTTTTTTAATTTTTATATGTATAAGAATAAGACTAAGACAATAAATATTGCAACAAAATAACAAGAGGTTTTGGACCCTTTTTTTTCCTTTTTCTTTTTTTATTCCACAAAAAGACTAAACTGTAGTTGTCAACTTTTATATGGAAGTCAACTACAAGTAGTCAACTACTAACTGTAGTTGTCTTCAAGTGTAGTACTGAGCAGAAATTAGATATTTCCAGAACATTATAACAGAAATCAACTCTTGCATCTGGTGAGCTATTTTAAAGCATTAAAACACTCTGTTTTGTTTAGGTGACTGTGCTGGTTTGGCTGTGAACCAGCAGGGGAAATTAACCCCACACAAAATACCTCGAGAAATTTAGGTCAAAATTACAATTTTGATAAAAAAAGATTAAAATAAGTGCAGTAATAGAGAAACACTGGCTTAAACAAACTGACAGAGTCACGGTACAACCTGACACCCTGTTGATCAGGATGGTAGCTGTGTAGTCCAGTTAGGCACTGGTCCTGCAGAAAAGCCTGGTAGTCCAGTCCCAGTAGTCCAGTCTAGTAGAGCAGTGGAGTGGAGTCCAGTTGAGTCCAGTCCTGAGGAGTGGAGTAGCTGAGTCCAATTCCGAGAAGTTGAGTGGAGTCAAGTTGAGAGTCGAATTGAGAGTCCGGTTGAGTTGAGAGTGCTTTCTCCCATCCTAAACCCCTGTTTTATGCTGTGTTTCTTGGCTGGCAACTCCCCCAGAAGCAGGGACTTTCACAGTGGAAGAGGATTTTCCCGATGTTCTATTGGTTGCTTCGGTAATGCGTTCGGATGGTCCCCAGGGTCCTCCGATGATCCCCAGGGTCCTCCGACACTCCAAGATCGGGCTATTAATCAAGCTGGGTGGTGCTAATGGGCCAATACCTGAGATTAGATAATCAGGATGGGTGGTGCTAATGGGCTATTAGCTGAGATTATATAATCAGGATGGGTGGTGCTTGCTGTTGGCTGGAGTGCTTATCTCAGTTGAGATAAGGAGTCCCTCAGGGACTAGGTGTGTAACTGTGAAATTTATCCAGCTTTTGTGGGTGGTAATAGAATATATAACTAACCCAGGACAAGGACACATTTAAATGTCTTGTTAACCAGTAAGAGGACCACATCCTGGAAAAAAAATAGGTTACTTGTATATATTATGTCTTTTACACATCCATAAGCTTTGTGTTGCACCATTATACTTCAGTTTGTGATTGTTCTAAGAGGTACAAAGCAAATGGGAGTTGGGATTTCATTTCACAGTGAAGTTTCTAAATGTGACTCTACTGCAGAAGCAGCTGCAGCTAAATGACCTTAGTGACAACCTGCTGGGCAAACACTCTTTAGGAGGGCTGATTCTCATTTACACTAAGGCCTTTTTCTTGGCAGTGGCATGGATTAGGAACCTTTAAGACATGGTAAATACAATTTTAAAGCCACTTTACATAGCCAGAGCAAATCAAGCAGGCTAAAGACAAATGAAAATTAAAATCCAAGCATTCTATGACCCTACTCATTTCTTACAGCGTCACTGATACAGGAAGCAGTTGCTTTTTAATAGAACATATCAAATGCTTGTCTTTTATAAAGCTTACTGCATCAATGAAAATCTAAAAAGGAAAATGAAAGAAAAGTCTGTAGAAAAGTTACAACAACATTTTTTTAGACCATCTGACCAACCTATAAAACAACTGGAGGCTTTTTGACACAGGAGCTTCTCTGATCCAATGATTAGGCTTTTAAACTCAATAAATAACCATTTAGCATCTAAGAGAAGACATCTTCCTTCACCTTGTAAAATTCATGTAAAAAATAAGTTTAGAAGGGCACAAATAGGGAGTAGTACAACACAACCTTTTCCCAGCCTCTATTTCTTTCTTTTCGTAATGGTCTTTTGGTCATGCATCTTCTTATGCATTATACATCCTCTTTCAAAGAAAATCTACATTATCTGTGAGCAAGCAGAAAAAAATATTTTATTCCTCCTTGAAATTTTTAACTCTCCGATTTCTTTTTCTTCTTTTGTTTTTTTTTTTTTGAGAGGGTTTGTGAAGGGGTCGAGGTATTAATCACCATTGAAGAATGTTAACCAGGGGGTTTTTAACTGCTTTATTATGATGCCAGAGACTTTTTTTTTGCTCTTATGCTTTTTATATTAGTAGTATCTTGGTTTTATACTTTTATATATTAAAACCCTATAATCTTATAACCTCTACCCTGCAACCTTATATTCCTATCTTATAGACAAAATAGAACTATGTTATCAGCCTTTAAGCATTCCAGAGCTGGACTTGATATCTGAAAAATGAAGCTATTGAAGTAAGCAGAGAACTTCCAATAGAAACTTGCCACAAGGAATAGTGTGACAAAATTCTGCTTTTCATTGGAAAATATTTCAAAACGATGTTACCCTATAATAATAGAAGCCTAAAGGAGCACGGAACTTTTTTACCCTTTTTGCACCTTTTGTAGCCTTTTTACCTTTGTATAACTTACACTTGCTGGACCCCACTTGGCAGGATTGGGCCCAAACCCTGCACAGCGGTGAGTCCTGGGGGAATACCCTTGGGAAAGCTTTGCTTTCTCTGAATCCTTTAATAAATTTTTACATTTTACCCTCTTATTCAGCCTCAGCTTTTATTTTCCAAACATATAAGACATCAATTAAGCATTAGCAACTGATTGGATGACAATCACAAAGATCTCATCTGTGCAACAGCTATTGAATTATGAATAAGAACATTTGTAGTCCTGCATTTTGCAGTTCTTTAGTTTGTGCAATATTTTAGGTTCTGTGAATAATTTCCCATGCTCTGTTCTGTAAACACCGCATTTGTTATTGTAACCGGCCTGATGTTTTGTATTTGAATTTGAATTCTTGTAGTCTGTATGATAGACAATTCTGCTAACCAGTGAACAGTAGAAGGTGGTATTTCTCCCTCCAATCCTGGCTGATTTCTGAAAACATATAAATAAAGACCGAGGGCAGAGGTCATCCCTTTTTTTTGGCCCTTCCTTTCCTCCATTCTTCCTTGGCCTCTGCCCTGACTGGTGAACCCTGAAAACTGCGACTCGCGTGCTTATTTGTGTCCAAGAACGACAAACATTTACTATTACTTTTTCTCAATAAGATTTTTTGCATTCAAGATTAAGAAAAAAACCAATTTTTCACATTTTTGACACCAGAGAATTATAGAAGTATATGCTTCTAGAATTTAACGGAAAATTTTCCCAAGAAATCTGAGAACATTACAACAGTTTGAGAGTGTTAATGGTCTTTGAGGTAATCATGAAATTAAGCAGAACAGAACAAAACAGAAAAGACTAGAACAGTAGAAAACAGAATGAGCTAGGAGGTAAGATTATACTAGTTTGTGGAAGAAATTTTTTTTATTTGCTGCCTTTCAGAAGGAAGATCTCAGGATAAGTGATCAGTGGAAATCCAGAGCCAGCTGTTTAAATAAATACATGAAAAGCATAAAGGTCTTTACAGTGCAGTCATTTATTCATACTATAACAGTTTTGTTTAGGCCAATTTTCATGAAACTATGTTGTTGTTTTGTACAGTGTTTTAGGAAAGACAAAACTACAGCAAGAGGAAGTGGCAAACCAAGACCCAGTTGCATATAACCAAGGACAGTTATGAGTTAAAATGAGGAGAAAAAGTCGTTTGCTCCCTTTTGGGTGTGAAAGCTATCAAGACTATTGAAAGAGACAACAAAGGATTACTATCAAAAAAAGTATTATTTATGCCTTTCCCTAATGCAACTCATGCCTTCATTTAAAAATGAAGTAGGACAGAAATACCTTATGGGCAATACCATTGAATAATACAAGAATAATACCATATACAATAACATATATAATGTATGTGTGTTGCATACAATATAGAGACATATCACCTGGTATATATAATAAACAGTTCAGGAATAATTTTGCATAAAAGAAATGTGTTTGTGTGTGTGATAAAAACTGTATGCTGTGGGAAAAAATTACTCAAAATAAGAATGAAGATAGTGGGTTACCTTAACGACAAGCATTAAAAAAAAAAAAACCCTCATAAAATTGTTATTTGCAGTGGTAGCAGCCCAAACTATCTATCTTGGAGTAACTACTATCATGGAAAGCCCATGTTGGCTTTCTTGACCATTAACTTGTCATATAAGTGATTTGGATTGTCTCATTGTTAACCATTCCAACTTCATAAGTCTTTTTAAATCAACATGACAAGGGAAAAGGTTTTATGAGGAATACATGATTTCCACTAACGTTCTTGAAATATTTTCAAACCTCTTCAGCTTCTGAAATTAGTTTCCTTTATTTATTGTCAAATCACTTAAAGTGACTTTTATGCAAACATCATAGGTTTAGTTCAATAACTGTCACCTCACAGAGGAGAAGAATGAGAATTATTAGTTATCTTAAATCCAGATGTAATTTTTCTTTCATTTTGTCAGGGAATATTTTGTCCCTCTAGTATTTGAACCTAACAGCTGTGCACATCCCAGCAGTTTACCAATTCATGGTTAACTCAGTTAAAATTCAAAAGTTTGGAAACTTTTCTGAACTGACCTCAGCATTTGTTTGCCCTGTAGACGTCAGCTAATAAAACTTGACACAGCCCCAGGCTGAAGGTGGTGTGCAAATTGGAGCAGCTGCAGGCAGGATGACTCTGAAAACCTGCTGTTTTATCATGGTTTCCTCTTGGTCCCAGGGGACAGCCACTTACAGACAGTCTGTGAGAGAAATTGGAAGCTGCTAATAGCAGTTTATGTACTCTATATGTTTTGTAACTTGCTCAGACATTTTCCATATCAGTATATGTTGGGTTATCTTAAAAGGAAGCTCTGTGATTAAAGACCTAAGGAGGGACGGAATAGCCGAGAAGAAACAGTTGCTCAGTTAATGAAGACAGGCGCAAGAAGAGCTTGTTATAGCTCTAAAATGATTGAGCACAAACTGAGGAAGACAGATATCTTCATTAACATATGACTCAAAAAGTGCAGACTAGTCACACTACAACGATAGACATTCTCGTGGACTTTTACATTTTATTTCTTTGCTTTCTCCTACTTATTTCAAATAAATGTTATTTTTGCTTGAGAAATACCTCATTTATATTTTACAATCTCAAACACTCTAAAAGACAGAAGATGCCTGTGCTCAGTCAGTAATTAATGTGCAATTGTGGTAACCAATGGCTAGGAGAACTGTGGAATTCTACCCTGGATTATGTAGAGACAGAGGACATAGGACCATAAAAACAGCATTAGGGAAGAAAGTGGGAGACAGGAATGAAGAGAAGTGCAGCAAGTCTTATGAATGTAGCAAATACAAAGAATTCTTTTTTTCGTCTTGTGCAAAGCAGTTCCTGTAATAAGTGAGTTTTCTATCCAGCAGGATTGTGAGATATTTAGGTGATAATATGGATGGAAACCATCCATGAAAATATCTAAACAAGGTATACAATGTTTTCTTCTTCAGGGCAGGGTTATTTAGTATTTCCTGTTTGTCCTCTCTAATTGAGCAGGAGATCATTGCTAAATTTTCAGTTT
Source organism: Ptilonorhynchus violaceus (assembly GCA_013397565.1). Classification (NCBI taxonomy): domain Eukaryota; kingdom Metazoa; phylum Chordata; class Aves; order Passeriformes; family Ptilonorhynchidae; genus Ptilonorhynchus; species Ptilonorhynchus violaceus. Next base: position 331,908 of record VZRJ01008188.1, on the reverse strand, counting down.
GGGAATTATTTGGGGTGATTGTGCAAATGCAGGATAGAGTTGCTAACATTAGATGTCAGCTAAAAAATAAGAGATTCTTACAACCAGTTTTGAAAGGAGCTCTATCCTTATCTCAAGTTTTTGTGAGCTTATTTTTTAAAGGAAAGACAAGGTAATTCTGGATCATGTTGAACATTGTAAGGGAAAAAAATACCCCTCAAAAAGAGTGTTACAAAATAAAAGTTTTAAACTCTCGAACACAGGATCAAAGAAAAACTTAGGTTAGAAGATACTGCTGAAAGTCACCTGCTTCAAATTTCTCAGAGCCAGGCTAGCTTCAAAGTTAGAGCAGACACTAGAAAGCCTTGCACAGCTTAACATTGAAAGTTTTCAGGGATTGTGATCCTCCTGCTGTTCTAGGAGAGCTGTTCCAATGCTTAATAACTGACAAGGGGAAGAATTTTTTCCTTATGTCCAATTGTGCTTGTTGTGCTTCCACTTGTGACCACTGTACTCCATCCTCTTACTATGAGCCACAACCAAGTCTGGATCCCTGGGGATGTGGTTAGTCTGTCACTGCAAGAGTGCACTGGACAGACACATTCATCTTACCCACCAATGCTCCTAGGGACCTGCCTGCAAGATTGCTCCTTGCCTGCACAGATGCATGCATTTGTTCTGTCTGTGCTTTTCATTGCTCAGCTTCACAGAGATCCACTTGTTCTGTTCCTCTACTGTCTAACCCAGTTCACGTCACTCAGCTCATCCAAAATTAGTGGGAGAGCATGCTAATGAGTTCTTATGTGAAACTAAAGGACTTGGTGTACATTAAAATATTAGCGTTACACATTTATCCCTAAAAAAATTTAAATCTGCACTTTGAAGACAGATTTGCTGACTGAAAGAGGCAGCAGTTTTTCATTTAACATTCAAATGTTAACTGCTTGACTAAGAATATCTTTTTTTTTCTTTTAATGACCTCTAGGTCTGTGAAAACGATGTATTACCTGGTTTAGTAGACTTCAATCTCCTGCATCGCCTGCTTGAGTGATATTTTGGAGTCTGTTAAAAGGGATTTGGGATTGCACAGCAGGAAGACAGAAAAGCAGAGCACTAAAGGTCTCCTTTCAGCTCTGTTTTCTCGATTATACAATGAGAGATGATACTTGTTATTTCCTTGGTTGTCATGGTGTGTTGATATAGTGTATCCCATCCCTGATATGTAAATTGTGCAGACTGGTATGCATTTTCACTTAAGCAATAAAACCAAATAAATAAGGAACACAAATGAGACAGAAATGAGAAACTAACTAAGTGGCAAAGAAAACTCCCAAGCAGTTTGGACAGGTGCCTCATTCTGCTAGGAACTGTCTTCACTGACTACTAAATCTCTTTTTTCTCAAAGATATCCTGCTATTTAGACTATGAAGCTAGAAGATACTCTGTTCATCTTTTCTTTGTTTTTCCTCTTATTTTATCAAAATAAAAGTCAATAAATTCTTTACAAAGATGAACATAATTTTAGCTGTTAATAGTATGTAGGACAAGAAAGGCTGCATTTGACACTTATTCTTCTGCAGTAGGTAGAATTTACATGTACCTGCTTCATTACAGTTGATAACATTTGCTGATATAATGCATGATTTATACAAACTTTTATTTATTAGAACATGAATGATCTGTTAGGAGAAGCAGGATTTTTGTCTTATCGTTTTGTCAGAAATACAATTGAAAATATGATGAAGAATGGCTAGCAATACAGAAAGTAAATGTTTTTACATTTTCACAAATGTTGTTTGTTAACGAGTTTTATGTCTCTCTAATAGCATTTCCACCATCCCCAATAAAACAATTAGGGAAATCTTTGCTTCTGAGATCTTTATTATTTTTTCATGGCATACTGGGCACACGCATATTTCGAGGCAGAGCCTGTTACACTCTTCTGGGAGATACATTTTACAGAATCAATATCCTGCCATGCATGCAGAATAAAATATTTGGGGGAGGATATGAAAGCATTTCCATTTACATGATGAAGTAAAAACGATTTCCAGCAGAGAAAAGGGAACTTACTTAAGTTATAGATATTCTGCATTTGGATGTAAACAAATTAATATGGAAAATAAAGATGCATATTAAAGCATAGTTGACAGCTTGATATTATTATTTCTGCAAGCTACTATCTAATAGCAAAAATATTTTCTCCTTATTTATTCTCCTTCATCTGATAACTTTTGTGAACATTAATTAAAACATCACAAAAAGCAATAAGTACTCTATCACTGGGAAAAAAAAGAATATTGAAATAAGTCATTTCACAAACAACAGAGTCAATAAAACTTGGATTTCAAAGCCAGTGCTCCCCAGATACTCTGTGTTTGCATACATTGGGAAGCTTTGATCTTGGATACTGGTCTGCAGATTATCTAGCTCCTGGCCTTTGTCTTGGAACAAAGAAAATAGTTTCTTTTAAATAAAAATCTGGGGGAGATTTCTAGGACAGGTGTAGAGGCTGTTCCCTGTAAACAATAACGAACAACCAAGTGCCAAGTTTCGCTTCCCCCCACTTACAATGCCTTTCAGAACTGTTCAGACAGTCCTGGTGTCTTCAAACATCAGTATATAGTCTCACCATCATTCTGTGTGATTTTATATATGTACATTTTTTTTTTATATATATATATGTTCATTATATATATTATTTTTATATATTATTATATAAATTATAATTGTCATAGGAAGGTTACTTGGGTCCCAACAGGCACTGAACTGAATAATTTTGTTAGACAAACAACTCTCATGGAATGTCTGAACATCAGGAAGCACTTTTCCCCTGTGAGGGTGATTAAGCCCTGGCACCGATTGCCAGGATAGGTTGTGGCATCACCATCCCTGAAGATATTCACAAGCTCTCTGGACATAGTCCTGGGCAGCCTGCTCTCAGTGACCATGTTTGCACATGCATTTGGACAAGATGACCTTCAGAGGTTCCTTTCAACTTCAACAATTCTGTGATTCTGTGAATAAATTGAAGTTAAGTTAGAAATCTGATGCAGACACATACCCATTTGACATTGACAGATACCCATCTGACAGTGTAGGCATGAGCTCTGTTGTCAACCTGAAGGGATCTTAGAGATTTTCCCTCAAGGGGGTCAAACTTAGGAGATCTTTTCCATGTGGTATTGCAAAACAGACAGATCCTATGAAACATCTAGTATCAGTGATAACTCTATTCGTCCAATTATTGAAGTTGTCTGTTGGATTTGCAAGTTTCACTGTGAGGAAAGCCACACAAATACACAAACAGTACTCTCACATCAGTCTTATCACTCTTGAAAAGCAGACTTACTGAAACAAAGGGTAACTCGCTACCATTCCTATCACAGCATGAGGATGGAAGGGCAAGTACTTCCCTGCCCTTCGGGTACATTCCTTCTGCTTTCAGAAATGCTCTCTCTTCTCTCTCTTCCTTCATGGGTCCTTCTTTTATTGTGCTGAAGTAACCTGAACATTTTGAACTGAACTATCCTTACATAGTCTGCACAATCTTATATTAGCATAAAGCATTGGTCCCCTAAGAGTGGCTATTTTGTTACCAGCAGATTTATACCGATGCAGTCTTCATTGAACACAATTAGCCCAGTGCAAAACTGTATAATATAGCTGTGGGCATAAACCAGGAAACCCATACCCTTACACTTGCTAAGCTGTTTCCATGGAAAAGATTTTATATAATTGCAATGGTGAAAGACATCCTGTTTTAATGAAGAGAAGCTTCTAGTCATTCAAAGAAAAGCAACAAAACAGAGCCACCAGAAACATCAGTGAAAAAGATATTACTCACACAGACCAGGAAAGATTTGTAAACAATCTTGGATGGGGGGTTGGGTTTTTTTTCCTTAGGAATAAAATGTAAATGGTGGGAGTTAAACTAACGGTTTAAATTATTTTCTCCAAGGTAAGTAATACATACAATAACATAAGAAGAAAAAAAAAGTGCAAAACCCAAAACAAGGCAAAAACATGCCCTCTCAAGTGAGAGGCATAAACAGTATTTCTAGCACCTGTCAGTTCATATGCAGAAATCTCCATCCAAGAAGGAATACATCAAAATCATTTATACATTTCAACTTCTTCAAATTAAAACAAAGCCAGTATATCTGTTATACTTCATATATCTTCAGTGCTATACCTGTAAGCAAGATTTTAAAAAGCTAAGGACACAATATTTATTTTCTGCTTTAGAAATATTCTTAGATCTGACAGGCTTGTCTAAAGTGATCTATAATGGTTGATTTATCCTGGTATATAGAGAAAATAAAATTTATATATCTAAATTTCATCAGTGTTACTTACTAGTTTGTTAGTAGTCTGTCATGTTAGCACAAACATTTAAAAAAATCCAAATTATTTGTGCAATGTATAACATCACAAAGTATTTATGCAGTATTTGACACAGGTTGTGGGGTGTTTACACAAACAAGATAACATAAAAATGTCTCCGGAAATTGGGTTTTCCAAAATATTTTCAGACTTTCTAAACTTCTAAAACTATGGATGATGCAACAGTTTCAGAGCATAGTTGAAATCCAGGTGTACCTGGTTAATATGGGCCTCGGCTCCTTAAACCTATCTCTACCCATCTCAGAGTTGGTCATCTTATCTCTGCTACATTGTAGGTTCTCTTTAGAGTCAATACAAATCAAAATTGCTCCAGAAAGAAGTTGGTCCCCCTTTTCTTATGATGTATTCATCTTTCTGTACCATCCATAAAAGTAATTTATACTGCATACCTTAACCTTTTAATCTCATTTTCTCCAATGCAGGGAATTTCACAGAGACTAACACAAAGAAATTGTATCTAATGGAAGACCCACAAAACTTGATTCTATGTGCTGTATAACTAAGATGTAATTTGTCAGGTTTACATTAGTTTTTTCCATCTTCCAATGGAGATTTTCTCCTGAACTACACCAGTCCCTATTCTACCTTCACAGTCTGTCTCTGTCCCTTCTTTTGTTTCATTGTGTCATCTGTATCATATTATGTATCAGAATGATTCCTATAGATACAGGAATGAAGTACAAAGTAGATATAGATTGATCTCTTTCTTTGTTTGGTTTTCAGTATTAATGGGTCCTTCAATTTAAAGTTCAGAATACAATTTCTACAACATTTGAAAATCAATGTTTGCATATATCATTACATCTGTTCAATAGTAAGTGATGATGGAAGCCATTTGATCAGCCATTTGAAGTTATACTGAATAAAGTTCTGCAGTTTCCATTATAAAGAATAATCCTGTTCTAGAAAGGGAAAAGGATAAAATAACATGGAAAGTCTTTTCTTTCACCATGAATCTATGACAGCCTCGAAAGCTGACATGAGGAACCACAACACTTGCTATTGTAAAGCAAGACATGCAGTTTCCTCAAAATGTAAGTGAGAGCCTGAAGTCAGAACAACTGTAATGACTATATGACTAAACTGAGCTAAAATTAAATTCTGGAAAACTTTTAAATTATTTTTCATTCTATGCTAATGGAGAATTAAACATTGACTCTGGCATTTGTCCTACAAATTACAAAGTTTGCTCCATGAACAAGTGCTAGATTTTTCTTTATTGCACTTGCTCAGCATTTATGAGAGGAGAGAATGGCATTAACTCACTGGCAACTTTAGAGAACTTCAGAAAGCTATCACAGAGGGATATGACATCATTGCTCAGGGTGGGTGACATGGTTTAAATTAAACCTCAGCATGCAGGGAAGAAACCAAAACTTGAAATTTCCAAATGACAATGTACATACACAGGGCCAAATACTCCTTGCTTTCATGCTGTGCTTAACAGAGCCAAGAAAAACTAAGATACAACAAAGGAACTTTTCATGCTATCTTTAGCAACTTTGTTTAAGCAAGATTCAGGCTGAGACATTCAGAAATACAGTAGGTAGCGTGTTAAAAGTATACAATAAATGCAATTAAAGTGGAAACAGATTATTACTACATTCACACGAGGTGACGTAATTTGTTCTAAATACTTATTTGTGCATTTGTTATGTTTTAATATGCTGAGTTAAATATTGACATTCATTAGCTTCCTAAAATTCAAAGCATATTTATTTTGAAGTATAAAACATACATTAAAAACATCTGAAATATGTTGAAAAGTACAGTACAAGGCTAGATGTGACAGCTGTGATGGATCACTGCTGATTACCTCTGGTGTGGGACCTGATACAGCATCACTAATTGAGAAGAACCCCAATGTGGCTTTGCACTAGAAAACAAACAATAAACCTCAGTACTCTGATCCTCTGATGTCAAATGATCCATCAGGTTTGTCAGGGAGGAAGAGGGGTGTAGAAATTGGAACAAAACATAATGTATCAGACCCTCTTTTAGCGTTAGCATTTCCCTAAATAGCATTCTAGATAAAAATGAACTCTTTGTTCAAATACGGCAGCATGCTGCTGACTGAAAACGTAAACGCTGTGAGTAATAGTTGTTTGAGGTCTGACTGTACTGTGTAACCAACTGCTGATTCCTCCTCACCTCCTTCTTTCATTTTATATTCCTTCTGCATGCACTATGGGGAGCTGCTGTGTTATTCTCTGATGTAGAGTTGCTGGCAAAGTAGTAACATATTTTTACCCTTTAAAATTTTTAATGTTGCCACTGACTTAAAGATCTATTTTAAGTACAATCAACTGTTACAATACGTGTTTTAAACATACTTGAATGTATTGGCATTTATTCAGTATTATTTTAATCTTTTGGAGCACTAAACGTGTCACATTTTCACAATAGATCAATTAAGTGTGCAGCCAGTAGGTAAATAAAAAATGGCTGTGCTTTTCAAACCCATTCTTTTTATAACTTACGTATATGTGTTCTCTCTAGATGTAGCTTGCCAGCATGAAGTATGAATATTACATTAATGTGTAAACCAGAGGGAAAAATTTAAAAAGCCTTTGCCTTTCAAATGGTGCTGAAAAAAATGGATGTCAGAACTCCAGTTTCCATATACCCTCTTTATGTTTCTCATTACATATAACTCTAATTCTAGATAATTTTTTTACTTGTCTCTCTGATACTTGGTTAAAATAGTTACTGTAGTATTTATGCTCCAGTATTATCTATTCAGTATTAGTAATTGCACTATCCATAAAATAATATGGCCGGTTTTCAGAATAATAAAATTAATCTATGTAGCAGCAATGTATTTGTATGTAAGTATGTATGAGTAAACCTAAGAAACCATCAGTTGGCTTTCCTCTCGGGTTTTGTTCCTCTTCTATTTTTTCCTGCCATAATGTTCCTTTACAAATAGGTTTATTTTCCTTATGGAAAACGGTACCTCTGACTGTTATGGTACCATGTGAAAAATGACTTCTGCTTCTACCTGAAGACGGACCTAATTTACCCTCTAGGTAGATCATAGCAAGGCACAAACAAAACCAGTGCAAACACAATTTTTATGAAAGTAAATGATATGAAGTAAAACTAATATATTAAAGAGATAATCTAACTGTTGATATTTTCTAAATTAATGCTTTCTTTCTATAAATGTAACACTTTAATTATTTTAAATATTTTTGGATAAGTAAAGGTATTATTGCCCACTGCAATTTCCCACCAGCTGGACAATTACTCTCGTTTTCAGAACACATTACATCTTGACAATCCACATTTCCATAGGCATTATGAGAAGCAAGGTATCAATGACTCTCTAAATATTTTTCTTTAAAAAAATTTCCCAACAAGCATGTATTAATATCGTTATAGCAAATCAAGAATAACTGCTGCTAATGAGTAAGATCTTAAGGTGGAGTAAATCAACAGGGTTCTATTAGAATGAATGGCACTATGCCAACTTATACTAGTTATCCACACATTAAAGCTAGATGTACAAAATGGCATATCTTAAATACAGCCAAACTTTCAGTAATTCAGTTTAAATTGATTTATATATCCTAGTGATAATATGAGCTACAGTGTCATCTTTTAAAGTAACAGTCTTTCCATGCAAGATTGTTTAGCCTTTGCTTCCACTACTAATGACCCATCATTTAATAAATCAATGTCTGTTTGAATCTTATTAATGTATGTGAACAAACAATTATTTATTTCCATGGGGTTGTGCTCCAAGAGTAACCTACGCTTGAATGTTTTCTCTGTTGTTGCAAAGGTTACAAAATATATTAGACTACTTGCTTTGTAGCCTCCCAATTAAAGACTCTTTTAGCTTTTTTCCCTAAAACTGAATTAGTAGTTTTGATAAGACATAAAACACACTTCACACTAAGAGCTCATTTCACTGTCAGTTGCCAAATAATAGAAGATATTTTCTACATGAGAATGAAAGCACTGATGATCCAATTGCCTCTCTCTGACAGACCACATTTGTTTTCAGGACTGCAATATAGGTGTGAATATTACTTTATGTACAGGTCATGAGTCCATTACCTGAAGCCTTGACAGATTTGAAAGGAGAAGGAATGTGGTCTAATAAAAACAAAGAAACTTGAAGAAGAATGTGGGTCGCTCACTTTTGAGCTTTGGAGGAAGATGATTGTGACTGAGTAGTGGGAGCTGCACCATTTTAATGATAATGCAGTCAAAGATAGATTGACAGGGAAACTAATCTCTGGAAAACACTTATAAATAATAGCTCAAAAAAAATCAGGCCAGATTTAGTGAGCAGATAAGTAAGACAAGGGAAAGGAAAACCAGTATTTAAAGAAAATGGTGTTTTAATTTTTTCCCCCCTTCCCGCAACTGATAAAAAGAGAACATTACTAATTGGAAGATGGCAAATCCCAAAATAAATATAGTTTTTCTCTTGTAGTGCATAAATGGCAGACTTCACTATGTCATCATACAGTCTGAACTTCAAATTTAGAAAAATTTAAAGAATGTTTGTCTATTTTCTACATAAAATGGTAGTCTGAATTAATAGAAAGAGATAAAGATCAAATTTTAAATGTGTGTGAGAGAGGTGAGAGAAAGAGAAAGAGGAAGACGTGATGACATTGACATCACTGTTATTCCAGTGACAAATTTTTTTCTACACATTGACTCAAATTGTCTCAAACTAGGCTGTTTCTCCAGCCAGGGTAAGATATTACTGAAGTTCATCTCAGGATTCTTACTCAACAGTCCCGATGATTTTTCTTTTAATGCAAGAAGAATTTGCACGTGAAATGAAGAAACAAAGCAATAAAATGTATTTTTGGCATAGTACATAAATCACCAAAGGAACTTGATGCTATAGCAGTCAGTAATGGCAATATTCACTAGGAGAGGTGATTTTGCACAATACATGTGCAAAAAAGTTGAGACAAATCCTGAATTTTGAGTGAAGTTGTGTGTTAAGTAACATGATTTTTTGGTTGTTGTTGAGAATATATGAGTGTCTGTCATTTAAGACAAGACTTTCTACTTTTTGTTTGCAGATTGCTCCTTAGCAGGACCCTTGTCTCTTAATCCAAAAGAAATAATAGCAGAGAGTAGTCTATCAGTTTCTGTTGGATGTGATCCAGCTTTAGCAAAAGGGGAGTAAAATTTTAAAGGTGAGGTGTATTTCAAAAATACCACTCTCAAAAATACAACTCTTATGGTATTCTCATACCATACTGTGGTATGTAAAGTAATCATTAACAGAAAAGTTCAAGGAGGTGCTTCTGATAAAATGGTTCATGATTCCTCTCCAGGGAAGAAATTCCCAAAAAGGGAAATACAGGCAAGGGACATACTAAGCTAGTAAGCTTTGCAGAGTACCAGTTCCTCCTAGGAAATGAAAATAAAGCAATATCAGTCTTGGATTCCTGAAGTGTAGACGTTTCTAATGTGCACTTTAAATGTTCTAAAATGCTTGAGCACCATTTAATAAGTGGAGTTTTTTCATTTTTCTCTGTCATATATAATGTCCATGGCTGCAGACAGGGTTTTGAACTAGGTAGGTAGTTATGTATGAAGGAAGGAATTTCTGAAGTGCATCTCTCCCTGGGTCAGAGTGCAAGGATGTCCTAAACACAAATTAACCATGAAAAACAAGAGGTAGGAAATAATACATAGGAAATACATGTTGTGGCGCTGCAACCACAAATGCTTTTTGGCTAGTTATTCTTTTCTACTTGACATGGCAGAGGCTTGAACAATTGTCCACACTAAAATTAATCTGAGACAATGGAATGAATATTGCTGCATAATAAAAACAATATTTTATATTTCCTTTGCCAAATCTACTAATGTTATTGCTCAGTGCCTCTTCATCTATGTCCCCATTTCCTCAGCAGTACATTTTTCACTGGATGCTGTGTTCCACATTTCACAGTGAACAAGATGTGCTTGTATTTCTTAAATGAAATATACATCTAATATGGAAGGGCTGCTACATACATATGAAGAACTTGCTCCCCACAAAGCCTGTATTATTCCTACAACACTTGTAACCATGTGTCTGATCAGTCACAAATCTTCATAAAAATTAATGTAAATTTAATAGATCAGCACAAGGTTAATATAAATCTTTTCTAGTTGCAACTCCATTTTTGGACATAGATCAGACTCCTTCCAGGATCACATTTCTGTAGATGAGCATGAAGACTTGATTTTCTTTTGTGTCCATGATCTGAGAAATATATTCCTGTGATCCAGCTTGGAATTTGATTCTTGGCACTTCTCTTCCAAGCACTACCTAATCCTCACCTGAATACTATTTGCAGGAGTAAGAAACATACTTGCCTACAGCTGACCTTTAATAAAAGAATAAATATTATCCTTCCCTACTCATTCTGTCCAAACAATCTTTCTTTAGTTAACATACTTTATAAATTAAGTTCAAAAATTGAATGTAATCCCAAATGCCACCTTTTAGCAATTTCTAAAAGACATCCAGTATTGAAGCTATTTTTTGCTTACATATTTGAAATATCCACACATGGGTCAGACTCTCAGTTTACCAAAGTTATCTCTATTAAATGAAGCTACACTATTTACAGTCAGGCCCTAGCCCAGTGAAACTCTGAAGAGTTATTCTTCCAGCTTTCTATTATTATACAGTTTGCATTAGTTGAAAAGTGGCAGGATTTATTTCCAGGCATTATTAAGAACAACTGTACGCAGAGAAGGCTAACAACAATTACCCTATTTTATCCTACTACTTACTGGGCAAGCTGTCATATTTTCATAGGCACCTTGGCATTTGCATGAAACATTTTAATCTTCTGCCAGACCTTGCAGCAATGGATCAAGGACAGTATACAGTCTGTATTAGGCTGCATGGCATTAATGACTAAAGGAGATTCTTTTATTATACCCAGTAAAGGACATATATGCAGTAAATCAGAAAGCTAGCTTTTTACATGATTTTCTGTAATGCACTGGAATCCTCAATGTTGGCAAGAGGTGTTTTTGTCTCCTTCTGATTATATATTCTGAAGGTTTATAGTCCATTTCTATACACCTCTGTTAAATCGTATATTTTGTGCTTTGTTCCATTTTAGCTTTCCTAAACAGTAAGAAAAAAGTTAGAAGCAACCAAGAGGAGAGCATAAAGAATATGATGAAAAAGTGGGTTTATGACAAAAGAAAAGTACTAAAATAGAACTGAAGTTGGGCTTGTGTAATCTAAACAAATAACGGTGGGTATATGATTACCTTAGATAAATAACAGCCATGGATATATGATTACCTTGTGAAGCATTTGAAGAGTAGAAACACAAAAGGCAAAGAAAAATTGCTTACCCTGTTAAGCCTGATTGCAATGAAAAATATTCAATTTTATCTGAAAAAGTCACTAAAGTTCCTGGAATTTATATTTTAAATACCATAAGGATTCTATTTAATTGAGAATATACTGAATTTAGTGTATTCATTCATGATGTCTTATAATAAAGGATGAACTTTTATAAGACAGGATATCAACATTTATTTTGATAAAACATAGTCTATCATGATAAGTGGCATATTCTTTTTATAGATTCCCTGTCACCTCTAATTCATCTTTATATAAAGAAAAATAAAATTTCAAAGAAAACCTCCTTAGCAAAAGGATGTAAAAAGCGTAATAGTGTTATGTGAAATGCATCTGATCCATAAATTCAAATACTAATTTTGAAGCCATTTGAGTAAAGGACTCTCATATTTTGGAATGAAACTGTGGGTTCTGGAATGTTAAGGGTTTTTTGCAGCACGGAATATAAACATGTATTTGGTTAACCTCAGTAAATTCAAATGTATAACAGAAAAAGACTTATTTAACAGTGAGGTAATTTTGACTAGTAAAATCTATGAAAAAAATATTTCTTAACAGCCCAAATTCTTACATAAAGAGCAACCACACAAGATTTCAAACCTTTAAGAGATGTCTATAAACAACCTTCTGCATTCAAATTAGAGAGTCTGCTTGGGCATGACATGACAGTTGTCCAAGCAACACAGAAGTTCTGCAGAAACCAGAGACTACTGTGGAAAACACAGTAACCTAGGAAACACCTAGAATAGTAGATAAATACACACCCACAAAAATAAATATACAGAAAAGAATTGCCGGTCTTACTGTATTTGATTATTAGGGGAATCAGCAAGTTAGAATTGCAGATATTTTAGATCCAAAGCCATCAAAGCCATCAAGTTGTACTGGTATGTTATAAATACAAATAATAACCCATTGTACTTGTAGCTGTTCAGAACAGCATCAGTGCTGTAACAGTCTCAGCTGTGATGTAGGTCCACTTGTGCAATTCTCTTACAAAGAAAATTTATAATCTGAAGTCTAAATCTGTTTCATACTTGTACTCTGTCAAGTCCAGTTGACTTTTCAGAAGGTAGAAGTCTTTACGGTCAGCAAAAGTAGGATTGGATCCCAACAACTTGAGATGTTTTCTCTGTCAAGTCTTCTTTCTTGTCTTGTAGGAAGGCAGGGAAGGAAAGAAAAAAGCATTCATGTTCGACTTCTTTTCAATAGCTTGAGCTATTATCATTAGACAATTTTCACTGTCAGGAGAAATAAAATACATAGTCATCTCCCAAATGTAACTAATAGAATTAGAGAATGCTACAAGAACCCTCTTTGTTGTGAATACTTACTTTGATGCAAGTGTTATTTTGCACACTTTATTGCTGAGGAAGCTAATTTAAGAACATGGTTTGTTTCACAGTTGATGACAAAAAAATCAATATAATCAATAAATAAATAAAACTACAACACCATTAGAAAAATTGTTCTCTGTTTTTCAATCTCAAACACTTTTAAATCTATTTTCTTTATGCACTTACATGAATGAAACCTTTGGATGTGAGATCATGTGAGACCTCAACCTTATTTCTCTGTTTATAAGACATATTTTTTTAATCATTCTTTTATAAGATCTGCTCAGATTCAAAATCTTAATGAAAACATGTGAGACACAAAAAGGTCACATTGTATAACAACCTCTGAAAGAGTTGTCCTTCTCCTGTGAAAACAAGAAATGAGTTTTAAGACTATATGCAATTCCTACTGGTTTTTTTTGGTGAGCCAAATAAGATATACTTTTCCATGCCACTTGTACATATCTTTCTTCCAAAGCTATGCAGAAAGAAAGCCAGATAAACAAGAGAGAAAATTAATAACTGACACACTAAAAATGAAACTCAGTTATTGCAAAATAGCCACACCATTATTCTCTCTTCCTGGTTTGGCTTCTGACATTTCATAATCACAGAATGCATAAGGCTGGAAGGGATAACTGGAGGTCATTTAGTTCAACCCCCCTGCCCAAGCAGGATCCCCCAAGACTACATTACTCAGGATTGGATCCAGGCGAATTTTGCATATCTCTAGGGAAAGAGACTCCATGACCTGTCTGGGCAACCTGTTCCAATGTAATCACCCTCACAGTAATGTTCATCCCCATGTTCAGGTGGAACTTCCTGTGCATCAGTTTCTGCCTGTTGTCTCTCATCCTGTTTGTCAGCATGAAAGAGCCCAGCTCCAACCTCTTGGCACCCTCCCTTCAGACACCTGTATGCCCCTCATCATCTTCATAGCCCTCCACTGGAGTTGGTCCACGAGTTCCATGTCTCTCTTGCACTGAGGAGCCCAGAACAGGATGCAGCACTCCAGATGTGGCCTCACTGGAGCTGAGTAGAGGGGCAGGATCATCAACCTGCTGGCTGTGCTCTTCCTAATGCACGTTCCACAAATATTTCAGTATACTTCACCACCAGGTTTTGAAAACCACCATATTCTGCAGCTTGCAATTAAGAAACCTCACAGTCTTAGGAGTGCTCTTATATTTAATTTTATAGAAGATTACGCATAATATATTAGCAATGCTTGAAATTATTTGAGAATCTATGAAGCACTGTATATTTTTAAACTGAAAAGACATAATTTATTCTGTTTTGCAGAGAGGGGAAAGTTCAAAATTACCTCATGACATTAAATGTTCAGTAGGGTCTTTATTTCTTTACTAGTAAGAAGTAGTAGGTAAGCATTCTCCTGGAGCCTTTTTATATTAGTTTACTATATTCATGTTGCCAGGGATAAAACATAATTTTGTTCAGAAGTAATCAAATTAATCTGATCCTTTTCATATCTTCAAAACAGAGAAGAGAGTCACCATTTCAAACAAGCAAATGATGCAAGGAAGCACATCAATTCTGTTCTATTCTAGCCAGAGCTCAGTTCTGCAACAAAATCTGATATGCTAAGATGAACTATTTAAATTTTTATTAAATTAAGTACTGATAGGAAAGAAGAGCTACCAAAAAATCCACATTTACAACACTTTCTAGATACACTAAAATTGTATAACAATTATAGTAAGTTATTTTCATTCCTTTTCACCTGTGGACCTTGACTCTCAGTGGGACATATGCCTTCCAGAATTAATACCATGACACATGCTTTGGGGGTCCAAAGCTGAATATATACCAGCTGAATAAAACTTAAAGGGAAATGTATTACAAAAGAATTGACAAAAAAGAAGGAAAATTATTCCACCTGGTTTTTATAGAAATTGACAGTTAGAAAAAGTCTAAACCATCTCTTCAAGCAGCTCTCTTCTAGGTTTTCAGGGATTTCATTTTTTTGGTCTGGTGGTCTGTTTTGTTTTGGTGATTTTTAAAAGACTATCTTAGATTAACAACTTTTGAGGGGAGTTGTTTTTGTTTGCTACAAATAAATAATGAAAATACACAGAAAACACAAATTAATCGTTATAAAGAAGCAATGAGGGTACATGATTAACCGAACAATGATCATTTTTCAGTGTGGTTAAAATAGGAAGTCAGAAATAGTTCTTTTTTATACTACCGTGAGAGCCTGCTATTGAACACAGGAGGTGGGGCAATCCAACAGGGATTTTAAAAGATACCATCCCCATTTGTGAGTCGAAGCAACTATTCTAAATCTGTCATCATCAAGGTGTCTTTCTTTGGAATTAAATGACACTAAGATGATGTTTGTATTACCTTTGGTATTCTTAGGAGTTCACCTAAGGAGTCTGCAAGTAGGATAATAAGAAAGTATGGTCCAATACCCTTCAAGATCAATAAATTAAACCTATTTTCTTATTAATAATATTGTGTATAGCTCTTACTTCTGCAAGGTTGGGATTCTCAGCTTCGTCCATTAAAAACATTTCCTTATCTTCATCTGCAGCCATAAGATAGGATCTCCCATCCTAGTTAACACCACTGGGCATGGCTACGCCAGTCTGCTGACATGATCACATTCTGCTCTCCATTCCAAACTACTCTTGTACTGCAAGTCATGCAATTACCGTAATTACTATAGTACTGAAGTGTTTTAGCAGTGTTGGAGATGAGCTAAAACAAATATTTAGCTTGGTCTTAGAAATGAGGTATCCTTGTTTAAATGATGTTGAGCTAACTGCAAAATATCATTTAGATATGCTGTAAATGCTATCTCACCACATAGGAATCCTGCCACAGACATCATCAGAGAAGACTACTTAAAAATGCACAAAATATGACTTGTGAGTAAGAGAGTACTTCATTTGAGATTAGCATAGAAAATTTTAAATTTAAAGCAGGTTTTTGCTAATGTTACTGCACCTTAGTGAGTGTAAAATCCAGTGATTCTAGTGTACAGCCAACCTCTGCAGTTAATTTCCAGTCTTTCTGCAGTCCAAATACTTCTGACTTTTAGAAGAAATGTTGATGTAATAAAGTTGGTAATATTTAGACCTCAGAAGACAGACTCCTAATGTATAGGATTGTATATGTTTTCCATAAGAAAGGGAGTAACACCTGAAAAATTAATGCTAATTAACAAACGTCTTTCAAATAATTTGATAATCAGTGATATTGAAATTTATCATGCAATATACTCCCTCGCCTGCATAGTGGAAAGGGAATAACCAAACAGAAGTACATATTAGATCTCATTTCATTCCCATCCCCATCTCAATGAATACTCTTACGGTTTACTTTCTTTTTTCTCATTTCTTTGCTAAAAATTGAGACTGTCTATCTAAAGGAAGTGCAACATAGAACCTACAGTGCAAAAACAGAGGAGGTAACCACATCTGTATGCTACTCTTCCTTCATACTTGGTTGCTCTCCACAGGTCACATTGAACTGATAAGCCTTACGTATGGTAGTGGTTGGTCTGTCAAAGATAGGATACACACTGTATGAAAGCTCATTTTAATCTATGTAACATAGAAAATGCGGGAGGAATTTTTTCCAACCATTTTTTGTGGCTTGCCCATAATTTCCCTGAAGTCATTAACCTCACAGAAGTGCAATAAGTAAATTCTACACAGAAACTGTTGATTAAGTGTTTAAGAGAAGAAGGAATGCATTCCTTCTGTATGAAAGCCAGGGAAAAAGGCCTGATTATGCATCAAAATGAGTTGTGGCAAAGCATTTAGGAATAGGCTTGGAAAAGAGCTGCAAATGTCAGATCAAGATCAATTCACTTGGAATCCTTACGAAGAACATGCAGAAATTCAAGAGATAGTATCCCAGCCTATAAGGTTAAATGGAAACCACAACCCCCTGAATTTTGGCCACATCACGTCATGGCCTTGTATTGAGGCTGGATTTCATCTTTCCCAATCCTCTTGTAAGTGCAGCTGCGTAAGGTGTGAATAACCAGCCTTTATGTGTTGCTCATTAATTTCACCCCCAAGGAACATATTTTATAAAGTTGAACACAGTATCAGAAATGGTTGCAGTACAAAATTTGCTTTTATTGCTATGGTATCCAGTTATAAGAAGTAATTTCAATCAGTGAGAGCCAGGAAATCACGAGTTCATCTCAGTTCTTACAATGACTCCTTGTGTGAATTCTAATGTGTCATTCAAATCCTGGTTTTCCAAAGGGACCTCTTAGTTCGGGCACTTTCCATCTTGGGTACCTACTTCCTGAGATTTACCATGAAATCCTAGTTTCATTGAAGCTCCTTGAACTTTTATGTTCATAGGGGTCAAAATTTCACCCTTAGGATTTTTGTTTAAAAATGCTGGATTCCCAGTCTCTACTGACTTCCTCTGGTCAGCAGTTTAGCATTTCTACAAGCAGGCCCTTTCTGCGGTTCAGCATTTTATTAACATTTCCACCATGGGGTAAACAGTTACAAATAAAAACAACTCTGTTTTCAGTAACAGTAATAAAGATAAACATTAAACCCAGTAGATGGGAAAACACCATGAAGTTGCAAGCGGAAGTTATGTTCAAGGCAGGGTTTTGACTTTTTCCTCATGAGGATTCATCCTTCCATCTAAATATTTGTGGAAGTCTCATGGACTTTTCTTGCAATTAGCAACAATAGCTGAGCTACCATCATAGATCACAATAGAATTATGGAATATTCTTTTTAGTTTCTACCCATAATTAAGACCTGAGTTCACAGACCCAGATTTTTTTTTTTTTTATACACCCCTCTATGTATTTAACTGTCAGGAGCTACCTACGATTATATCAGGCTGTAACAAATTTTAAGGCAATGGCACAAGAAAAAGAATATGTAATATGATTTCTTTTTCTTATGCTTGTATACAGAACTACAGCTTCAGATCTCTGTGTTTCTGACTTCATAGCCCATCCAGAAAATTTGTTGAAACCTCACTAGAAATGACAGTTCAGACTTTATATCCCAGGTGATTTGCTGAATAATTGTGATCTCTGCACACCAAAACCACTCAGTTCAACCTTTTAGCTGCTTTTTTTTTTCAAACCAAATGCTGAATGTTAAGTTTTGAAGCTAAAAAATGTGTTTCTGGTATATGTTTATAAACTCTTCACTTCAGAACTAAAGAAAGGGCATTAAATATGCACTGATCTAGTATGCTGACTTTTTAGTTTCTCAGTATAGTATGTAATTTTAAAGAAGAGAAAATTCATTTGGTGCTTCCAGCCAATAATGACCATGCCTCTCTGCCAGCTGCAAATCATTCCTAGATAATTCAGAGGTTTTGTTTTGCAGCCTTGAATGAGCACCCCCTTGGAGCAGGGGCAAGGTAGATTAAGAGGTATTGGTGGTGCTGTGTGGTCTTGCATGGCGTTCTCCTGCACTATTTCTGGTTTTATTGCTGACACCAAACCCTTCATAGGCAAGGAAATGTTAGATTCTAGAAAGTATTCAGACACCTAAATTCCATAGCTGAGGTTCTTGGACCCTCTACTCTAAGCACCTTGAAAGTCTATCTACTGCCTTCCTCAGACTCAGGTAGGTGTTCTTGAATAAGGATCACTCAAGACAAACATAAGAATTTAGGTATTTCATTCAATAAAACAGTCAAAATTGCCTAAAAATTCAAGCTATAAAGATGAAACACGAATAAATAAAGTGGTGCAGCTAAGGAGTTACTTACATGGTGTCTTTGAATTGAGCTTAAATATCGGGAGAATTATTTGATTATTCTGGTTCTGTTGATCGTTCCTCAGATGACCTGATATGGCAAGAACACACCAGTAATCACCAAGACTTGAAATGGCTTTATTTAAATTCACTAGCTTTATTCTTATCTGCTCTCTTTATGCTTAATTTTGCACTCTACATTTTCTTCATATTTCAGTATGCAATGTAATGCAACTTTGAATTTCTTTATAAAATTGTGCTTTCAATCCAAATTAAGCAATCAAGCAAAGAAAAGAACAAGTCAGCTTCACAGAATATTGTTTTGATTTATGCTGATCGTAAAATATGAATCATAATTTTAAAGCAATTTCATAAAAATGTCATTATAATCACCTTTTAGGAAAGCTGATTCTCGGTGATAGAATAATGCATGAAAAGATGATAACACTGTTGTCTATTTGCTTGAAAAGTGATAAAAAACTCTGAGGGTCTCTCTGTAATTCCTTTGATTATTTTTGTCCGATAAAGAGCAGAGTGAAAACTGCATAAATACAAAGATTTTTACGGGAACTTAAAAACCAAGGCACTAATAGGACAAGATCATTCTCTTCTCTCCCCACACTACTTTCCACACAAATAAAACAGCCTAGAAGACACAACTTGTAGGTTTCCAGCAGAAATGGATTTGCTTTCCAAACGTCCCATATTGCTTCAACCTCATCTCGTTAAAATGTATGGTAAATCCTTCTGAATGCTTTTTGTCAAGTTTTGAAGAATCAGTTAACAGGCTAGAATATTTTTCTTTTAATCTCTGTAAAAGATACAAATCCCGTGAAAAAGACACAGTGAGTCCCACCTGCATCATCTTACCCAAAATAAGATTTAAAATTAGTCTTTAAAAACCTGCTTTATGGTTGCGTTTCTCAGTGATTGTGTGCTCTGTTTTGATGAAGTTTTAAGAAAAAAAGAAGATTCAGAGATGATGATCTCACTTCTGAACTACAGTCCTGTTAAGGGATAAAGAATTAAACATCTGCTCTTTGTCTCCTTATACATCTTTTCTATATTGACGTTTTTCATGTCATTTTAAATATCTTGTGATATTTTTTAGAATTATAAAATCACTATCTATAGCAAGAAAAAATGGATTGAAAATCTTTCTGAAATCTTACGGGCATTGTATTTCTTCATTGTTTAGCCTAGTCTCCTGTGTGACAATAATGAGGTACTAAAAAGGTAACCAGGTTATCGCTGAGGTACTTTTTTACACCATTTAACACGTAACTATGTGTTAAATCCATAAGATATTTTCAATAGGTTTCAGAACCCAATATATTTTAACACTTCACATTTTTTCATTTGATTCATAATAATTCTATCCTGTGGAGCTGTATCTCAAACTAAAATCTGCTGATAGAATCACCCAGGGCAGATTCAAAATCCATAGGACATAAATGATCCTATAATGATGAGTTGAGTGTACAAGGAAATCTGTCAAAATGTATGTGCTTAGGAGAGTTTATTTTTTAATAAGTCTAATAACTAATGCATGAATATCTGTTACCTTTGGCTCTGGTGGAAGAAGCAATAATAAGTACAGTGTGAAAGAAAAATAAGAAAAAAAGGCCATACTAGAATAAAGAGAAGATATAACAAAAAACCAAAATATCCAAAACATATTTATTCACCCCATAGATCCACCAAGTGAAACAGTAAATGTGCTTCAAGCTAGGTTTTCTCAATAAGCTATTTTTATCAGAAAATATACAAGTACATGACTGAAGTTACTGTATTCTCTTTCAGACACTTCCAGCTCAATTAAGCTCAGCTATTTTCTCTTTTTATTTGTCACAGTATCAGACTTGGATTAAAATATTTCTTGATTTGTTCTGTGACTTAGGTCACAGTCAAACTGAAATGTTCCACAATTCAGATTTACTCATTACTTTGATTTCAAATAAATTAGAATAAATAGTGTTTTATTTTGTAAAAAAATGCATATGCATTATTTACTTAATGAGATATGGAGCAGATTAGAATGTGGCAGATATTTCCATGCATATACTGCGGCTGCCAGAATAAAAGCAAGAAAGCTTGTTTGAGTTAGTGTATTGAGCATGAATAATGTATGATGGCAACAAAACTGTGATGGCAAATTTTTGGCTTAAACACATGATGCTAAGAACATAAAAGCAAGAAAACAAGCAACATACATGGAATATTGTTTTTATAGCCATTATCTTTAGACACCAGTGAAATATTAGCTTTGTGTTAATGGTAGTATTCATCTTTCTGCTAAGGACTGACTTCTACAGATGCCTTAGTAAGCAAGGAAAATTATGGAATCAATAAGGTTTTCTAGTTTTATTTGCAGTCTTATGAATTAAAATTGGCTTGCTTGTGGAAAAATATTCAGAATTAATCGAAGTAATAATGTCGGAACCTTTTTTTTTAATAAGTAGGAAGTGCTCTTCAGCTTACAAGATACAAGAAATATGCAGATTGCATACATATGATAATCTCCTTTACGACACTTTGGATTGCTTGAGTTTTACCCACCTCCTTGTATGCCTGTAGAGAGATCAAAATTCAAGATTAAGTGGAAAGCATCTGATTTTTGTTTGAGACCCACTGGGGCCCCTAATTGGCCGAGAGCAAAGAGCAGGCAGCATGGGTTTAAATTCTGTCTCATCAGTCTCTTGATTTCAAATACAGTGTGTGTGTTTTGGTTCCTTTAAAGTGGAGAAGAATAAGAAGTCATAATAATATCTACATTTAAACAATCAGCATAACTGACCTAATAGGATCACAGAACAATATTTTGGAAAGAATAAAACTTCCTATATTATGCATATTTTACACACGTTTCTTACATCCAAATTTATTTAGTTCACAAAAAAACGGCAATGACAGCCGGGAATACTGGTGTCAATAATCATTCCCAGTCCTGGTGAAGTAGGAAATGTGCTGTTCATCCTCTTTTCTCTCCTCTTTGGGTTATGCCAACTCATTGTTTCAAGCCAGGACCTAATGTAATCTCCCCCACTGACTTCTGTCACTCCTACAAATCAGGACTCTAGTCTGTCTGCATTTTTATTGAATCTTACCTCCTTCAGCTGGCTGGTGGAAATTATTAGTGACTTTGCTTACTTATCAGTTAAGTGACTCCACAAAGAAAAGGAGATCATAGCAAGCACCAAGCCTGAAATTGTGTACATACTAGTAAAAGTTTTTGTGGTAGTTTGACATCTTCTAGAACATGGAAGAATGGAAGTAATGGAAGTAATTTTACAGTGCAAGTTCACAGTGACTTGTAGTCAAGGTTGTATCTCTAAAAGTCTGAACATGCTCTGTGATTTGAATATTGCCCAAAGAATATGTAACAATCTTCATTACTGCAAAAGGTAGTAGGTCTAATACAGTAATATTGATTTTCATATCTGTGTTCAGCAGACTTTTACATAAGGTTTAGTTATTGAATTCAAGCAAAAATATAATCAGATATTAAAACCAGTATGCTATATTTCACTTTTTATAATCCCTGTAGAAAGACAAATATTTCAAATAGAACCCACAAAAGTACACATAAAAAGTATACATAAAAAGTATACATATATTGAGGAAATTTTTAGATTTTACAGAATGAGAGGATTGGAGAATAGTCAAGCTGGAAAGGACCTCTAGAAGTTGTTTTGTCCAGCCCCTCCTGCTCCAAGTAAGGTCACCTTCAGCAAGTTGTTTATGGCAGTGTTCAATTACATTTTGAATGACTCCAAGGATGAAGGCTTCATAATCTCACCAGATAACCTCTTCCAGGATTCAATTGCCCATAAAATAAAATCCTTTTTTTCATATAGTTAAGTGGAATTTCCTGTATTTCAGGCTGTGACTATTGCTTTTTATCTTGTCACAGGAGAGCACTGAAAAGAGTTTGATTGTATGTTTATTTCCATCCCTCTCTTCAAATATTGCTCACACACTTACGATCATCCCTGGATGTTCTTTTCTCCAGGCTGAACAACCTCAGCTCTCTCAGCCTCTCCTTGTATGACAGATGGTCCCATACCTTAGAAATCCTTTGTGGATTTCCAGTCCTTTTCTGGACCAGATCCAGTATATTCATGTCTCTCCTGTACTGGGAACAGCACTCCACATAGGATGTCACCACTGCTAAGCAAAGAGGAAGGAACATCTGCCTCAACTTGCTGGTAACGCTTTTCCTAATGCAGTCCAGGATGCTGTTGACCTTCCTTGCCACAGGGACACACAGGCTCATGGTCAGTTTCTTGTCCAACAGGATCCCGGCATGCTCTCTGTAAAGGTGCTTTTCAGTCAGTTGCCCTAGTCTGTCCTGGAGGATAGGATTATTCTTCCCAAGGTGCAGGATTTTGTATTTTTACTTGTTGAATTTCATGGGGTTTAGCTCCCAATGGTTTTAACTTTCCTAACCTCATCCCTGCACAACTGAACAGTATCATTACATTCCTTCTCTACACATGCCCCTGCTTACACCTCTTGTACCTTTTTTTTTTAATGAGTTTAGTTAGGAGCTCTTTGGTTATCCATGCATTTGTCCTGCCAACTTTACTTGACTTCTGGCATGTTGAAAAAAGGAGTACTTGAGTTTGGAGGAGGTAATTTTTGAAAGAAAATGAAGACGTATGATCTTCTGTCAGGTATTCAGTAAAACATTAATCTGGGCTACACTGCTTCTTCAAGAGACAGGAAGACAGACTGCTCTGCTAGTGGCACCTCATAAGATAGTTCATAAGATGCATGTTCATTCCCTCCCATCTCGTAACAGAATGACAGCAGATCTTACCACTTTTGTAAGTGTAAAATAGCTCAGTATCTACATTTTAGATGCCAGAACCAAAGAAAATTACTAATTAGAAATTACCAATTAGATTTCCAGTTTCATGGACTAAATGAGCGTCTACAGTTTATGGGTCAAATTATGTTTCTGTACTTGTTTCCATAGAAAAAAAACCCAGACTGAAAGAAGAGGCCCACACTGACTGTGAGGTAGTAGAAGAGTGTTAGAAAACTAGCTGAATGGGAAAGCCCAAAGAGTGAATGGAGTTACATCCAGTGACCACTGGTCACAGATGGGGCTCAGCACTGGTGCCAGTCCTGTTTAATAACAATTGGTGATATTGATCAGGCGATCAAGTGCCCCTTCAGCAATCTCAGAGAAAACATCAAATTGGACGAGAGTTCTGCAGAGGGATTTGAACAGGCTGGATAAACGGGCAAAGGCTAGCTGTAAGAGGTCGGGTGCCGGATCCTGAACTTTGGACACAACAGCCCCAGGCAGCGCCACAGGCTGGGGTCAGAATGGCTGGAAAGCTGCCCTGTGAAAAAGGATCTGGGGCTGCCGGTTGACAGCGGCTGAACATGAGCCAGAGTGTGCCCAGGTGGCCAAGAAGGCCAATGGCATCCTTTACCAGCAATAATGTGGCCAGTGGGACCAGGTCAGTGATTGCTCCCCTGAACTTGACACTGGTGAGGTCTTGAGTGCTGTGTCCAGTTCTGGACCCGTCACTACAAGAAAGACATGGAGGTGCTGGTGTTGTCTTATATGTTTGAAAAGTAAAGGCTGAGGCCGAATAAGAGGGTAAAAAATAAAAATTTATTAAAGGATTCAGAGAAAGCAAAGCTTTCCCAGGGGTGTCCCCCCTAGGACCCAATGCTGCACAGAGTTTGGGCCCAATCCTGTGGGCAGGGTCCAGCAAGTGTAAGTTATACAAAGGTAAAAGGGTACAAAAGGTGCAACAATGGGTACAAAAAGGGTTCCGTGCTTGTTCAGGCTTCTATTAATATAGAGTTTCAGCAAATTAACATAGTTTTGAAATATTCTCCAATGAAAAGCAGAATTTTGTCACACTATTCCTTGTGGCAAGTTTCTATTGGAAGTTTTCTGCTTACTTCAATAGCTTCATTTTTCAGATATCAAGTCCAACTCTGGAATGCTTAAAGGGTGATAACTTGGTTCTATTTTGTCTATAGGATAGGAATATAAGGTTGCAGGATAGAAGTTATAAGATTATAGGGTTACTAATATATTAAAGTATAAAAGTAAAAATGCTATTAATATAAAAAGCATAAAAGCAAAAAATTTCTCTGGCATCACTGGAGCATGTCCGGAGAAGGGCAATGGAGCTGGTGAAGGGTCTGTAGCACAAGTCCTATGAGGAGTGGCTGAGGGAGATGGAGGTGTTTAGTCTCAAAAAAAGGGAGGCTCAGGTGAGACCATATTGCTCTTTACAACTGCCTGAAAGGCAACCACATGTAGCCACATGGGGATTGGTCTGTTCTCCCAAGTAACAAGAGATAGGACAAGAAGAAATGTCCTCAGGTTGCGCCAGGGAAGGTTTAGATTGGATATTCGAAGAAAATTCTTCACCAAAAGAATTGTCTAATATTAGAACAGAGTGCCCAGGGAAATAGTTGAGTCACCATTCCTGGAGGTATTTGTGTAGATGTTGGACCTGGAGACACGGTTTATCAGTGGACTTGGCAGTGTTTGGTTAAGCATTAAGTTTGGTTAAGGACTCGATGTTAAGAGTCCTTTCCAACCTAAATGATTTTATGATTCTGTGACTAGTAGTCACTCTCAGCAAGTGCAGACAATTAAATGATCTTGTTACCATTTCAAAGTGCTGCTCAGTGTGAAGGAAAACCTATGTTCTTCCATGAAATTAAGCCATTTACCTATGGCAACTAAAGAATGGTTGCTATCACCGTGAATAAAATTTGGATGGTGAAATCTCAGCAGTATCTATGATCTATGTTTTTCCAGCTATATTTTTGCTTCCTCCATACAGCATAGTAGAAGTAGGCACTAATGAACACTGATATTACATGAAGCTTTTTATGAAGGTGTCCAAGATCTAGAACTTCTTAGGTTGGTTTGACAAACTTATTCTAAAAAATTTCTTTTATAAATTACACTAGTCTCAGGCAAGATAAAAAGTGATGTGCTGGAGGAAGGTTCTGCAGAGGGATCTGGACAGGATCTGGATAAAGTCTCCTTCCCTGATGTGTTAACATTTTTCCTATGATAGAGAGTGATTGACAGTTTTTATTTCACTTTGTTGCCAGTAGGAGCAGGAAACTAGGTTCAGTAATTCAAGAGATCTTTTCCAATACAATGTTTCTTTCAATTGGAACCTGAAGATACAGAATTTTCTCAAAAAATCTATCAGATGGCAGTGAAGGTTAAAGAGATGTACTAGACCCCTTGCTCCATTTATCTATTAGGATAGGATTGCTCTTTTGAACAGTCTCCTTTGTATGTTGTTCAGTGCAGTTTTAAATATCCCAAGTGTCAGAGGTTTCACCATCTCTCTTAAAGGATCAACTAGCAGGAAAATAGGTTTAATGATAGGATGTCTCTCAGGCTACATCCATGCCTTTTATCAGTAAAGTAGTCATAGGTAACCCCTGTCTGGGTTGGGAAACTCTTCAGAATAAAAGCAACTCTTTGCTGAAAATTAGTAGATGAGAGACACAAAAAATGAGTCATATAACAGCAAGGGTCTCAAGTGAGGTGTCTGATCTTCAGAAAACTCAAAAGTTCTCTAGACTTACCCGAACTAAAAATTTTTACTGATTGTGGGGGACTGAGCTCAATGACTTAACTGATTCTTCTACTCAACACATTTGTGCAATGTCAGAATGCTTAACTCCAGCAGTTATAATGGTTTGTGTTCTTGAGTGATGCCCATACCTAATGTATTGTGTGTCTGCATAATCCTGCATTGTCACATTTCCTGCTGGTTGATCCATCTCAGTCAGATCCCAGTCTGAAACCACATGCTTATTCACTCACAGGTGTCACTTCTTCATATGCTTTGTTCCCTGCTCTCCTCTATGGTTTTCCAATCTGCTTTGATGATTTGTACAGTGAATATTAACAAGTCTCCAAAGACATCACTTAGAAGTTGTAGGTGAGTCTTCTCACTTTCCATGAAAAAGCCATCCCAAAGTGTTATGTCACCAGTGCTCTTTTCATTCTCTTTCAAAACACTAAAACAGCCTCTTCCCATGAGTGTTCCATGTAGAAGATACTGAATTATGATGCAATGTGATTATCACAAATGTCCAAACTACTGTGAAAATAGAGATAGTAAATCTAAAGAGATGGAAACATAGAAATGGAGTTGAATATTGCCTTGAACATTTTAACTGCCTGCAAACATTTTTAATTAAGGCAGAAGTGAGAACGCCGTGACTTATCAAAACATTAATGCTTTCAAATTAATTTTTAAAACAATTTGTCTAATAATATCAAAGCAACTTTCATATACCTACCTTTGTTTGCCTCACTATTCTAAGACCTTATAATAGTAAATCCATTTTCCTTGGAATTACTATAAAATTATATAGTAATCTCAGCTGCAGTTTTTAAAGTGTTTTACACTTCAGTTATCTAGGTCTCTCAATATCTTTTGAGTCATATATAAATATCACAATCACAATTTGAACAGATGGAGAAGCTGAGATGGTGAAAAATCACTTTAACCTATTCTCCAGACTCAGTTCAAAATAATATTCACAGTATGTCTAAATCATATGGAGGTGTCCTGGGATTGCTCCATCTCTCAAGTACGTGAGGTCCACAAGTGGAAATAATATATCTGTTATGCTTCTGGGACTTGAGCTATTATTTCCAGGTTTTGCACTGTTTTATGTCCACATCCTTGTTAGCTGGCTGTAATATTGCTCTACACCATAGCAATGTAGCTTGGCCCTCAGATAGGCCCTTAAGAGTATTTCTTGTTCTAAGTTCTACTTATGGCACCAGGAACTGAATGCCATTGTGAAAAGAGGTACTTATCTGAGTACTTCTCTTTCAAAATAAGACAATGAAATTAGGGTTTTTTCAGTTATTTATACTCCAATGGATTTGGATATAATTTTCTCTATTGACACCTTTACAATATCGAATTTTTATCATTTTTTCTTATTTTTTCTTTTTTATTTTGACAGAAAATGACATTTTTTGACATCTTTGCTACAGCATTTAGTTATTAAGAACTAATTGCAGATATACTAAAGGCACCTTGCTGTCAGCAAAATTCATTTGCAGCAATGTAGACAAATAATCTCTCAGTACACGGATATGCTTCACTCTGCACATTTTCCTGAGCATTCTTCTTCATAATATCATACAATTATATAGGGGTGTGGAGGTATTGCAGCAGTTATATCCAAGTCAGTGTAGAATTTTTAAGTGCTATTGACCTTGTTTTATAATATTATGTTCATTTCATAACAAGAGGATGAGAAATTTCACAAATGTTTTTGTGTGAACTTGAAAAATCAATATAATAAAGATGAAAGCATATACATACACAAAGTAATAAAGGTACTAAGAGACTTTATGGAAATATATGGTATATATATATACATATATATCAAATAATATTTAAACTAATTAGAAGGGTGAAGTTTATCACAAACAAAGGGTAAGATTAAGTTCCAGTTTAAAACATATATATAATCTAATATTTCTCTTTGTAACTATGTATAAACTAGATTTCTAAATTTATCCTACAGTCATTATAAATTTATAACTTAACTCATAGCTGCTTAATGCCATTTCAGAAGCCCTTGTATCAGTATTTCCAGAAAAGTGGATGACTAGAGGTTTAGCTGGTGTAGAAAAAAACCAATATCTTCTACAATATATAGGTTTTCCTGGAACCATCATCTTTTCCTATGCTACAGTAGGGTCTTAAATAAGTGATCTGGTTTTTACCATGTGATGAAAAATTATTAACAGCTTTGGAGGTCTTATTCCTTTCTGGAATTGTGAATCATGAGCAAAAGAAAAAAGAATTAAAATCTCCCTCACTCAAGCTGGATAGTTCTCCACATTCATATCCATTTAGGAAAAAAAAGGATTTCTATACATTTTAATCAGAAAGTAAAAATCAAGGTGCTCCCTATCAACATCAAAGAAATAAGTATCTATAACCTGCAAGTAAAGCACAATAAGAGAAGAATACTATTTATGCCCTTAGCTGATGGGGGTTTTTTTACTGAAGGTGACTTCACACTGCTGTACCTTAAAACAAATTAGGAAACCCTTTAACAAGTTTATACTCTGATTAATTTTTTTATGAAATGCAAAAGAAAATAAATTGTGTAATGATATTATCCTCCTTATCACTTGAGAAATAACTGATAACATTGTTATTTAAATAAGAGAGTCTCACCTGGGATCTTGTCTTTTTCACATTTACTACCTCTCTTTATATAAAACTCTTCTTTATTTTTCTTTTAATAAGACTTATCCCTCCCAGTCAAAACTATTATTCCTATAGCATGCAGACGGGCATTTTCATAGCTGAAAATACTTGATGCTTCATAGGAAAGTTTAAAAGACATTGCAAAGGGCAGAGGATCATCCTCCTTAGTGAAATCTTTGCCAAATCTCATGTCATGGTTATGAGATTTTTATTTCCCTTGCAAATCTTGTTCTTCAGTGCTTTCTAATTATAACTCTTCTTATCTCTGCATACATGCACATTGACTTGTTGGATATAGCACAGATCTTAGCTTTGACATTAAATAGTAATGCATGTCATTGACTAGTTCTGTAGCATGTGAACAATATACTTTATTTCAGCAGTTTGAGACAGTCCTCTCTTACATACCATGTGAGGGATTGCATTCTTCCATTTAAGATAGGAACACTAGAAACTAGTAATCTACCATATATATGAAGATGTTTCTCTGCAGCTTTACTGTATACTGAGCTGCTGACTGAAGATTTTATGCCTTATCATTTTAATAACTATGTCGAGATACCTACATTAGACCCCAGGAGCTATCAGCACATATAACAAAACTTTAACAAATTACTTGAAACTAGATTGCTTCTACCACTATTAAGTGACAAGAGACATGGGACTTCCTGAGTCCTGAACTTCATTAGCCAATATCAAGTTTTTCTGGTAGTGTGGGTTTCCCTACTTATTCACACTGTTCACACTTATGTTCCTTCCTTAACAAATTACATTATCAAGATATGTCATCAGAGGCAGGGCTGTGTGATCACTCTCACAGAAATAATTCCTTGTCAATAATAAGAATGAAAAATATGTATTCAGAGAGATAAATAAAGAAGTAAAAACAAACAAGACAAAATTAACAAACGAAACCCAAAAAAACAACAACAACAACAAAAAAACAAAAACCCCAAAACAAACAAAAAACAGACCTGTAAATCCAGGCATGTCATGTGGCCCCAACTGTTTAAACTTGGTAGTTTGGTGATAATGCCTTTTTCTACAAAAACCAATAAATCTCAATATAGATTGTCCTATAAAACCTCCAATGTTCATAGAGGAAAACAAATAGCTCAAGAATACCAAGCTTATAAAAAGAAATACAAATACAAGAGTAGGTGGTAAAGGGGTGAGTTATTTCAGTTTAAATATCCACCCCTGTAAAGATTAATAACCTGATGCCATTAGCTAATCCAAGAGAGAAAAAGAGGTGTGAGAGGAGGAGACAGAGAGAATAAATGGTATGTAGCTGTAGGCATGAGCTCTCACACTGCTAGGGGAGTCAGCCAAGTAGTGATCAGTTGCAATGACATAAACCATAAAATGGACACCTGAGCCAAATCTCCCTTAAATGGAAACAAGAAGATCTTATGTTTTACTGTAAATAAATACAATCATTGGGTGGCATACTGTTTTCTTAAGTTTTACATTGTTTGTACATCCAAGTATGCCTCACATCTATCACACTATCTCCTCGTCTAAGATAGGAAACAACCGATGGTATATCTGGCTTTAGACATCACTGGGTCACAATTGGCTGAAGAGAAGAATACTCTGGGGCAGCAGGACTATGCACTTGGTTTGTTCCCGTGCACCTGTAAGATTTGGTATTAGCACTGTCAGAAACACCAAGTCGGTACAGAGGGACTTTTGATCCAGTGTATACCCTTGGGCTTACTCTTTTTATGTTCCTATCCCATGGTCTCTTTTTTTTTCCCCTAGTCTTTGTAAATCCATCTCATTATAATCGCAGCACCTTACACTTTTCTGTACAGAAACTTTTAACTCTGACTTATGATTTTGGTGAATTTTTCCTCATTACAGCGGCAACTTTTATTCTTCATCTCTCCAGCTCCTGCTTTTATTCTTAAAACTTAATATCTGATTTTCCTTTCCACATTGACTTTTCCAGAAATGAGGCATGTGAGAGGACCACATACACTATCACAGAAATCAATTAAGTAGTACAAGAAAAAAATACTAAGATCTCATGAGTCCACGAAAAATTAACCTTACATCACTAAGATCTACATAAGCCTCTAACATGTAGACCTGAATGAAAACAAAGGTGTTTTAAATTCTAATGTAATAAGATTTTTAGTTCAGATTTATCTGCAGAAAGACAAGTTGAAAATGTCGGGGCATCAGATTTCAGCATCTGGAGCGGGCTCCAATGTGTTAAGAGCTGGAGATGGGGCAGCAGCAGGAAGGCGTCTCTGTCCTGCACAGCCGAGGTCTCTGCTAAGTAGCCTCGAGCAGCATCTACTGGCTGTTAACTCCGTGCAAGGATCCCCGCTCCTGAAACAGGTTTAGCCCTGGTGTCCTACAAATTGACCAAGCAACGCATTTCATTTCATCCCTAGCTGACAAAATAACAGAGGCACATTAGCTTCTATCTGGCCAAAACAGTAGACACGGTACTGGAGTCACAAAATTATCTCTGGAAATCTTCTATGTATGATATGATTCTGCATCACCTTGCTGAGCACTGTAGCTAAAAGTCCAACACTGGGAAACCCAAGGAATTCAGAACATTGCCTCAAGAGCTTTGTCTATTATCCTTATACATGTCATCACCAAAAACATATGAGCCTGAAAAAAACCCCACAAAAACCTATAAGACAACTTCCACAAAAACATATGAGCACTTTTGAGAAGAATTTTAAGTAAATCTCTTAGAGATCAGGATTTTAAGTAACATAAGAATCATAGTCAAAGATTTCATAATGACTTTCACAGAAAACAGAGCAAAAAAGTATAATTGCACCTGAATTGGGACTGAGTATATGCTAAAGCCTTGGTTTATAATTATATGTTATGGAAAAACAAAAATATTTGGCAGTTGGCAGTTATAAAGAATTTTAAATATTTACAAAAAATAAAGCAATAATAAATATATAAATATATATATATAAAATGAGGTATTCTTCCTTGGCCTGCATGTTTTGGGGTTTTTGTTTGGTTTTGTTTAGTTGCTTGGGGTTTTTTTAGGTTCCAGATATATAAAGAAGGACAAAAATGTGTTTTTGGAAACTTTTAGAACTATTGAACTCTCAATGATCACAGTGCATTAAATTGTGTTATTTAGAACAGAACTTCCTGTAATTGCCACACATTAAGAAAATAATGCAAGGTTTAATGGAGTACTAACAACTGAATTTATTGCAAAGTACTAGTGGATTTCTCTCAGATTACTGGGAATTTAAATAAGATGCAGTAGCTAGCAGGGAAAATGCAGGTCTTCTGACTGCAACTGTGTTGCAGTCCATGTTAAGAGACAAATTACATTGCCAAAGTATCTCTCCTGGTGGTCTTGTCTTTATTATGAATGGATCATACCTTTTATCAGGAAAGGAATATGGAAGGCGTAAGACACTCTGTGGGCTTTGTAGTAACAATAAATCAAGGACGTGATTTATATGTCTTTTTTTGCTAGCAATAGTGCCACAAAAAAGTTGAACTGCATGTGAGAAAGTTTCCACATATCTAAGGCTGTTTGCTAGAAAAAAAGTCACACTGGGCAAGCTGCTCCCAATCTTCCCTAAAAGCTCTTTCCTTTATTTGTCAAGGTGGTGCACAGTTTTATGTCCATTGGGCTTTTCCCTGGTGGATATGGAAATAGATGTCATTAAAACTGATTTCATGTTTATATTAATTTGTGTGTGTGCATGCTTCCTTTTTTTCTATTGTGGAAATCTACTTAGTTGTCTATGTATTAGGTCATTATAATATAATCTCTACAGACCATGGTAGTTGTTTTGAAATTTCAATAACTTTATCGAATGAGCAGTTTTATTAGGTGAATAAATATACATCATTGAATCAGTACAATCAGAGTGCATGTAAATTCATTATTAAATGTGGCTGCAATTCAATATGTATCACCAATCTCCTTAGTTAATCAAGGCAAAACCAAACATTTAACACTGTACTTTATAGGGATTTCAGACTTTCAGTCTCTGTCTGCATTTATCCTTTAAGAGAAGATGACTAATATGATTTTCTAATCAGTTTTGTAACTCGAAGAATGTAAATGCACTTTATGCTGCCAGAATGGTGAACATCAGAAGTTACTTAGACAGGAGAGAACTAAAACATTTAAAGAGAAAGAAAACAAAACCCCACCCAGTATGCTAAAACGTTTGATTAATTAAAGTGACCTGCTTTGTATTTCATATGTCAAAGAAGAAAAATGAATGTGTACATTAGAGCCATTTACTGTGCTGTTGTTCACCAACCAAAGTATCTTAAATAAAAATAAAATCATACATTAGGGTATTGGAATTTGAAATGTAACAGATGACAAATTGTTAGGCTAGTGCTCTGTGTTCCAAGGCTTTGTGAGAAACTTTGGAAAAACAATTTTTTTCTAAGGACCTTTCTTCAGTTTTACTAGCCTAAAACTCATCCAATATGAAGTTGTTAATAATAATATTTAATGCATAAGTCAGAAAACTTAACTGAAAATAGAATGGAATTTAATTCTAAATATAACATACTGAAAATTAAGTTCAAAGGTTAATGAGTTGGAATGATCCCCCTGCGTTTCTTAAGGTATTCTAATCCATGTAAGTTTTGGGTTTATACAGAAACTGCATGAGCAGCAGATCTCTACCATTCAAGTAACAAAACACCTTTGAAAGAAGAAACTAATATAAGTAAAATACTTCAAAGCTGGGAAAGGAAGCTCTTAGATTACATATCTGTATGTTTTGCTATTCATATCATACTTTGTAAATGATAATTAAAATTAGCCTTTTTCTTCAGATATCCTACTAGGATATTGATAGCAAATAAAAATATTTAACTTTGATACCTCTCTGTTACTAAACACTGGATTCTAAATTAAAACATTTTTGCTTTCAAAACTCTGAAATAGGTGAATAGTTGAATATTAACAGCATTTTTGGAAATAAAATAATTTAATGTACATGAAAATGAATCTCTTGAGCAAATTTTTTGCTTTACTTAAACCAAAACTAACCAAAGACAGTTTCCAATTTTACCACCTCTGGCTGCATGACTGATATTCCTCACATGCAATTGTAGCAACTGTAACTGAAAGAACACAATGAACTAGGGATTTCTAAACAGAATACAGTATTTGTTAGAGGTTATAAACTCAAAGGCCATAAATATGCTTAGACATTAGGATGATCAATAGAATCTTTCCATATAATGCTAATTAGAAGGTATAAAATAGCAAAACACATCAGTGAATAAAGTTGACTGTTCTGCTGGTTGAATACATGAAAAAAGAGAAGCTGCAAATTCTAAATAGAAATGTTAAGTATAGAAAATTTTTGAGGTAGTCCATTCAAAGGGGAAGAGTCTTAACCAGAGGGAGATGAGGTGCCTTGTACTTTGCCATACTGAATGTTATGCCTGTGCATGTTGTATATTCTACATGGAGGACTGTTTTGATTTTTTTTTTCTTCCCTAGAGGAATTCATGAAGTGTATCTCCAGCAACAAAATGGTTAAAAGGGAACAGAAATTTTTTTTGTGCACCTACATAAAGAAAAAAAAAGATAATTTGACAAGTTATTGAAAGGTATCTTTCTGTAATAAAAATTGCACACTGTTTTCAGTTCTTTTGCTTCTAATTCTCTGAACCTAATTTTATACAGGCTACAACAGACTGGAAGGGATTATGTGTTAATTTCTAAGTCTAAATCAGATCTAAATTGAAGATCAAGCACCTTATGTTAATTAGAAGAATATCTCTCCAGTACATGCTAACAGGTAGGCCATTTGCACCATCTTTCCAAGAATCAAATTATTAGGCTACTGGGAATTTACAGGTGTCCCAGTTCTAGAATGGGGGTGAGCAGCTGCTCTGTAATCTCAAAATGCCCTTAATCCTAACTAATGTTTTGCTTCTGTTGCCTTAATTTGATTATGTGTCTTTTGCTCTAAATATCAAATCTTAAACAAAGGAGAAAACCTATTTTTTATTAAGCAGCTCTAAAAACAACAAGAAGGTATTTTATGACTCATTCATTAGTAGAATAAATCTATGGAGGAATCCCCAATTATATTTTAAAAAGCTAAACTAGAAGAAGATCTCTTAAAAAAAATGTGTTTAGAGTATGTTACAAAGACATGTAGGAGTTCAACTAAAATAATCCCGAACATAGAAGAAACTCACCAAATCATACTTAACAGCTGTGAAACCTACTGCATCTGAGAATAAGTTAAACAACAGAAATGCAACAGAAGATAATGCACCTGAACTTAATTTACTCTGAGAAGTGAAGCCTAGTTTTAATAATTCAATATACTTTGCAATAAGCTAGTAAATATGGTGAGACATGCATTATAATAGCAATAATAAAGTAGGAAGCTTTTATAATTTTTTTCAGTGGTTATTCTGAAGCTAGGTTGTTGCTTTCACCCTGAGGCAGCTTGCTTCATGATAAAAAGGAGCCTATAAACAATATTTGTTATTGAATGTTCTAATATTTTTTCCAAAGTTAGTAAATAATTCTTCACATGGCATAGAAGGTAAAACATATCTGCTGTGTTCACTGATGAAAATATTCTTTTTATCATCTCAAATCATTAAGGCATCTGTAAAAAGATCTAGAGCTGATCAAAAATAAACATACCTTTTTCCTTTGGATCCAAATTGTTACTGGTCTTCTGGCAGAAACTTCTAAACATTTTAAAGATACCATTTTTAGTGATATAAGAAGCTATGGGGTTTTTTGCTGCAAGATAAAGGCACCACTCAGATGAAGCTATACACAAGCTGGTAGAATTGGGAACTAAATTACAGTTTTATTTCCTCCTTGAAGCCTGGAATTTGTTTAATAAGATTTTCCATAAAAGCATTTACTGTGTACATAATGATAAAAACTTTAAAATCCTTACAGTGTTGTTTTTCTTTCCATATAAAAATAGGACATAAAGACATGCAGCTTTATTCCAAATAATATTGTTAGATGCTTTCTTATTCAGCTCATCTGTGCTATTATGTCAACGAGCATTATGTCTACAGTGCTCTGCCCTAGAATAACTGTAATTGGTGAGCTTAAATTGGAAACAAATTCTTGTTATCAGTGATTTTAGAACTTGCAAAAGATAAGGAGAAATGCTGGGAGAATTTTACTGTCCACCAACGTGCAAAACAGACTGGACATTCCAGGGGGAAAAAATCAAAACATTTATCAAAAGAAATAGATTTGCATGTTAAATCCATAAAAAAGCTGTGGTTAGTTTATATGTCATTGAGGAACATGGGCTTTTATTAAACTGTCTATTCAAGAATACTCTAATACCAGCTGCCACTTACAGCACCTATGAATGACAAAGTAAGGTTTCTTCTAATTGCTACTGCTTTATCATACTTTCCTGGTTTTTAGTACTATCTGGAAAAAATGGTGTAATGATAGGATGATATTTTTGCACAATTTAATCCTATAACTTATATAAAATTTTTCTTCCATTTTCTTTTAAAAAAACACAGATTCTTTATAATTTTGTACTGGCTCCAGTGTAGTAAATTCATTATGTACAGATGCTTATAGGAGAGATAAGTTTTTTGAGGGGTTATTTTGTTGGTTTGGGTTTTTGGAGGGATTTTTAGCTTGTGGTTGGTTTTTTTCCCCAGAAATTATGAATACAATATCTCTCATCAGACATACACTTATTTTGTTGGGGCAGCAATCATGATTTCATACACAAATTACACAGTTAAACATTTAACTGATTGATGGTATTTAAAAATTAATTACAAGAGGGCACTTTCCAAAACTGATATGCTCCTTAGTACTATGTGTTGGAACTTTTGTAGTCACCAATCTCAAAAAAAAAAAAGTGCTTATATTATCCAATTTACAAATTACAAAACTGACACAGAATGGTTTATCTGAGCTCCCAGAGCAGACCTACATTTTTACCTGTAACCTTCTGGTGGCTAGCATCCCTAAGAACAAAATTCATGAGATTACAGTTCAATAAGCATTCAGTGCTGTGCAACAGCCCCTTTATATTTTAAAGCAGCCAGTCATTTAAGTAAAGCTGACATGTCTGATGAAGATGTGAAGCTGTTCACAAATAACACATGAGGTTAAATGACTATCACAGTAAGAAGAAAATCCTACTTCAGGAACAAAATCTTATCCTAAAGTGAAAAAAAAAAAAAAAATAAATTATTCTCCAAGTTTCATTTACCTGGACCAAAACACATTTCTCTCAATGGAACGTGACACACACACACAAAAAGAGCAGGAAACCAATCTAAAATAAATGTCTGTTTTCACTCAGCCTCCTGATAGACTGGTATCCAGACCACCAAAACCATGCATTCACATGGAACACAGATTCATCTGCAGATGAATCCATATGGTGATAGAACCAATTTTGTGGTCCTAATGTCAATGATAACACTCTATAAATAGGGATTTTAAGTGGGAAGTGATCCCATGAATCTTCCCTATGAAACTTCAAAATGGTGTTTAAAATGCTCAGTTACATTTTCTCAGAATAAGAATGAACAAAAAAACTCTGGTTAGTACAAGCAAAATTGCACTACCAAACTTTTGACTATTCCACAAAATAAAGAAAAAACAAACCCAAACAACCCACACGCAAATCAACTCTGATTCTTTAATGCTGTCATATAGCAAGCTGTTAAATCACACAAACATTCCCTTAGAAAGCTATCAAATACAAGTCCCTCTGATCAGCTCACTATGAAAGGGAAAAAAAAAAGCAGAAAGCTTTAAAAATTTGACCCATTTTACAACTGAGTTCACAGCAAAAGTCAGCTAGAGAGGAAATGAGTTTTTACATGGTTCCAGTTTTATGTGAAAAGATAGATAAGTTGCTGATTGCATCAGTAGTTGTACTTGTCATTTAATCAAATGAGAAATCAGAAGCTGAACTTAGTAATTCAACTGCTACTGAATATATTATCTCTTCTTGATATAATCACAGAGAATTTCACTTCAAATTAACTCTTGCAATCCAATTAATGCCTTTTATAAATCTGAACAAACATTTTCTTCTCAAAGATAGGCACATTTCTCTTCTTTCCCATTTTTCATTTGAACAATCTTTGCATGAAAAGACATCTTGTCGTTTTAGAGGTCACCTGCTCCTGCTGTTTGTTCTGTCCCTGAAGTCATAATCTTCTGCCTGTGACATCACAATTAGTTTCCACAGAGCTGATTATAGCCACAAACCAAGGATTATGACTTCAGGTGAGGGAGAAGCAGCAGGAACAGATGAGTTCCTGAGGAAACTGTTCCCTGTTCATGACTGTATCCTTAGAAACAAAGTGCAGAAAGTAGAAGTTGTGCTCAATTTAAAGTAAAACACTTTATGTGAGAGGGCAGTATCTATTAGGAATTGCCTATTAGTCATATGCATATAATTATTTTACAAATAAGTGCTGCCTGGTAAAAGCAAGACATGGAAAATATTCAGTAGATAATACCAAAGTTCCCAGAACCACATTTAATTTAGATTTACAAGCCCCAGATTGTCTCATTATGTATTACCTATAGCATACAGTAGATAAGCAGTGTACTTCACAATATGAGTAAAGAAATTGCACCAAAGTGTTTATAATCTAGGTTGAATGAGAATAAGCAGAACTGTAAACAGGGCTAGCGTACAAGATGTCAGAGCAGAAAAAAACAAATTAAATAATACTATAATTCTGTGGAAGGCTAATGTATATATCTTGAAACTAACAAATGTAGATTTTAGCATAAGTTATTATCTGCTCCCTGTTAAAGGGGGTTTTTATTGCCTGTCAACTTTCACCCATTGAGAGGAGCAGTGTTTTCTGTCTAATGGTGACAGCAAGGGGCTTTGGGACTCCACAATTTGCTTGCTGAATTACTTTAAATAAGTCCCTCAATGCATCCAGATCTCATTAACTGTTCTGTGAAATGCAGTGCTGCAGTCATTACAATAATAGGGACTTTTTAGACCTTCAGATGTCTGTATGTTCTGAATGTCAGAAATATCTATCTGTCTATCTGTCTAATAATTCTGTCACTATAAATATATGCATGAAGGCTTTGGGCCAGATTCTCACCTACTGTAAGTTATAGCCTTAGAACCAGTGCGCCTACTAAAGTCAAGGATAGAAACTTCACAGATAAAGAAGTGACAGTTGTGTTGTAACAGAAGTACAGAATGAAAAATCATTTTCCCTTCTGGTTTTGGATCAAGAAATACATTTGAAAGACATCAGAAATTATACTTCTTGACAATAAATTAATTATTTTCAGAAAAAAACCCTGTTGTCCAGGTAAAGAGGGAAAAAAAATCCCCTTTAGTGAGATTGAAAGTAGTAAGCTTTTTAAAGCTGTAAAAATTTGCCATGTTGACACTGTACTTTGAAACCTGAAAAAGCCTTCATTTTGATTCTGCAGAAATACAATATCTGTACTCAAAAGCTTTCCAGGTATTAATATTTCATAAATTGTAATTAATCTTTTTAAGTCTTACCTTGATGAAAGAAGTCAAGCAGCTAAGATTAAGTCCTTAGCCTTAAAATTTCCACTTGCCCAGAGGATATTCCACTGGGCTCAGTACTCAGCCCCCTATTGATTTTAATTTATATAAATGATTTGTTGTCTCTCTCACACTACTGTAGGGGTGCTATGCACACTGGCAAATTAGAGACAGGCTGTTGGTAATGAATTACTAGGCAGACACTTTCCACACGGGCTGCTGCTAACACTGATTTAATTATTTCTTCAAGAAGTTAAAATCTAGGTTTAATTTCAGGTATTGTCCAGGCTGTGGTCAAATGGCTAAGGGAAGTAATACCTATTAGGGCTTATCTGACTGTGAATCACATTTAAAGTCAAAAGGGAGAAGAAAATAAGTAGACTAGTACAACTAACAATAATGAAGTACCTACACTTAGTGGAACTA
Source organism: Ptilonorhynchus violaceus (assembly GCA_013397565.1). NCBI lineage: Eukaryota > Metazoa > Chordata > Aves > Passeriformes > Ptilonorhynchidae > Ptilonorhynchus > Ptilonorhynchus violaceus. Next base: position 291,900 of record VZRJ01008188.1, on the reverse strand, counting down.
GTTCAGAAGACATGAAAAAGGCCTGAGGTCAGTGGTAAGGTGCATTAGGTTGAAGTAAGAAAAAATATGACATTTTCATTTCTCCCTGACTTACTTCTTGGCAGAAGGCCTGTAAATTTAAATCTTTCCCGTTTCTCTAAAAATATAGGTGGTATGTAATTTTTATAGAAGTTCTCATCAAAATAATGAAATTTAACTTGGCCAAGCTATTTTACTTCTCAGTGGATCTGATAGCTAGATCTGCAAGAGCTCTGTGTGAAGTTGACTGGGGACTGGATTACAAATGGGGCCAACCACTCTTCCAAAGGGCTTAAAAATATGCTTCTAAATTCTCATGCTCTGCTATTACACACGGCACTTGTAGTTTCATCTTTAGCTGCTCTGAAGTTTGTTGTGGAGTGTCTTGAAGTCTATGATTTCTGGTGGCACACAAAAAGAGGTGTCTTCTGAATTACTGCATGTTGACCTATAATTGCCTCAGCCATGTGACCCCACAGTCCATCAAAAGAAGATAATATTTAACTGTGCAAATATCTACTGCATCATTTGAGCTACTTTTTGGTTCTCAGCTAGAGGCCAGCATACCTGGGACTAAAGAACACAGTTCAAGCAGGTGGCTCAGCTGAAAATCTGTCAAGTGTTTGGAAGCCTATGAGGAGTTACAGAGAAGGAGCTGGTAAGAAATCCTTTTTGAGATGTATAGGAAAAGTTTCTTTGCAAACTCCACTGACGACCCTGATAGGCATAAGGGGACTGTTGAGAAAGCTGAAAAATGGTTAATGATTGCTAAATTAAAACTTTTACAAAGACAAGAACAGGGATTGTTCTCAAGGGATTATGAACTGGGAAGCACTGGATAAGATAATAAATGTATCCAAAAGTCAAATTAGGAAAGGCTATTTTGAAGTTCTAATATTTTCACATTTGAAAGATGCTGGAAGGTAAGGTTCCTTGAAGGCAAGGTCTTGAGATGTCTGTCTGTTTTTTAAAGTCTCCTGCATATTAATAGCTACTGACAGACAAAAAATGGTGGATACCAAAGGGAAAAACTGTTAAACCTAAAAAGAACAGGGGTGTTTCTCCATATGTACATCTCTTGAAGAATATGCAGATCCTGCAACTTTATTTGTTACCATGACAATCTGTAATATCTCATAATGCCCACAGTAGAGAAAAAGCTCCCCCTACAAGATCACCTACACAAACCCCAGGTGTGGATCTCCTTCTTGTTGAACGCACATTGTCACCACATGTCCTGGATACTTTCTGCTCATCTGTTTCTAGCCAAGGCAGAGTTATGATACTGTGGAGAAACTTCCAGCAGTGTCAAACCAGGCTTGGCTACTGTTGTTTCCATCTTCCAGTTCTGAAGTCACTTCCCACAGTTACAAATTTTTGTTCTTTTATATTTAATTTCCTTTTATACTTCAGCTGACTCTTCCTTTCCACCAAAGGCTTTTGAGAGCAATTTGGTTGCTGTTTAATCAGGTTGATGGTCATCTTAAGTAAATGCCACCATTGCTGATTTCCTCATAGCGTTATCAGTTTTGACTAAAACCCTCTTACTCAGAGGCAGATAATAAGGTAGTTTGTTCACATCAACAGTTTATACTTCCATTCACACTCTTTCCTTATCACCTGTTGTTATTCCAGGCCATGTCACCATGGGGAGGCCATTTGGACTGCTGCAAAGTGCTAAATTCCCTGAGTATTGCCAGGCATTCTCATCCGAACTTGCAGTACAGATCCCGTTGTGTCCCACTCTCACTGGTATTATTTGCCCTCTACACCATAAACCCTTACAATCCATGCTATGGGTTTATTTGGTGCTATAAACCAGAAAATTCATCCTTCATAGGAAGTATTGGATTTTCCTCTTGACTTTAGTTAGAACCTCATCAGTATTGGCCTGTCCTGGCTAACCCAAAATATTATTGTATTCCATATCCATGTGTGCCCAAAATTGTTACTGACCTGAGGCCCAGAAACAGAACTGCGGGGCTGGCGGGTGCCCTTTTTAAGGTGGGGGCACTGAGGCAGAGCCTTCTTGGCTCTTGCTTCTTGCTCTTTCTTTTTTGTTCTTGCAGGGAGAGAGCTGAGGCAGTGCAGGTGGAGGCTGCCCTTAGTTTTCTTTTGTTTTTTTTCCCCAAGGGAGTTGCTTTGGGCGGTTTTTCTGAGAGGCTGCATTTTGTGGTCCTGAACTGCTTCAAGACAAATTCTCTGGGTGCCTGTCTACAGCCATGGCATCACACTGATAGGAACGGAACAGCCCTACTCCATGTGGTCACCCAAGACGGCTGCCAGCTGCTTCTGCCAAGGAAAACGTGAAGTCCCTCCATGAGTTCCAGCCACCAGAGTTTGTTGGCCACCTTTGTTGATGGAGCTGCCACTGCCGGAGAGATTAAGGGAGTATTTGACTGGTTTTGGACTCCAGCTTTTTTCTTTTTGTTTTGTTCTTGCTGGCTTTTGGTTGTTGTTTGGCAGAGGAGGGAGTTTTTGTAATTGTGGAGGGTTGGTTTCTGTGGGGCTTTTTTCCTCTCTTTTTTATGTTTCTCCACCCATAGTCAGGAGAGGGAGGGAGGACTTCCACCACCTTTGTCTCCTCACACACAGTTGTCTGTGGAGGGCACCGTCTTGGGGGAGGGGTTCCTCCACCATTTGTAGTTTCTCTTCATTCCCAGGGAGTCCGTGAGATTTCAGCAACTTTGTGAATAGTGGTTATTACTATTCTTTTTCTTGCCTGTTGCTATTTTGAGGTTTTGAGTAAACTGTTATTTTTTTCCACTTATGTCTACGCCTATCCATCTCCCCTTATTGGTGGAAAGGGGTTGGTTAAAACTAAAGGGGAGGTAACTCATTTTGGAGTGTCTGTCTCTTAAATTGTCTTTAAACCAAGATATGGCCCCACGCTATTATTTTTGCTTGGAGAAAACAGAAAACTAAAAGCTTAATACTTCAAAATAATCAGCAAGACTGTGGAGTGCCTTTCCTGAGTCAGAAATTAATAAAATGAGGAATGGTATTCTATGCTCTGCCAATGCCAAGGGATTTATATTCCAAAGATTTCATTTCACTAATGTCATGTAGGTGTTGAACTGACATTTCACACCACTCATCACTTGCAGAGACAGAGATGCTGCAGTACATCAATGTCTTTAGTGACAGCAGTGACATATGTTGAATGAAGAGTTCCCCATGTTTATCCTTAAGGATGTCAGTTTTATTTCTCAAATTTTAGGTATTCAGGCTTGGTTTTGGGTTACAAGGGCAATATCTTCAACTGCATGAAGATGCCTTTAAACCCAGGGTCTCAGGAGTATAAGAGGGATCCTGGATCATTAAGTCCCATCTCCCCAGCGTTGATGATATGTACACAATTTAGCTGACTTCATTCAGGCTCCACTTTAGAGCTGGGTTTTCCTCTCACCACATCAACTAAGAATTTGGTTCTTTTACTTTCCAGATGCTTATTTCCCTAATTTTAATTATTATTTTAATTTACAGTCTGAATGTTTGTACCCATCACCACTTTATATCTATTTCTTCCTATACCAGCATTATCTTTCAGATAGAGAAAGGAAAAAAATCTTTCTGGTGCATACCAAATTGATGTATCTTTAAAGTGCAAAGATTTTTCCACATAATCTTTATTTTTCTGCCCTTCAGTTTTCACTAATAAGACAAATTTTCCAGCCTTTTAGTTATGAATCTGTCTTAAATAAAAGCAGTAACTCTTTTTATTTAGTACTTCAGCATAGCAGACACATTATAAATGAGCTTCTGTGTGAAGTCTCATTGGTGAGAGTGTCTCCTGGAAATATGTTCTCTGGTACAAGGGTCACACTGGATTTTCCCATAGTCACAGCATTTCAGTGTCTGTACTCATTTTGTAAATAAATAAATAGTCTTTCAATCAGATGTAATTTCTGGTTGATGAATTTCTAGCTTTAACAGAAATTTATCTTTTAAACAAATATTTTATCTTTCTTTGTGGCAGATAGATTCTGGAAGACTCATACTTCCAAAGCATGATACTTTATGATACTACACCTAGTAAGTGGGTTGTTTTGGGGTTTTCTTTTAATTTTCTGTTTTATAACAGCAACCTGCTGAATAATTTTGGCAAAAAGATCATAACCATAATGTTCTGCTTTGTTGATGTAAAAACCTACCTTTCCTCCTCTCTGCCACCCTTCTTTATGGTGATTATTGTATTTTCTCTTTTCCTTTATGATCATCTGAATGCTATTTTTGTTTTTTTTCCTTTAATTCCAGACATAGATCTTGGTAACAATTTGCCCCTTTTTACTTCTTCTCTGTCATTACCTCAGACTCTTATCTGCATATGATCACTTCCAGTTTTCACCCCTTCCCTGCTGTGAACTTTCACAGGTGAATGCTTGTGCTTAAATGAGCTGAGAGGTAACTGTTGAGGGCAGCTCCTTCACTGCACTCTGCACATTCTGCAGCCAGTTTTTCTCACCATCTCCTATGCTCTTCAGCCCACCTAGCTCAGTAACTACCCTCAAGTAAACAACAGACGGTTGAAAAAAGTCCTCTATACATTTTCCTGTAATTTCTCAGCACGTTGATTCCTAATTGTTTTTTTTTAAATGTTTTCTTGTATCAGCCATGCCTTCATTTTGGTTTGTCATTAACTGTACTTCATATGTCACTGAAGGCAGAGACCTGTCCTCTGATCAGTCCTGTAGATTAGCACTACCCAGACTTCTAGCTGTGTGAACAACACACATTGTCATAACAATACAAATTAGGAAGTTCAAAACCCAGCATATACATCAAGAAGCTTGAAATTTGAAACATCTTGTGCACCAAGAGGTTAATTTCATGCTTTTGAAGGTCAATCTCTAATTTTAATTCAACAAGTACTGTTTTTTCTTGGCAAGCTGTTGTTGTAGAAGTAAACTGCATTATAGTAAGTTATAATGAATGCAGATATTCCCATCTGACAAGATTTGCAGAGAACTGCAAAGAATTGCAGAAAACCTATTTCATATTTTCTGACTAAAGATTCAATTTAGTGGCATTTTTTAAAATGTTTCTAAGAACTGCCAGATTATTGCTTTATAAACTGGATTATTAAATACAATATTGAGCATTTTCCTTTGTATTTAATGAGTTATGTATAAAATCTAGCTGTATTTGTTTGGAATAAAAAGCCTTCAAGCTTCTAGATATTTAGAAATTTTAGAGTTCAGCTAATTTGCATAGTACATCTTCCAGAGAAGGGATAATACATCTTTAAAGTTCCACTTCTCTTGTTCTTCATCTCAAACTGAACTAGGCAAGTGAGGCTGGTCTAAGAACACTTAAGTTATTCTGTATAGAGCAAGTAAGCCTAGTGACAAAGAGAATTTACACATCTTTTAAATACTTTACTTCTTAGATTTCACCAGACATTTACTCCAACTGAAGGAGATGAGTAGGCAGACCTGACATTTGAATCCATATTTTACATTCCTTACATCACAGCCTATATAGTGAATATTTCTGTCTAGATTTGTTTGCATACCTTGTTTGCTATGTTTATGATAATGAGTCTAAGAACCACCTGTCAAATACCCAGCAAGTTTAAGAGAAAGAATCCAAACCTATAAAAAGAAAAAAAACCCAAACACCTCCAGCAGAATTTCAGTTTAGCATGACACAGTATATAACTGTGGCCAAAGTTAATATATCACAAATGCAATTACAAACATCAGGAACAGGTATATTGACATTATAATAACAGATTCATTCTTCCAGATCACCCAGTGCTAAAGAGGTCATAAAATGAGAAGCTGGTTTGTGATGCTTCATCCCGTTACTCTACCTCTGCAATGTTTCTGATCTTTGAGTTCTTCTGCACCTCATTTTTGAGCCCTTTTGTTTGTCTGTGTCTCATGAAACATCCTTCTGAGACCTATCAGTTCTTCCTAATACTACTGGGCTACCCTCCCTGCAACATTATGATTCTTGTCTGGATGACACATTTGAGAGAAAGAACTTTAGGAGGATACAAGCCAAAAAATGCAGAAAGGGCTGAGACAGGCAAGAAAAAGGATTCTCAACCAAACATTTAGGTTTCTATTAGATTAAGCAATAACAGGTCAGAAGAAAAGAAAAGTATTTTAGTTCCATAAATTAAAAACCGTGATTTTTTGAAACAAATTTGTCAGGAGTAAACGAGTACATTGAAATTATAATTGCTGAACGAGACTCTTAAAAGAGCTTATGGTTTTTTGTGTCCTCTGAGTTAAAACTACAGAAGAAATACCAATATTTCCAAGAGGGAAAAAAAAAAAGCTTTCACTTCATTTCATGAAAGGAAATGAAATCTCACGATTTCAATGAGGATAATTTTGGGCAAGTTTTGGTCCACTTTGCTGCACTTCATATCATCCCATTGCATTTCATAGGTTTCACTTCATCTCAGAATTTTTTTTTTTAACTTGCATTTCATAGCATCATATGTCCTGTCCTTTATGTCCAGATCCCTTCATTCCCTGAGTCTGTGGTTTCAATCAGTCTCATTTCTGCAAGTTTCAGTGCTTTTCACTGCATCTCGTGTCATTCCATTGCATTTAATTTCTTACACTTAATTTCAGAATTTTCTGGTTTTTTTCCATCTAAAATTAATTTCATCATAATGCCTCTCTGTGTGTTCATTTCATTTCATTTCCTGACTGCAAAATTTCATTTCCTTACATAAAAAAACACTGAAATTATTTAACTTAATTCTTAACACTTCATTTCAGAATTTTCTTTTTTTCCCATCTGAATTTCCTTTCATCATAATACCTCTCCAGTGTGTTCCTTTACAAGATTTTATTTCCTGTAATGAAAGGAAAGTCTTCATTTCAGGAAAAAATTCTGAAATGAAGAGTAAAAAATTAAATGCAATGGAATGACACAAGGGGCAGTGAAATGCACTGAAATTTGCAGATATGAGACTGATTGAAACCACAAACTCAGGGAATGAAGGGACCCAGACATAAAGGACAGGACATATGATGGTATGAAATGCAATTGAAAAAAAAATTCCGAGATGAAGTGAAACCTATGAAATGCAATGGGATAACACAAAGGGCAGTGAAATGGACTGAAACTTGCCCAAAATTATCCTCATTGATATCATGAGATTTCATTTCCTTTCATGAAGGGAAAGTCTTCCTTTCATGAAAAGAAATAAAATCTTGAAATCAGGTAATGAACTGAAACGAACACACTGTAGAGGAGTTATGATGAAATGAAATGCAGACAAAAAAAAAAAGAAAATTCTGAAATGAAGTTTACAAAATTAAATGCAATGGGATGACAGGAGGTCCAGTGAAAAGCACTGAAACTTGCAGAAATGAGGCTGATTGAAATTGCAAACTCAGGGAATGAAGTGAACTGAAGAGAAAGGACAGGATATATGATGGTATGAAAGGCAATTGAAAAAAAATTCCAAGATGACCTCGAACCTATTAAATTCAATGGGATGACATGAAGTGCAGTCACAATAAACTACCAGTGCCCCAGTGAATGCCAGGATTTTCCTTACATATTATATACAGATGCTATACTGAATATAAACAACTCAAACTGCTTTAAAAAGTAATACTTAGGAGAAATGTTAAGGAAAAAGAATGCTATCTTAATTGCCTACTCTTAAATATTAAGATTCCTTAGTTTCATTTATACTGAGGGTATTTACATTAAGTCAGTTCTAATTATATTCCATTTTCTTAACAGCCGTTTTTTCCTGACAGCCTTTACATGCAAGGGGACAAACGGTTTCACTTATTTATACAACTTGATGGAACTTTCCACATCTCACTTCACGTTTCATAGCATTTCTTAAGCAGTTGGAAGATAAAACTTTGAAATATGCTTTTCATATTTTCACCAGTCAAAATTTTCACATACTTCAGGCTTTGCAGATTAAAATGCAAGAACATCTGCACACCAAATGAAGCAGCTGTGATCAAATGAAGTTGTTTAAGTACTTTATAAATACATCCATATATACAATTGCAGTACTTTAAAACTTTGTTTTATTGTACTAAAAGCTCTTGATTCGATCACAGATGTTCCATGAAAGATAGCATGTTCCTCTTTGGAAATATATAGATATAGTACTCTATACACACAGAATTTATACTCACAAATGCATGTATCATATATCTTATTACTTAGAGGAGGTAGAATGATGATCTACACCACCAATAGCATATAGGTGAAACTGAACTGATGCCAGGGCAAGATGGTGAAGATATCTATTCTGTTCATAATGCTTTGGAAACTGTTTTATTTTATGTTCAGTGTTTCTCTCCATGGCAGTAATACTATATCTGATATTTCAGTATGGATAATGATCCTACCATGCCTTGCTAAACTTTATAAAATAGAAATTCATGTGAATGTTTCAGCAACATTCTGGGAGACAAAAAATTCAAAATGTTGTTGTTCTGCAAGATTTATCATTAGACACTTTTCAAGCCCTTATCTTAGGAATACAGATAGAATAAGCTCCATCAGGAAAATTTTTGATACAGGTTTTGAGAAACTCAGCAAAAGTCAATTCATCTCATCTCATCTCGATATAGCTTTGAAAAGATAGGTTTAATGAAGTCATATCTTTAAAGGAGTCAGTGAAGAACAAATAACTCCCAGTCAGTGTGCCTTTATTAAGGATAATGAATTACTCTCTCATGAAAAGTATGTGGCAAAGTCTGTACAGGCGTAAGATCAACATCAAATGAAAGTTCCTGTTCCCTGAAAATGGCACACCCAAATTGTTTTATAATTCGAAGATTGTCATCTACCAGGAGATCCCCTTTAGATTTATTCTTGTGAGACACTGGAAACATTAGTTTCAGGATTTTTAAAAATCATACTATATTTTAAGAATGTGAATAATTTTTTATTTTCATCTCTAATGACCCCGTTTACCATTAACATTTTAATGGCTCATCTACATAATTTTTTGCAAGCAGATCTGAGTTCATTTCATGTTTGACTGAAGCCCGATAGACATACATCTGTACTAAGTAAGTATCGTGCTTAAAGCAGTGCTACAGCTTAGAAACTTGCTGAGTTCCTGAACACCAGAGAGAATATAAACGAGAAATCCTTTATAGAAAATGCTAGTCAATGCTACATTGGTCAGGTGGGAAATCACAGTGGGTACTAATACCATAAGGAAGAAAAAGAGAATGAAAGACAGTTAAGAAAAAATTATGGCTAAAGGATAGTCCTTTTTTAAACTGTGACTTTTGCCACATCCGCTTAGCAGTCAGCATATTTCATAAGAATAGCTGATTTCACGTATTTCAGTTTCATAGAATCGTACGGTGTTTTGTGTCGGAAGGGACCCTTTAAGGCCATCTAGTCCAACCACCCTGCAATGAGCATCTTCTACTAGATCAGTTTGCTCACATCCTCATCTGGCCTGGTCTGGAACACTTCCAGGGATGGGTCAGCCACAGCTTCTCTGGGGGAGTACTTCATCATCCTCATCATAAAGAATTTCTGCCTTTTATCTAGTCTGAATCTACCCTCTTTTAGTTTAAAACCATTGCCCCCTGTCCTATTGCAATAGGCCTTACTAAAACGTCTGTCCCAATCTTTCTTGTAAGACCTCTTTAAGTACCCAAACATCACAATATAGCTTCCCCAGAGCCTTCTCTTCTCCAGGCTGAACAACCCCAACCCGCTGAGGCTTTCCTCATAGGAGATGTGCTCCATCCCTCTAATCATCTTCATGATCCTTCTCTGGACTTGCTCCAAAATGTCAACATCCTTCCTGTGCTGAGGAACCCATGGTGGAATGTAGCTTGTGGGCTCTCACCAGAGCAGAGCAAAGGGGCAGAATCCCCTCCCTCACCCTGCTGGCCAGTCTGAGTGCAGACCAGGATACAATTGGCTTCCTGGGCTGTCACTGCACATTGCCAGCTCGTGACCAGGTTTTCATTTACCAGTACACCCCCAAGTTCTTCTCCACAGGGCTGCTCTCAATTTCCTCATAGAGATCAAACTTCATTCCAGTACAATCTCTAGTACTACCTTTAGAATTGAGATCACAATTAGATAATCCTATGGGATGTCACAGGCCCTCAACACTAACTGGAACAGCATTAGTAATACATTCCAGAAATGTATTAACCATTCCTAAAATCATCGAATGACTTTTGCCCACAATAGCAAACTGCAAAGAAGCTGTTCATCTGCAACCACCTCTCAAAAGCTCACCTCTCCCCACGTATCCATAGTACCTGGAATTTGGAGTGTGGCGGGAACTTCAGATAAAATAAAGCGGGTACTATTGCCCAATCATCCCAGGTCTGCGGAGAAGAATGTATACACAAGCAATATTGGAAGAGAGACTGGAATGCTGTTAGCTCTAACGTTCAGGGGGTGAGCTGCTGACATGCAAGTAACCGCCCAGGTGCAGGGGGCAAGCACAGCCAACAGGCTACAGCTGGGTGTTGAAGAACGTAAGGAAAGAGGCAAACCCGTTGAGATGGCTAGTGCCTCTTTGTCCTTACCCAAGTGAACTCAGCTGTGGTAACTCCCCTGCCAGGAAGTACGGGAACATTCACACCAAGCCTGAAGCTGCTCATCTCTACTGATGGGCCATCATGTGCCATAATGGACTCAACTGCACTTACTTTAATAGGCAGCTGGAATCGAAGACTCCAGAAGTATCCCGTGACTCACATTATACCATCCAGTGTCAGCCTCACCGCCCCAGGGGTGGTACTGGGAGTTTGCACCTGAATCTGAGTGAATATAAACCAAAGAGAGTGTTTTAGGACCCTCCCCCTACTGCTACCCCTGCAACCACTGCCACTTCAACCAAGACCCTGGCGGTCACTTCAGCCAACAGACATCAAAATTGCAATAACCAAATCTGAGGCCTAGGGCTGGTGAGATCTTTCTGCTCTTATCCTTTTCTTCTCTTTCTTTTCCTTACAAATTTTCTTAAGTGTTATTTTCATATTGCTACATTACTATGGATAATAACAACCAAAATGGTTGCATACTTGTTTTCTTTTGCAATCAATTTAATCTAAAATAAACACATATATATTTACAAACACTGCTCACTCATTTCACTCTAATCTGTGCCAAGGGGTCTATTAACAAGAATCTCAATTACCCTTGTCTTCTGGGGTGGGTCATAAGTTTGCCACAAGATTTTTCTGATTGTTCTCTTCAGTTCTTATACTTCTGCTTATTGATGTTCTATAATTTCATATATAGACTTAGAGGAAATACTGACATTATATCATCTATATAGTATTAAAGATTTTAAAAGTCTTTTCTAATTTTTTTTATTTGTTGTAGCTGCAATTGATAGTGTTGGGTATAGAGTAATTCTGGTTAATTGAATACATTATAGTTATCTTAAAATTATATGCAAGATATCCTAACACAAACTCAATTGATATGTTTTGGCTACCTGTAGGTGTTGTGACAAAATATGATAGAAAATATGTTCTTAATAACACAGTAGTAGAGGTTAGTTGACTCAAATAGTCTGTTGAACATGCTAATAGGGGGATGCAGTAAAGATATCTGCTAATGATATAAATGAAGAAAGGGAAGCATGAATGGATCTAGCATATGGTGCTACAGACCGAATAAACATCAAGATACACAGTAGAGATGTATCAACAAGGATTTATGGTATTTTAGGGTGTACTAAACATTTTTCCAGACACTGTAGTCTGCGACCTTTTCCCTGAAAGCGCTTCCTTAACATCGGACCTTTCCTTTACACAGTTCCTATGATTATTTTCTAGTACCGAGGGTAGGTCCTCACCTACAGTAGCCCTTGTATCAACTGTACTTCATACAGTAAATTGCATTTGGGCATCAGTTTATGTTGTCACTGGACAACATAAATGTCATTGGAATAGATGTCGTTGGAAATCTAAGTCAGCAACCGGTATGATGCAGAGACAAATGGAATAGTCATGTATTGTGGACCAGTATCCTAGCATCATCTGTGTTTACTTACTACCAATGAAGCTTGCAGCAGTTGCTGGTACTACAGAGGCAATGAGTGTCTATGTTTAATAGATGATGTGAAAGAAATTTTTGTGTCTCAAATTGTCTGGCCATTATGAACAGAAACTTCTGCATGCAGAGACCAAATTGCTAGAAGACCTGAAAGAAAATGTGCTTTCCTCCAAAGGATGGTACATTTTTCCCACGATGCATGCTCTCTAGCATTGCAACAGAACTCCACATTGGTTCCTGGTTCCTCCAGGAACACATTCAACCTAAAATTTGCAATTTTGCATCTTTCAGATGATTCTAATGCAGTCATTTGGCAAAGCAGGGGTACCCAAAGTTACAGCACTACAGGGCTTCAAATCAGTTTTTTCAAACTAAAATATTACTAAATCCTACCAGTAGGAAGAAGGTATAACTTAAGATAAAAATAATCATCTACACTCAGATAAGCTTTGTTACTTTATATTTCAAGCACAGGAGAACAGAGCTGTTTGCATCTTTTTATTTTAAACATCACAAAATATTTTGCTGTAGTGTAAGAAAATGTTATATTTTTAGCCTATTTTCAAATGTTGTTCTTCCAGTTTCTAGACATAGAAGTATAATCTGCCTAATTAGCTCAAAACACATATTTAATAAGCCCAGAAGTTATAATGAAATGCTTGTTTCATGCCTTCCTGCCTGTCTGTCAAACAATACTGTTTGTCAAACAGTATTGATAAACATTCCAATAATCTGTTCAGGTACTGTATTAATAAAATATAGAGAATTGTTCTGCATGATTCATGGAGTTTCCAGGTGATTTGAGTAGATTTGTTTAACTAGAATTTCATATGACTCTCTACAAATCAAAAATGATACTTTTCAAAATGATCAACATACACTTAGCACACCATCCTAAACTGTCACACAACTCTGGTAACAACTCTTCATAGACCCAACATCAGGTTCCAATAGTTTTCAGTTTCATAGCACAATTTTTCCCCAGCTGGCATTTCTGAATTTTTATCATGATTTCCATAGATGATAAAGCACTTAAAACTCAGTAAAATTATTATTACTATAAAAAGTCTCCTAGAATTTAGCAAATGGTTCCTGTCTCAGTTTTCCAGTCTTCATACCCTAGCCAATCACCATGATTACCATTCCACTTATTTATTTCATTGCGTCATAAGACAGTATAAAATTCTTTTAAATTATCTTAGATGCTGTGCAGTGTACGAAAAAGTGATGCATATGCTAGGTGTAAAAGGCACAGTTACAGAATTTCATTCAGTTTTGGCTTTTCAGTGATTAACAAGTTTTCATTTGATATTAATAAAGTAGCTCCTTCCTAATGTAGACTTTTTTGGAAAGAGCATGATTGCACAGAAATGCTCCAGAAAATCATTTGCATTTGCTATGTAAAAATGAAGGCCATGAGTGAGTGAGTTTTCTAATAAAAATGAAGATTTGTTCCAGCTTTTAAGTAGATGCATGTGGTAGATAAATGCTTTTCTCTTTGGCCATTATCCAGAGAATATCAGGGCTGATAAAATATACAGTGGATTTATTATTAGCTGCCAGAATGAAGTACTCAAAGACATTGGTCTGCCTACAAGCATCCACTGCACACTTGCCAACCCTTGAAGGAGCCTCCAGACTAGGTGATTCACTATGAGGTCCAAAGCACCTTCATTGCCGTCCTGGTCAAATTAGTATCCCCTTAGATTCTCACTGAATTTGACATTTGGTTTACAAACGCAAAATTCCTCTACATAATTCCATCCAGAATCGCAGCTGGATCCTTCTTGAGTCTGCATTTGTAAAGAACATATTATACTTGGGCCTGCAAGCATGAATAACACTGATTCCTTTAGGAGAAATATCTTTATATACATATATGTGATTAACTGAAGAGGGAGAGTGCCTCTATCCTTTTTCTGTCAAATGGCACACTAGTATATCAAAGTACTACAAGTAATTGGCTATAAGGAGGGTACATTTCAGAGCTGGAAGTCTGAGTTTTGCCCTCATTTTCAGAAATATGTATTCTACCATGATTAATAATTCTTATAATAGTAGTCAATGGTAGCCACAACTCAATCATTCAACATGCCAATTAAAATGTGTAATTCTTTCAGACCCATTTTACAAATTAATTTATAAACACCTACATGTGCTTCTGAATAAATGTTTACAGGAACCAAAAAAATCTGGCATGTAAAATATAAGCACTGAAAAGCTTTGAAAAGCCTATTCCACAAAATGTCATCCATTCTCTGAATAAAAGTCAGAGATAAAAGAATAGCAGGAATGTGTGCCTGTGGTTGCCCTACAGTCAAATCGTAGGGTTACGCATTATTCCCAGTGAAATCCACATTTCTGACTTTGTAGAAATACTGTGAAAAAAATAACAGACATAAAATTAGAAATTATTATGGAGGAAATGGTATTGTTTTGCTTCAAAAGATGGAGCAGGCCTTATACAAAAGTGCAGAATAAGTGATCATAATGATCCACCTCTGACTTTAAAATAAATTCATTTAAAGGTGGGAAGGGGACTTTTTAACACATAAAAAATGTGAGCAGAAAAATAATTCAGAAATAAACCTTAGGTCCTGAAATTTTAGTAGCACATAAGAACTCCACTCAGGATTAATTTAGTGAACATATCTCATTTGTACTCAAGTCTTACCACTTGTCAGTGTATCTTTCTAATTGTCATTTTTTCCTTTTCCTGTTTTATCACTAATTTATGCTGAGAGTTGCCTTTTTGTCCTCATTCAAGTGAAAATCACACTCATACCAACAGTCTTGTAGGAAAGCCTATATTTATGAACTACCTTACTCAACTTCTAGATGAAAGATTTTTAAATTATCTTCAGATAAACATTCCAGTACAGTTTCTGAGTTGGAGCAAGTCTGTATAGCCCCATTAATTTTAGTGAAGTAATGTCTCTTTAAGTCTACAAGGATCTGGACTGCAGGTTTCTGTAAATTTGAATTATATTCATCCTTGAGTCTTTGAACTTTATCTCAGGCTATATAATTGTATAAATTCTACAAGTATCTCTTTAAAAAAAAGGAATATTTTACTGAGGTTTACAGAAATGATGACATATCTTCAACAACATATAATTTAAAATAACTGATACAAAATATGTTTTAAGTTATAGCAAGGCTTTGTACAATGCTAAAACATACAGTGCTCAGTTCTTGCTCTGAACAAACTTCAAACAAATTCGTGGCTTTTAGCAAATAAATTAAAGACAGAAACTACCTATTTCACAAGGGATTACAACAAATAAGACTAGGAAGTTTTGTGTCTAAAGACACAGGGAGCAACTTTCAGTGTTACTATAAGTTGTCATAAAGTTGTCATTGTCATTTCAAAGCATCATCACAGTCATCACCAGCATTTGCTCGAGTTCCCCCTTCAGTATAAGAGAGCATATTATTTCCATAAATGAGGTGATTCATATATATTTTAAATCATAGATGTGAATCTGCACGTTTTTGGAAGCTCTGTGATTTTGCAGTACAAAAAGTAGGATATTTTTTCCCCTTAGTTCCCTATCGTTGTAAGCATATTATCCTACATCCTATCCCTTAATAGTGAAGTGCCTCACAAATATTTTTCCATTGTCAGTTTGTCATTTCCTACCTTGATCCAGTGTAAAAGTACCAAAAGCACTCATAAAAACCCAAACACCAGCCTCCAACAACAAATCCCTGCCCCCCAAACACTGAATCAATAGTTTTAAATGTTACCAAAAAAAAAAAAAAATCACTTATAAGCATAGGTTTTAAACAGAACATTTGGTCAGGAATTTTGCCTGGGTCTGCCAATTAGAAACCCTTTTTTTTTCAAGAGAGGGAATACTGGAAGCAGTAGTGTCACATTTTTTACAATCCAAGCTGCTACGTGTCAGCAGGGGGTGCCTGATTAGCAGAAGCTTAAAGCTATGTTCTGCCCTCGATCTGCATGAGGAACCAGCAGTCACATCAAGAGCATACACAGACCTCAGGTAGTTTATGGCCTGTAGTTAGGAATGACATCCTAAGCCTCTCCTGAATGTAATGTCAAACACACTGCGGTGGTATTGATTAACCTAATTTTTCTGTGCTTTTCGCTCTTGCTGTGGTGATAAACTGCGCTATTACAAGCTGACACAAAGCCTGAAACTGCAGTTAGAGTAATGAATGCCTTTTCATGACACAAAAGGGGCGAACGAAAGAAGTATTTAACCTGAATTAGGGGCGAGTACGGGAAACAGTCAGGTAATGTGTTTCTCCTAAACTGCTACTCCTGTCTTGAAAAATGGTCCCTTTCCCCCCTCTTTTCCCAGTTCTTTTTGCTTGTCTTTCAGGAACAGAAATTCTACTTGAATCACCAAAACAGGTCACAGTGTTTTAACAGTGATACACGTGGTTCAGGATCAATTACCAGATCATGACTGCTGCTGACTGCTGCCAGCTGCTGCCAAGAAATGTCCAGCACAAGTTATTCCCCTCTGCTTCTTTCCTTCTGTCATCAGATAAGATTAAGAACAATAAATAATGTTTCAATGCATGCTTAACATAATAAATGTAAACACTGTTTAAAATACAGTCAGCATGTGAAGAGAAATTCAACAGTTCCAAAGGGGAATGGTACTAGTCTCTCCAAGGACAAGGTTATCCTGCTCTGAGAACTAGAACTTATAAAGGAGTTCTTTCTCCTTGCATTTTCTTCCCTTATTTCAATGACAAAGCATATTTCCAGTTTACTAATCCACAAGAGTTAATGAGAATTCTAGAAATGTTCGACTGTGTGACCTGGAGTATGATGAGGTGGATACTACTTACTGATTTATTATTTAATGATACTTAGGATACTGGTACACTACTCAGACTAAGAGACACTAGAGAAAAACAGGACCGGAAAAGACAGGAGAAGCCATTTGTAAATAATTGATTACTTAGACAATGCCTAGATCGGACATTGTAAAAAACCCCAAAAATTGATTCAGGATTTCTAAAAGAGCATAGTATTTTAGAAATTTAAAAATTATTCTATTTTTAAGAAAGTCCATTTTTCAATTAATTAATCAACTACATTTATTTCAGAAGATTTTTAACAGTTTGCATCAGGAACAGGGACTGAAATAATGAAAATAAATACTGAAAATAACTCTTGAAACTCCATTCTGGAAGTCCAAAGTGGCATGCCTCTCTGCTGGCATGCTTGCTTACTTCTCCAAGAGTCAAAAACTCTTTAATTTTGTGATCACTGTGCCTAAGAGCCTCCAACCGTCGTTTGCTTCCTAGTAGCTGGAACAGAGCTGTGTTTTGGATTCAGTAAGAGAATAATGTCGATAATGCACTGTTGGCTTAGTTGTTATTGTGCGACACTTACCCTAAATCAAGAGCTTTTCAGCTACCTATGCTCTGCCAGTGAACACAAGAAGTTCAAGAATTTATTTCAATTATTAAACTGTTCTTATCTGAATCCATGGGGTTTACATTTTTCCAGTCCTCTTTCCCATCCCAGTGGGCACAGCGGGGCGGAGTGTCAGGGTGAGTGGGCGGCTGTGTGGTGCTTAGTTGCTGGCTGGAGTTAAACCACGACAGTCCCATTTGGCACCCAGTGTGGGACTCTTAAAGGGTGAGTGGATTCTGCTGATCACTCCTTGGCTCTCTAGTCACCAAATCAGTGTACGGACGGGAATCAGGGAGTCTCGGATGGTGTTCCTTGTGATAGAGATCAGCACCTTTTGTTCTTCAACCCTCAGCAACCTCACAACAGAAGGGTCCTCCAAGAGCCCTGGCAAGGTAAGCAGCTGTTTGATTTCCTCCATCTCCAAGGAAGCTATACTGAAAGCCTACCAGCACCTTTTTAGTTCTCTGAAATACTCTCTCCTGAGGCAGTCTATGCACAGGATGCACAGAACCTCTGGGGCAGTCACAACGGGGTGCTTTCACCACTTGTTCCCAGTGAGGCTGATTTCAGTCTCCAGTACAGTCAGCTGTTGGGATTCCCCTGACTGGTCAGAATTACAAGAGTATAAGGCTGTCGTAGACCTGGTGCATCATGAACCCTAATGCCATCAAGATATAAAGGGGCAGAACACATTTGTATTTCTGGAGTGACTGGGGGATTAAACTTCATTTCTTCATTTTATGTTTGTAATAAAGTATGGTGTGTATTAAAGAATAACGTCTGTTGAATGTATTTAATCTCCAATTGTTACTTGAATTTATTAAGTCCCTATTAAGTTTATTTTATAATTTGTCATCTAAATGATAATTTGTATCTTTCCTTTATGCCTCTTTAGTTTTAAATAATGGACATTAAATGAGCAGTCTGTTATAGAGAAAGGCAGCAGAATTTTCTGGTTAACCTTGTCACACGAGCAGCTGAACAGCATGCTGAAGGGCTTATAGGACCACATTCAAACTTTGTTTAACCTTTCTAAATTTCTTTCATCAAATCCAAAGAATTAAAAGACCCAAAGACTACTTTTTGCCACTCAGTTCCCAAAGCCCTGATAAAGTGGGCCTGTTACCTTCAGGAAATTTCCTTTGTGCTTTTAACAACTGAATTTTATTTAAAGCCCCTATGACTTCATAAGACATGTGACACTATGCAAAGGGCGCTGCACTTCATATAAAAGAAGCAATTTACTCAAACTACATTTAAAGTTTTCTGTAAACTTTAGGTAGGCACGTTACCAAGCTTACATTTATTTTTTTAAGTGAGGCTCATTTTTGATAGAATGTCCCCTAAATCAAATATTAAAGAATAGAAGTAAACAACTAGAATTGAGTTTAAGACTAATTCTGGAACATTTTCTTCATGCTTTTACTGTCTGAACCAGATCAAGGCGACATGCCTTCCTAGCATCCCTTTACATATTATTACAATTTCTTAACTTGTCCTTTCTAAAACCAGTCGTATAATATTCTTATTCTCTCCTTTGATACTGTCAGAGCTGCAGGAGAAAGTCCATTGTTTCCAGGATGTTTCAGGTTTTTAATACTTAAAGCGAACTGTGAATCTACTCCCACTTTGAAGTAAAGCCTGCTATTCATTGGAATTTATAGTTCTAACAGAAATGGACAAATTAAAAAAAAAATAAATTTAGTTTTAATCATTAAAATAATTTTGAGTAAGATATTTTTATTCTAAGTGTACTATGAAGGGGATTTCTTAAGCCTTGAAGCTGAGCATTCATGCTCAGTGGAGCTGGCATTTCCAGTCTCAGCTGTTTCAAATAAGCCTTTTGTATTTCTTAAACAAACAAAACAATACTATCAGAGAGTATATCTTTCTCAGCATTTCCAACTGTAAGGAACTTATCCAATCTTTCTGTTTGTCTGTGCGTATGTCAGAGTGTGGGACTGAAATCTGAAAATCAAGTCTAAGCCAATGGTCTGTCTTCTGTATTGAGAGACTGAAAAACTGTGTCTTTCAATAGCATTTAGATAGAAAGCTCCAACACCTGGTGCAAGTATTGAAAGTATTGCTTTTATAAAAGTACTTATTTCTAAAATAAATTTTAATTTGAGTAGGGAGTGAAGTATCACCTCTATAGGTTGCCATTATCATTATATAGTGAAATTAATATGGTTTTATTTACTATTCTGATTTATGGAAAACGTTTAACATTAATTTCTAACACCTGACTTCAGAATTCTCCCTATCTATTGATTTGATGGTGAGAGCTGTACACTGATGTCAAGGACTATGATTATGTCTATGAAGAGCATAGTATCCGGAATACTTGGCTAGATCAGACAACTTCTGCAATGTTAACCAGTCTCTGTTTCCAGATGCAGAAGAAAGCTTCTCTGCAATACAAGAAAGATAAAAAAAAAGTTCTCAAAGTGTCACTGAGTTATGCAAACAGAACTTTCTGCTATGAGATCTCTAGTCTCAGTTGTTAGTCATATACAGCCCACCTTAAACAACTGGTTTTTTCCTCATGCTTTATTCCAAGTTACAACAGTGAAATTAATCTAATCTATTAAAAAAGGAAAGAATTGTTCTCATGAGGTATATGATTAGAATTTTTCCATTTTTAAAATGGATTATAAATAGAAAATTTCTGAATTATGCTGGCAATTAAAAATATGAGGTACAGTTTTGAATACTCATGCCACTGGGGGTTTGGTCAATTTCTTCAAAGAAGAGAGAACAAATTTAAAATTTAAACCCTCTTATAATGGTCATATGTCTTAAAATTAAATTGCATATATTCACAAAACTCAAAATAAGAAATGCAGCATTTCCACTTCTTAGTTATTGCATTCTTATTGCAGATGTACATTATTATTAATAATTTTTAAATTACCATAATTTATTAATTTTTATAGTACTTTTTTTTTGGTACAGCACTGAAGTATCCTATGAACTGAATAAATGAAAAAGAAAAAACAAAAGTCATTAAGTATAATGTGCTACTGTCAGAGCAAAAGCAAGAGGAAAAAAACATGCAGTAAGAGCAATAGGAGTAACTGAAAATGGGTAAATTGGTTTAAATAGGCTAAAAAATGGCTTGCAATTACTCTGAAAATCATAGTGAAAAAAATCTGAACATTTTTGCACTTTAAAGGTTTCTGTACTAACTTCATTCCTTTCAGCCAACGTTTTCAATTTTCACCTGCCATGAATTCTTCACTCTGGACAGGATCTGAAATTAAATTATAAAAGACTGTGTTCTTATATAGCACTTTGAATTCAATGGCCTAAAAAGCACTTCACCAAGGCACACACTGTCATTATTCCTTCCTTAGGAAATAGAGACTTAGCTCTAGAAAACATTCACATTTCTTGAGGATTCCATCTGAACATTATTTGGTAAAGGAATATACAGGCTGAAAAAAGTTTTGCATATTCTACTGCCTGTGGAAACAATCTCTTGCTAACTCTGAGTTTCAGCTATAACAGATTAAAAATCCTATGGAAGAAAATTTGAAAATGCACTTTTAAAAGATCATTTCCCCAAATAAATGGCTTAGACCATTCTTATAATTTATTGTGAGTTCAGATGTTCAGAAAATAAGCTGTTTTAATTTCCTCTCAAATAAAACAACATTTTCAAGTGCTCCTTGCAGATTCACTGATGTCAGCTTATAACAGATAACCTTTCTGGTATAAAACATGATAAAATGAAAGTAAATTTATATGCATAAGTTTATCTCACCAAGGATTTATGTGCCTTGTTTCCTTTGAATTTTTCTGTCACAGCATTAAAGTTACCATAATTCTGTTTGGAGTAAAAGAGGCTGTTCTTTTTAAGACATGAAATTACTGGTAAGGAAGCTTCCTCTTCTTTTCATTCTTATAGCTAAAATTCAGAGTAAAGAACACAGTCATATAACTTGCCAGATCACATGAATTTCACTACCACTTTTAGTAGTTTAAAAACCTTCATTTACTTTAAATGCAAATGTAGCAGAGGGGCCAAACAATTTTGCAAATATGTAAAAATAGTGGATATGTTCATGGCTATTAAGATGTGCGTAAGACAAACTTTGCCACACAATGTCTTTCTGAGAAAAAAAATTACCAAGGTGATTTTGCATGTGCTTTCAATACCATGAAGTAACATTTGCTGTCTTTTTAAAGTAAAAAACGTGCTGTTAATACTACTTTTCTGCTATAAAAATAAAAGCCTTAACACACACACACACACACACTTTGATATGATGAGAAAAAGGACCAGAATGCCTTGTAAAATAATGTGGTGCAGGTGTGCAATCTAGTTAGTAACTTCAAACCTAAAAACAGCTTCTAACTTCAGCAGCATTAAATTACCTTTCAAAGTGTGATACTTTGCAAGCTAAAGAGCTTAGCTCTAATAACATAGCGCGTTAGTTGCTTTTTACTTAACTAGCATTTCAAAACACATGAAAGGTTCGGTTTGTGACAGAGCAGCATTTTGAGTCTGTGCTCTCAAAACACATTGTCGATGCATTCAGATTGTGTTAACACATTTATGGCACCACATCATCATTAGTCCCACATTACAGAACAATTTGCTTTCAGGTGTTAAGAACATGGACTCAATAAAGGCTTTAAATTAACAGGCTGATCATTCACATCTAAATCTGATGTTTTTATTTACACGGACTGTGACATTTAGGACCTTTGTCATTTAAATGAATTTCTGTAGTTTTCGATGATTTATAGACTTTTTCAAACTGTTTCCTTTTTGTCTCCAGAAGCAATATTTTCCATTAGCACCCATGTATGCCATTAGCTATGGACCCTGCAAATAACTGTGCATGTGAGTCTGTGTCAACATCAGCTGTGTAATTCTGCCCTAGCTACTCCTGTCCTCCACCCACCTTGACAACCTTGATTATAGGCATCAGACAAAGATACAAAAATTGACAACTTTTGGGAAAAAAATACTAATAAGTTTTTCACCAGTTAAAAAAGTGTCTAGTGAAAACAATGAAAACTTAGAAGACCAAAATTAGCTTATTTCCATACAAACATTTATTGAAAGCATTTTTTAATTTTTCTGTGTGAAGGTTTAGCAGTATTAACAAAAATATTTCCAGATCCTTTATCCTTATGCATATACAAACTTCATATTTTTCAGAGTATTTGTTCATTGAGGTATTTCTAACCTGTTCAAACCCATTTCCAACAATAGACATACAAAAAATGTTATTATGTTTCATTTATTATTGTGTATAATACCCATGAATGAACACTGATTATACAGGTATCCACCTTAGTCTACCTTTGTCTGCATTAAGTATAGCAAGACTTTATTTTCTAAGTTTTCTCCTCTATAGCATAGTCAAGTTATATTCCTAAAACTCCAATAATGTTTGCCTCTGTGAGAATATCTCCTGACTACCATAAAAAAGTAGTTTTCATTAGTTTACAGGTTTGAAATAGGTCTTCTCAAAAGCTGAAATCCTGCAGAACTCTTAACAATCCAGTAACCCAGGCAATGCAGCTGCAATCTTGGGATACTTTCTTGGACTAAAGACCATCAGCATCATCATTAACCTTTTTAGGAAGAACAGTAAAATGATCAAAAATCAGTCATATGGTAATATCATGAACAGCACCCATCTCCTAATTTGACATACAAACAGTAAAGAAAAATGCTATTTCCTCTTCAGATGTCAATTTGTTATCATAGAGGTGTGAATGGCTGGTCATTCAAACCAGATTTGTTTCTGAAACTAAATGTTGGCAGAGCCTGTTTATCAAAATAAGCACATGCATATGGAATTTCCTCAAAATATTTTTTTCAGCTGTATTTTTCAGTACCATAAAACCCATGAGAACAGGTCCTTTGCACTTTTTCATGACCAAAAATCCCTTCTTTCTTCCATACAAAATACAATTAACTTATACTTTATTGAAATTTTGCAATAATCGAGTTGGAAAGGGGAAGAATGCAACTTTGACAAGCCAGTCCATGACTTGTGATTGCTGTCATATTAGCTTCAGCTTATGTACTAGGTGGCTATGACATCACATATTCACTGGAAGTTCCAAAAAATGTCTCTATTGTCAGCAGGCCAGAGTTAAACAGTCACATTGCCATCGACTTGGGAAGTGGGGAGAGAGGGCAAGACACAAGTTAGAAAATTTACTGTTGGAAAAATCATCTGTGAAATAAATCTGAGATGTCTGAGATTTATTTCAAGTATGCACATCAAAAATTCTCCTATGCAACAAATTCAATTCTCCTATGTAAAGAAACAACATGAAATTTTACCATGCACAGCACCTAAACAACAGAAACGCTCTTCACGGATGAGGAACATAAAGATCCTGCCCAGATCCCTTGCTGCAAATTATGGGTTCCTGCTGGGTTTGGAACATAGAGGATTTACCTGCTGATATGGCAAAAGAAACTTAACCTCTGTGATACTCAGAAAATTGTATGGTGAGTGCAATGGGTTCCTTCTGCCTCTTAATGCTGTCTTTAAGATTGCAAAGGCTGCAGGTGGAAGACTTGTTCTTTCATATCAATTTAAACATTCTCTATTGGTGTTTATGGCTGCCTGCTGGTTTACAACCATCTTACACTCAAAGTATTAGAGCAAGAGAAATAAAGTCTCCTTGTCTCATAGCTGTATTTTCAGTATCTGGCTTTTTTTTTTTTGTAATTGGGAAAGATTATTTACTTATTCATTTATTCACTCATGTTTCAGCTAATTTTTAAGAATTTTTTTTTTTTTTGAGGGGTTGCTATATTTGGGAAAGCAGTTTCCTTACAGATGAGCTTGAATTAGAATCGGCTTTTAAAATACAAGTTCCAGCCTGTCTGCATTTCGTTAGTATTGAAAAAGAGGCCGAAGTTTTCTATAGTTTTTTTACATTGTTTTCTTGAGTTCAAATAAGAACCAGGAAAGTAAGAAAGTTTCAGAACCTTCTGGAGAGGAATGTTTTGTGCCTAAAAGAAGTCCTTGGAAAAAGTGAAAACCTTAGGATTCTTCAGTGTTACTATTAAAATATAGGCTGCTGATGTCCAAGCAAATATATCCTTTTCACATGACCGCAGGGGATGAGCTCAGATATCTTTTCCCATCTCTAGACTGGAAGAAAAATCTCACTTCCATGCCATTTAAGACCAATAGTGGGTTCACTAGCTAGGGATTTGGTTCTATTTCTCCTTTTACTTATCTGTGAAGTGGAACTTTGGAATGGAATTAATTTGGGCATATTAGAGTGCTTTCAGATATACTTATGAAAAATACTTCTGTGTCCATGAAAATGTTATTAGATTCTCATTTAATTAGATAAAAAGATCAGTAAGAGACTTTTGTAAGCTGTGTATGTATGCCTACAGTTTATTTTGAAAAGCACTCTTTTGTGTAATCCACTGATTCACATCCAATGATCAATGTGTGTGAAACAACTATTTCAGCCTCTTCAGTCAGAAATTGTAAGACATTTCAGAAGACAAAATAATATCTCGGGGCTCCATATTCTTCCAAAAGTCAAATCTGTTGTCACCTGAAAGTACTCTCTGAGCTGCAAGTAACATAGATATTGCTGTCCTTACAGAATTGATTTGAAATGTTTCCATGCTTTCCCTAAAAATATAAATTCTATCGATTGTTGTTGTGAAATATATTTAATTAATAATTTGAAATTCAGTCAAATTGCTAGGTTTTCTGAAAACTCTCGAAATTTAGTCTTTTTCTTGGGATTTGTTTTAGGCAGAAATGGTGTAGTGCAGTCTACATGTCCATCCAAGAACTGGAATAGGATGCCTAATGCTCCTTCTAAATAAAGTGAAAAACAACAACAAGAAAACCTCAAACAAACAAACAAACCCCCACAAACTGTTCTCAAGGAGACCTGGAATTAAAATATTGATTAAAAAAATTTGCTGAATCAGGTCAGAAGTGGCACATGAAATCTGAACCTTTTCAGCTCTACCCATTATTAATGTATAATTGAAAATTCAGTCAGGTGGTGAGACAAAATATTGTAGCTATGGATGAAAGGTAAGCTATTCATTACCACTGGGCTCATTCGTGTTGTTTAGACAGATTCCTGGGCATGCACTGATGGAAAGATGCTTTGCCCTGAAGCATGAATAAAATGATATTTCCAGAAATTGAAGGCAATGCATTCTGATTTCTGAAGCATGATTGCACCTTAATCATTGATTCAGATGAGGTGAAGTTTCTTCTCAGTTTCCCCCCTAATTGTACATAACAACAGACACTCATCGCAAGCTGACATAGATAATGTGTACAGTGATAACAGGATGGGCAATTTCCAACATGACAAGTCTGATTCTGTTAGTAGAAAATGTTTCACCTTGTTGAAAACATTGTGAAACAATGTAACAGGCTGATCAGAGAAGCAGTGAATTCCTTGCCCCTAGAGACACTTAAAACTAGAGGTCCTAAATAATGGTCTGGCTAAGGTAATCTGACTAGATGATATTCAGACATCTTTTTCCAAACTAAACGGTTCTGCAATTATACAACTATTACAGTCCATTCCCCAAAATGATGGCATTAAAACAGATACACACAAACATTCTAGGATCTACATCTTTCTCTGACATTATTTCCATCCTCTTTCTGCCCTTTGGGTCCTAAAATGGGGGTACCAGTCTTTGCGGAGGAGAATCAGAGCAGGGTAATGGTAGTACCACAAGTTGTTTCGTGGGAGAAGCATTGAAGCTGCTGCCTCCTTCTCACTCTGGGTCTGCCTGGGATACTTTGGCAGGTTCACTAACACTGTGCCTGTCTGCTCTTTTCTCACTGGTTCACACTTAGGTGTATTCAAATTTATTTTGTAATGTAAACTTCACGTATGTGTAATACTTGTTCCTTGTTCTCTTTTATCTCTGAAACAAGTTCCACTTAGTTCTCAAGATCGCATTTCATTAATGACCATGAAACGACCATTTGTGATCTGTGTTATAGACCTGGCACCTCTGGTATTGCTACTTCCTTGCACTTTCCAGGCCTCTGCAACTATTCCATACTTGAACTTTCAGAAAGTCTCTGTTACAATCCTCTGTATTTCTTCAACAGCCTTCAAGCTGTTGTTTCCTGATAGCATAACTAATGTTTTATTAACACAACCTCATCACATGTACATTCCTGTTCCAGGGTTGCTGAATCATTTGCTTTATAGAAATAATGAACCCTTCAAAGACATGTATCTACAGACACAGGTAAATATCATGCTTCAGTAACTTCTTGCAATAAAAATTTACTAGTTACTACAGTATGTGCATTATCAAAATTATTTACACAATTAATAAAGTAATGGTACCATGGCACCTTTTTTACCCCAGGAATGAACAAAGACTCAATTTCTCTCTTTGAAGGAAATGCAGCTTTCTCCACTCTTACTTGTGCTATGCACCCGCACTCACACAAAATGACACTATACAGCATTAGCTCCACCATCTATTTTTTGTGTCATAGCAGCCTTTTCCCATCACATCCATTCTCAGGTTGTTACCTCTCTAGTATCCATTTTGCTGCTGCCAAATCACAAATTTATGAAATCTTTATAATTATAGAAGTTTTGCATGTTTGCAGAAAGATTCTACCTGTGAATGCTTGCTTAAATTTGTAATGAAATTTCATTAAAAAATTAAATTAGTGTGCTGATTCCTTTTTGGGTTCATTGTCTCTGGATTGTCGTCAGGAAGACTTACTTCTAAATCCAAGAATGTTAAGCAGAAAACTACAGACATATCTAGTTATTCCAAATATTTACTTAACTATCATTGTGGCTGAGAAGAACATCAAACACTGTCTAAAATTTCAGATCTCATGAAATTCAAGCAAATGTGGCATGCCAAAACTATTCAAGATATTTATATCCAAAATTATTACCTCAAAATAATTTTAACTTAAGATTAAAAAGCTAGATGGTACTTGTAGCAATTAAAAATTTGCAAATTTTGTGAAATTATTTACCCTCCTCTAGTTGCTCAGCTATAAATTCTCCTGTGGTTTTTTTTTTCAGAATCAGGTACACAGATGGGTAATAGGCTGAATGGGAAGCCATGTAGAAGGCAGAGCTAGACAGACCTCAGCCTGCCATGGCCAGTTCAGCATGGGTATGCTAATGATTCCTACTCCTCTACCTGTATATTTGGTATTCCAGTATCTTGGAGTGAATACACAATTATGAAAAGGTCTAGAAGATATTATTAGCACAAGAATAATAAAAGGCTTTAAACCATGTTTAGAACAAATCACCAGTAGTACTGAGAGGGACTAATGACATTGCATTTGAGAGGCAGCCTGTATAGTTATCAGTAATATGACATGATTACAGAGGCTGTCAGATGGCTATTTATAGATTGATTAGGCAGGAACATATAACTAGATATGAATTAATGCAATGGACTGGGATATATACACCATATCATCAGAAGAGTACAATAATAGCACTTTTCACAGAGGGGGAAAAAAGGTTTAATGGATTTCATGACTCCTGAATCTTCATGTCACTACTTGTAAGTGTTTATACTTCTGATTTTTACCTTAGGGTCTAACTGAATTATTTAGAGTAATTCTTATGATAGAGACATATGTAAGCTTTGATTTATAGTCAAAGCATAAACTCCTGTTATTAAAAAATGTTCATCCTATTTGGCATTTAGGGAAGGTAGCATAATCCATAGTATACTTTTTTTCTGAGTAGAGTCCATGAGTGTAACATTCCCTGACTCTCAGACTCATTTTCTGATCAGTATGTATTGTGAGTTATTCTTAGAGCTTCTCTCTAATTCAAACACTTCAAGAAATCATGAATTTTTTTTCATTTTTTTAACTTAAATATCATATTTCATAGATGTCCAGGGTCAACACAGACAAAGAAAAATCAAAGTGTACCAGTGTGCAACTAGCTGTCTTTTTGCCAGGTGATCCAAATCCTGGGTCATCTGGCCTACTTGGCCACCCAGGCCACACGCTGGCTCACGTTCAGCTGCTGTTGTTCAGCCTGGAGAAGGAAAGACTCTGGAAAGACCTTATAGCAGCCTTCCAGTACTTAAAGGGAGCTTATAAGAGAAATGGAGAGGGACTTTTTACAAGGGCATGTAGCGACCAAAGGAGGAATGGCTTTAAATTGAAAGGGAGTACATCTAGATTAGATGTTAGGAGCAAATTCTTTATTGTGACAGTGGTGAGACACAGGAACAGGTTATCCAGAGAAGTTGTAGATGTCTCATCCCTGGAAGTGTTCAAGGCCAGGTTGGGTGAGGATTTGAGCAACCTAGTCTAGTGGAAGGTGTCCCTGCCATTAACAAGGGGATTAGAACTAGGTCATCTTTAAGGCCCCTTCCAATTGAAACCATTCTATGATTCCATGCACACACAGATGTAAAATATAAATCTCCAAGTATCTGTGGCTCAGAAAGTTGTACTGAAAGTTCTGGGACATGCTATGATTCTATATAGAGCCTAGAAACCTTCTTCAATAAAACAGGCTGAAGATTCACCTTCTCTGAACATATAAGAGACATTATCCCAGGCAGACTAAAGCACTTTAGGTCTCCAAGCAAACCACAGAGACAGATACTGAATGCAGAAGTTACCAAGACTAAATGCCAATGAGAGGCTTTTACTAGCTGCTAACAGAATGTACCTAAAAGAGATGTATGCCTTAAATCCTTGTTAATGTGTAAATCTTATCTGGCAGATAGCTCCCGCTTTGTTTAAGATTGATAATGCTGTATAATCTACAGAAGATAAGTAACCAGTTGCTTAATTCAAGAAGAAAAATGAAGGACCTAAAAAGGGGTAAGAAAGAAGGAGGGAAGGAAGGAAGGAAGGAAGGAAGGAAGGAAGGAAGGAAGGAAGGAAGGAAGGAGCGAGCTAGAGCAGAGATGCNAGGAAGGAAGGAAGGAAGGAAGGAAGGAAGGAAGGAAGGAAGGAAGGAAGGAAGGAAGGAAAGAAGGAAGGAAGGAAGGTATAACTCACAAATAAGAGAAATCAGAGACCTAGGTTCAATTCCCACACCTGCCTGAAAGGTCTCAAAATTTTATCAGCCTGTTCCTAATCTCTCTCCTTGCCACTTGTTATGCCCTGGTCACCCAAACCCGGGGCTGAACCAAGATTCTTTTTCTCTGGGTAGGAGCAAAGAGAAAAGTCAACCAAAATTTCCCAAGAGGTAAAAAACACACAAAAGTTTACTGGTGGAACCATGGCAAATTAGGGAAAGGTGGCAAAAGAATAAATGTTACACAACATCACTTTTCCCAGCCTAAACTTAGCTTGTTAAATACAGAAAAACCTTATAGCCCATTTGATGTTATGTTTCTTGAGAGGAAAGTTAGAAAAAGAAGAAAGGGAGGAAAACAGAAAGATAGGAAAGATATAGGAAAACAGGCATAGCTATGAACTCCTGGGTTCCAGCGAGGTGAAGTTCCAAGGTGGTGGCATGATGAAAAAGAGAGTCACCTGGGGAGGCTTCTTAAAACCTAGGCCCCGCCCCCGGGCCTGCCGCCCAGGTGGGACCTCTAGTGTCTCGGCCACTCAGGGGTGGGTAAGGTGACGCCGAGGGGCTGTCTCCAGTGTCCCTTGATGGACAGGCACTGTGAGACTGGGGCGGCATGGGGGCGGGGCACTGACCTACCAGAGGGGGGCCTGATCTGCCCCCCTCCCAACAATTCCAAGCTCCTCAAGATGTCTCGAAACACCTTTTCCAGTCTCTGACACCACTGAACTTTACAGAAGTGTTGACTTTTCTGATGCACTGGTGGATAAATATTTTACATGCAAAAGAGTTCACCTTTCATTGAAAATATAATTAATCCCTCATCTATAACATTCTGAAATATCTGATCTAACTTTAGGTCTATTAACTGAAAAATAAATTGTGCTTCTTGCATTCTTTCAATGAAGTTGAGCATGTTTTTAGCTTGCTTTCCCCACAACTCCATGTGTGAGAGGATGTGTTTAAATCTTCCCCAATTTTACCCAGGAATCTGCCAATCATATTCCTAAACAAGAAAAGAAAATTGTTCCTCTGATGTTGAGGATGGTATCTCTGCTGTTTATCTTGCTCATTCATCTCTGGACCTTAAATGGTAGTCTCATTTCCATTGCAGATAAGGCAGCCTTTGACAACATCAACCATCGTCCAGATGTTCTTTCTTGTTTGTGAGCAGACTGTCCTTCCGTTGTTGCTTTATGCATCACCTGCAACACAAAACTGTCTTCAGTACATTCCAGAAATCTTGCTGCTTCTGCCACCTCTTCTTGATCAGGATTTATGTAGACAACTACTGCAATATCATCTGTGCTGGTCTGTTCTCTAACCTGTGCCCACAAGCTTTCCATTGCTTCGTTTCGTGCTCTGGGGCAAAGCTCCATGGATTTAAGTCTCCTTTGCATAGAACAGGGCACCTCCTCCTTGCCTTCCCACCCTCCCTCTTCTGAAGAGCCTGGATATCCAGTACAACATTCCAACCAGGGGAGCTATCCCATCACATTTCCATAACAAAAGTCATAGCTCTGTAATCATTCACGGACTTCTAATTTCTCTTGCTTGTTCCCCATGCTACATGCATTTTTGTATAGACACTTAAGATGAGCCCCAAATCAAGCTGTTTTGACAAGGAAGTTGGAGACATTCTCTGCCATGCTCTTACCAGAATGGATATCCTCTGTTCCTTATGTTCTTGCTTCTCTTCAGGATATGGTGATCTTACTCCTAACGTAAAGCCTTCCTCACAAGGGTAACAGGCCTTTGCAAACAGTGTTTGCAAAGACACTGTTGGTCCACTTGGCCACGTGCATCACATCCCTGCTCGCACTCCCTGAATAGGGTACTAGTCTCATAGAAGCCTGCAACACCAGCCAGGTTACCCCTAGCAGGATTGCAGATCCTATTCCACACAGAAGAGAAGCAAGGGGTAACAGTCTGACAGCCTGAAAAACCTGGGCAGTCACTGAAACATCACAGTTGCTGGACTCCAGTGAACAACAGACCTCCCAAGACAACAGGTCAGGACAGCAAATTCCTGCCACAGTTCTCTGCAGAACTGAGTCTCCTAAAACTATAATTCAGCTTTTCCATCTTGTGTAGCTATTAGGTTCATCAGCTGGCCCTGACAGGTCTTGCTTGTGTCACCCAGTGCCTGACACTAAGCCTATTCCAAAGCAGTGGGTATGAAGGTGGATCGGGAACATTCCTTCTGCTGTTAGGGGTTATCGATCAGCTCCCAGCCTTCCCCACCGCAGCAGCCACCCTCCACTGCTCGTGTGACTGGGGCAATCAGTTTCCCTCCTCCCTTGCTTTGTGCGGCTCAGGTTTTCGTGCAGATTTTCCTCAGAGACCTTTCCAATCCCACCTGCACCCTCCCTGCTGTTGCACACCCTCCTTGCCTCTCGGTGTGGCTGAGGGCCGCGGCCGGAGCAGCTCCTGCGGGAGCTCGCAGGCCCTGCGCAGCCCTGGGTGGTGTCGTGTGGCCGTGCCAGCCCCCGCGGCTCCATCCCGCACAGCCCTGGGTGGCCGCGTACAGAGGAGCTGTCCCTCCACTGCAGCACCGCCCGGGGACAGTCCCAGAGGGCCCCGGCTGCAGCCCTGTCTGTCTGTCTGTGTCTCCCTGGCGAGGACAGCGGTCAGTGTCCGTGCTGGCCGCAGCCCGGAGTGTCCGCGCACACCGAGAGTTGCAGGTGCCCCGCGCTCACTCCAGAGCTGCCTCGGAGACAGTGGCGGCTGTGGCGCGGCCGCTCCCGGCCTTCCTGACCCTTCTGGTGAGGAGAGAAAGGAGTCTGCAACCTATCTCTTTTGGACAGGAGAGGGCACAGACATCACGCATTACCATGGCTGCTCAGTATTACACATTCACCCACTGTTAATTTCTTCTAATGCAGCTGGCATTGGATTGAGGCTCATGAAGCCAGCCTTGTTCACATGATGCAATGTAACCTGCTGCAAGCTGAGAGAGCACTGTTTCCGAGGAATGACAATATTCTGAGTTAGCCGCAGATGATCTGAATAGCACTGAACTTGCCTGTATACGCTGCATGAAGAATTTTAAACATCATTTTTCATTTTGTCTGCATAATTCACTGCAGAAACAAATGTCTGGTTCCCTGCAAGAGGCAACAGTTCGTGGCAGTCACTAAATGGAAGGAAGACGTATTGTGTGTGAGCGAATGTTTGTACTCTGAGGTTTAAAGGATTTCCTATTGCTAGGGAAACCATCACACTTTGCTCCACATTTTTAAAGTGCCTGACTCAGCCAAATCTTGATCCTGATGGAAATCACACTGTGCTAGGAAAAGAGGAAAGCTAATAATAAAAAGGAGGAAGCTAATAATAAAGACACCGTAAAAAGATAAGAAGCAAATTAATGAGGGAGGAAGACAAGAAGAGTGTGTTGAAAAAAAGATAAAGTATAATAAAACTAATTTCAAATTGCATGTAAATTTTTAGGAGTTGTCTGTTCTGTAACTCTACTGTCTACAAACTTTATTCATCTAAATGGAGTCTAAATTATCGACAGATGTAATTTAACACAGCTTCAAATATTGCAATGAACTTTATGATTCTAAGAATTAAAGGATACCTGAACCACCTAGACCTTTCCTTTGAGTCACTGTAACATCACAGTTACATTTAGAGACCCCATCTGATCTGGGGTGGAGTTCTTCTGCAGATGGGACTTTGGTTAATATATGTGATGCATTGGCATTAACATACACAGATCTAGACCAGAGGTACCAGAGCTGCGCTTTTCACTGTCAAGAGTTCATAAATAGTCAGGAAATGTAATCCACTTAAATAGTATTTTTAAATGAATGTTCTGCTTTCCTTTTTACATTGGAAGTGAAAAGTCAGGTAAATTGATTATTGAGATAACAAGATTTCCATGTACCAACTTTCCTGAAGCCAAATTAGATACATTTTTCTCCAGTTACATGAAACTTTGGATTTATCTGATTACAAGGCTTCTGCCTTTGTAAGGAGAGAGTTTCTAAAGGCAGTGACCTACTGTATTCCCCTTTCCAGACTTCTCATCCTTGCTGGTCAAAAATGTGCTGAAACTACATAGGAATGCAGAATCAAGGAATCATAATGCCTTTTTTCTTCATAACTATCACTGAAGTGTTATAGCTAAATTTGTATTAGGAATCACCTCTCCTTCTTTGCTGTTTTCACCTCGGAAAATTAATATGATATATTCATATACATCCTTTCATCAATCAATCCAACTGAATGTGTGATGTTTATCTGTATGATTGTGTGGACTTGCTCGAGATGCACTGAGAGCGTCTTACACATGTTATTGACGTATCTTACTGAAAGAAAAGCTACAAAACTCTACTGCACACCAAGGTATTAATGGGAGTGGAACATATTAGGTTGTTCTGATACATTTTGGTTGAGATGAAAGAACAGCACTCTCTTCTGATTCAATGCACATAGTACAGGAAATGGATAATTTCCATGCCATAGGAATTATCAATTTCCATACAGTAAACTAGAAAATATACAGCTTTACAATTCCTATAAGATCATTGAAACATATGCACTTCAGATGTACTTTTTTTTTCTACCTATGTGTGCACACACATTCACAGTTGTGCTATGAAGACACGTAAGCATTAATAAATACTACAGCATTGTGGTAGTATTAAATTACACTGTTATTAGACGACAGCAGTGAGACCAGTACTGCTTTCCCACATTCCGGAAGGAAGAATGCTTTCCTTGCCTGTGAAAAATGTTGAGTACAGCAGTCAAAATAACAGAACCTAAGAAATAAAGGCAAGATCCTGGACTGCCTTTAATATTCCTCTAAGAAACCCTGTGTATGTATCAAATTCAGTAAATGTGAGCAAAATCAGAGTTTTTTCTCTGTTAAAATATAATTTTGTTTTCTTTTGACATTCTTTCCAACACTACATCAATTCAGCCACTGGAAACTCTCCGTCATCTTAGCTTGACACCTGAATAGAATTAGAAAGCAGAAAACTCATGGGAGGACAAAAAATAACTATTGTATTATCAGCTGCTTCATTAGATAGATAGTTATCAGTGTGAGCTCTGGTGCACAGGAAACCTCCTGCTGCTTTTTGGGCCTGCTGCTGATAGCACTAACTGACTTTGTCCTCTTGATATGCCTCCCTTCAAATTTCCAACCTACAGATGCTGCTACTATCTACTCAACTCTGCGAGTGTTTTTATAAGTACAAAAGGGACACTTCCTTTTCTTATCATCCATAAAATAAGAAACTGACCTTCACAGTTTTCTAGTAGTGAACAAAAGGATGGGAGGCATCCATAGAAAAGAAGGAAAGTGGATTAACTGAAGGCTTCTGAAAGGTCTCTTACCGGGATTGTCCTGGTTACAGCAAAGCAACCTGGTTACACCAAAGTTCTTGGTGTTTATATAAGCCTTCAAAATAGAGTCAGACAACAGCAACAAACCCTTTTCTTGTTCATCTGTGTTTAGATCATCTAAAAATAGTGTGACAATGTTATCAATTAGTATTTGCATTTCGTTTAACTCGCTGTATGGGTCCAGAGCCCTTTTGTCCTAAAAACAGCATAAATCAAGTCTTTCTAAAAGAGAAATTGTCTGTCTAAAATGCTAACAGCATAAAGCATGGGGAAGGAGAATAGACATAAAGGTATGGGAAGTATCTTTCATATGACTGCAGAGATATTATAGTAGTTCAAAAGTGGATTCATACCAGTTCTAAAAATAGGATGAGGAAGTAGAAGAGTTAGAGAAGATTGGGAATCTATCTCTGAGTGGGAGAAAGTGTGGAAAGCAGAATAAGAACTCCAACCAGCGTTTGTCTCTCCATTCCCCTCCTGGGCAACTCCATGAAGAATGTAACATTTATTATGAGCCAAAGAAAAGGAATGGGTGGACAGGAGGTGAATAGGGTCAAAGTTTGCCTGTAGTTCACAGTCCACATATTGTGGCTGTCAGCTAAGTTCTCCTTCTGACTACCCCTTCTCTGTATACAATAATAATCCAAATTAATTTATGTGGAATAATTTCCTGTGGATGCACTTGAAGATCAAATTTGCTGAACAGACATCAGTGTCCTCAGTTAATGTATTTGAAGATGTTGGAACAGCAACATAAATG
Source organism: Ptilonorhynchus violaceus (assembly GCA_013397565.1). NCBI lineage: Eukaryota > Metazoa > Chordata > Aves > Passeriformes > Ptilonorhynchidae > Ptilonorhynchus > Ptilonorhynchus violaceus. The sequence goes on along the minus strand of VZRJ01008188.1, from coordinate 256,336 downwards.
CACATGGACTGTAGAAGGTTTAGGGATCAGTGGCTACAAAGGAGACAATGAGGGCACAGTGTCTATCAGCAGCTACAAATGGAATGTAAGGATCTCGGGGTGTAAGAATTTGAGACTAAGTATTGGAAGAGAAGGGAACAATAATGTTACACTCAAGGTAGCTGGAATATGGATTGCAGGGACTTGGGAATGAAAGGGAGTTGTGATGTGTTTGTGCTTGCAGTGGAGGGAGAGGTGAGAAAGGAGCATGACTCTCTGTGGAAACCGAGTTATCACAGTTGTTAATTGTGTCTGCACAGGGTCTTTTAGGACCTTCATTTTCTCTCATTGTGATCAAGATTGAAAACACCCACACTACCTAGTTTACCATAAACTTAAGGGGCTACTAAATCAGGCCAAACTGACCAAGAAGAGACTCTGTAGTTACCTATCTCTCAGGACAATTTTAAGAGATGATGATGACTATGAAATGTGTTATCATATATGTGTTTGCATCACCTGAATTTAAAAATATCTGTTTTAATAGTTGCTTGCTGATATGGCACAAATCACACGCTGAAGGTGTGGATGTCCCATTCTTTACACTGAAATACAAAGCAGTACACAGAAGCAAATCTTCCAAATTGTACGTGATTGAATGAAGACCTAAACAAGACCACATACACAACCAGGTTAGCCCATGTGGAATATTTAGCTAAACATTGTAAACATACAGGAGGAATCCTTGACAGAATATCAAGATATTTTTTGTGACAATCACACACTTTCATGTCAATCAGAAATGCTGCTTGGCTTGATTTCTCGTAGCTCCTATGAGATTTTTCGTTTTACCCTAACATGACACTTAGGATAATTGCAATAAGGCTGTTGGTATATGCAGACCTGACTGATTAATCCATTGGCACGTTAGGCAAGACACCAGACAAGCAGCAGCGGGTATTCTCTTTGCATGCATTTATACAGCCTTATAAACACATTGATGATATGTTTATATGTCGCATTGGCATATGGATCAATGAATATAAACTCAAAACAAGCATTACTAATAACCAGCTTCTGTTACGACATATTGTGATGAAGACAGAGGCATGTAACCTATATTTTGTGCTACTTTGACCTTGCATCATCTCTCCATGGTTTATATATGAGTTAAGCCAACAGGAAATGCTTTAGTCCATAGACTATGAAGCTGTGAAGTACATAATATATAAATACTGGAGTTTGGTTCTTGATTCTACTTGATTAGTTGTAAAAAAACTAGAGCTCATATTAGCTAGCAGGTGGTCTATGTTTTTTTCTAATTAAAAAAAACTCCGTATAAGTGTGGATGTCCTTTGAGCACAACACAATGTAGCTACATTAATTTTCTTTCATTGTACCCCCAAGTGTAATCATACAGTGATATGCTTGTTCTTCTTTTACATTAGAGCTATTTGCTATGAATTTGTGTGCTTACAAGTTCCATGCTCATAAGAGAGTGATATTATCTCAGTTTTTTAACATGGAAGCCTAATTGTAAGGGCAAAATTGCAAATGTTCCCTGGTGAATAAAGCATTAATGAAATATAGAGAGTATCGTGTATGAATGACTGTGATTCTAGTGCTATGTGCACACAGACAGCTTAGCCTAGATTCATTCTACTTAGCTGCTTTAATGTACATGACTAAATTAAGAGCACAATTGCTGTAGGCTGTCTGTGTTGTTAATGGAGAGAAATGAGCTGTTTCAGATGTTGCTTCAAAGGGTATGAAACCTAAATCATGTTCTGAATGTGCCTCTCCCCGCTGAAGAGAACCTCAGGCTACCAGGTGTGCAATTTAGGACTAGGTATCTAATGTTAAGATGTTATGCAATTTATGGTGAGTAGACCTTGGACCAAAGTTGCTACATGTTATTTATATAGTACATATAATCAGTCTTCTGACAGAAACAGAGTCACACCTCTGGAACTTTGCAGCAAGAGTCTAAGATAAGTGAAAGAGAAAATAAACCAGGTGGGAATGAATAGTTGTACATAATTAAAAAATATATGGCTGGTGTCCCCTGGAGGAAATATAAAACTGTATTCTATCCTATCTTCTATGTGTTAGATAGACACCTATCTAACAGGAAAAAAGCAGAAATATGACAAGTGAGATGATTTGGAATTTCAAAAGTATACATACCTTTTTGCATCCTACTCTGAGGGTAAGTAGATTTTTCTGGACAGCTTCACTGTGGTGCACATTCTACTAGATAAGAGTCATTCCCTGAACAATCCTGCTTTTATGTTATTGTAAGTATCCTAAAGCATGCATTTGAATAACATAGGAACTTGGAGAATTAGTTTTGTGTCTATGGCACAGTATTTTTTCTTTACCGGTTGGTGGGTGTTCTTTACCTGCTTGCCCATGTTTAAGATACCCATCTTCAGTGATCTTATTCAGCACATAGCTGGACATGTAAATTAAAATGCCAGGGAAGATGTTACAGTGAAAGAAAATAAAGTATGACCCATTTCTAGAAAGACCCTAGAAAGCTGCTTCACATAATGGTAAATTTCCCATTTAACAGAAAGGTGCCTACATGTATATATATATAACTAGTGATAATGAGATAATTCTTTAAAGACATGGACAATTTTGGATTCACTTATGTGATTACATTGTTAGTTGTACACAGGAATTTCTGCTTCATTCCATATTATGTTAGGAGGCCTGCTATTCACTGGGGTCTTTTTATGGAGGTATGATATAAAATATGTCTGTAATTTTTTTCCAACAGATTCTATTAACTTCATCTGAATGCCATCAGTATTTTTATGAATCTTGAGCTCACCTTCAGATATTTCTTGACTTGCTCTATTGGCGGTCACATGAGGAAGACGAATGCTAGGATTCAGTTGATGCCAACTTTTCCTGATCTCCTGGATGCTTAGTGTGCAATGGGTCCTACTTCTCTGGGAAAAATTCCCAAATGGTAAAATTTAAGTTTTATGCATGTGGGAGAAGAATGTGAGTAGCCCATTGACAACTATGTGCACATAAATATGAATATTCTTTGGCAGAACAGACAGAAGGAGAGAATTTTTCCACATCAGCCCTTTTCATGCTGTGTTTTAAATTTCATTAATTTACAAACATTTCATTAATGCATACACATTTATCAAAAAAACTCCACCTGTAAAACAACCCGAGACGTGTGGATTATTCATCTGCTCCAAAGGCTTCCTTGCAATTAAGACCTCTTTTAAATATCTTTTCTCTTTCTAAATTTTGAGGAATATCTTGTGGCATGCTTCCAGTATCCTTGATTTAACACCTGTCTTTGAAGGGTTTGTGTCACAACATAATGATCCTGTCTCCAGGTAGGACTAATCTCTTCATATCAGTCAAGAATATCTTGCAAAGTGGCCAGAAGGTGGCAACAATTTAGTTCTTCTAGGAAGATGACACTTGTAAAGGGGAAGGTGGTGACTCTAGACAGTTGCACACCTTCTGTTCTGCCCAGATCACAAACTCTTAGATGAGTAATCCCAGTCTGTAATTTATTGCCCCAGGAAATACTCTGGTTGTGAACTCTATCAGTAACTTAAATGTCTATATTGAATGATACCGCATGTATAACACTCCACTCTACATTTGCAGTATTTGCCAAAGTTCCAACAGACTTCCAAGTACTGAATTATATTTAAAAAAGAAAAAGAAAAAAAAAGTAAAAAAAAGTAGTGCTATAGACATTATCCTGCAGAGTTGCTGGCGTGATTTGCATTCATCTGAATCTCATCAAGAATATATTCATTACTCTTTTACATGTTACCAGTACATAGTTCACATTGCTGAATTGTCCTGGAGTTTTTTTCTCATCAAAGATAGACAAAGTGGGTTGGAAAATAGAAAAACAAACTATGGCCCTTGCTTCTTTAAAACTGAGAAGTGTCTTAGAGATAAATGGAAAGGTTCTAAAGCTTACAGGTTATGGGACTGGTCTTTATTGCCCCAGGCTATCAGAGCTACCCATGCTACCATGAAACCCAGGCTGGACCTTAATTAAGATACCTAATGATAGAAATCTTAAATCTAGGAAGTACTTACTATCAGCTGCTCACATGTGAAGACCGAGAGAATCTTCTGAAGACATCATTTTGGCAAATGCAAGAAGGTACGTAATTCTTATGAACTCCTAACCATGACCATGGGTGGTTTTTAGTTTGGTTTTGTTTTGGTTTTTTCTCCCTGAAATACTTAAGATACTTCAACAAGCACAGATTAGCTTTTCAATTCTGGTTCAAATAGGTATAGATATAGATATAGATGATATGGATATAATATGTATATGTATATAACCCCCAAATATATATAGAGATAGATATATATATATAGATATATATAGATATATATAGATATATATAGATATATACACAGGTAAAATATTTTTATAACTGTAATACTCAAAACAGTAATGTTAGAAAACATTTAATTTCTGTCCTCATCCTAAGGCTGCATGTTAAATCCTACTGGGGCAAATGGAGTAGCTTTACTTTACTAGAAATGAAACAACCTTCACTGAAAAATGACGTATTTTTGAAAAGTACCAGAAAGCATTTTAAAGCCTCTCCCTGACAGATTATACCTCTTGCCATTTTTCTAGGACAGAAGAATTTTCTTTCAAAGGGATTCAATGCAGCTTGATTATTTTTTTAAGACAAATAAGCATGATATGGAGTAAATTGACAAAATGTAAATTACACCTGACAGGTTAGTACTGCAAAATATCTGAGTGCTACCCTCAGCAAAGTATCTGAAGTCAGAGATGTGCAAAAACCTTCGAAGTAATTTCATCAGGTACTGAATTATGAACTAGTCATGGCTAAATTCTAGGACAGAACGTTTTGGGTAAATCTTGAAGTTCTGAATCAATAGATCTTCAAGTTTTCAGTGCCAATCACAGAAAACACCATTGACGTTCACAGTGTTGATGCCAAAAAACTACTCCACATTCTTAAATTAAATGTGTATTTTGGGCATAAGTATTATGCAAATAGTATAGAGAAGAAAAGTTATATAAGAGAAGAATATAAGAGAAGAAAAGCTAAACTTCAGAAGTTGCCTTGGCAAAATAAACAGCCTACATCAAAAATTGTATTGAGTCAAGTGCTTCTGTGTTGTGGTGCAGATGTTCTTTATCATGCGACCTGAAATACCACTCTGCAAATCACACAGTAATTTTCTGATGTATATCCAGGTTCTGCAGAAAGAGAAAGGGAGAGATGAGGTTATGCCTCTGTCTTGTCTTCATGTTTTAAAATGATATTGCCAGACAACCTATCCAGCCAGATAATATTCCCAAACCCTACAAGATACACCAAGTCTTGAAAAGCAGCGAGTAAACAATCTACAATGTGACCGTAAGGATGGTTAGGGGCCTGAAGCTCAGGACATAGAAGGAAAGGCCAAGGGAATTGTCTTTGTACAAACTCAAGAGAAGGTTCATGGGGAATCTTACTACTGTCTACAACTATACAATGGTAAAGTGTGGAGAAGGCAAAGCCAAACTTTTTTAGAAGTAAACAGCGATAACAGGAGAAGCAACAGACAGAAGTTACCAGAAGGAAAATTCTGAGTAGATATCAGGATTTCCCCCTCTCCCTCTTCAACCTTTGGAAGAAGTCAAATTTCCATCTTTAGAAATATTCAGAACTCAATTGGACAATACAATGAGCAACCTCTATTAACTGACAGTGGTTTAGTATGAGGTTGGACTGGATGGTCTCTGGAAGTTCCTTCCACATCATGTGATCCTGTAAGTCCTGGAGTGAATTATGAATGCTATGTGCAGACTTTACCTTGAAGAATAATGTACGTGTGGGAGGAATCATCGTAATAATCCTATACTGTTTTCTGATCCCTTACTGAATATATCTGTACCTTTCATAAGATCTTCTGCAGAAGTCTGCTATTTAATACAGGCAACCTAGACCCCGAAGCCAGTAGCTACACTTCACAGCAAAATCATACTGTCAGTTTCATTTACTGAAAGAATACAGTGAACAGGAAAGTGTTAAGTACACAGTTCATGAGACATAAGTATAGTGAAGTCTAGTTATCCAGCAGCTTCAATTTAAACCAAAATTTTAGCTATAACTCTCTCCTGTGCATTTTATTAGGCATTTGGTAATTCATTACACAGTTCCATTTTCTTTTGTCATGCTAAATATATTTTTTTTAAATGTTGTGCATGCATGCATACATACATTTATAGACATATATATGAATTTCCATCTCCAGATGCAAGATATTCTCAGAATAGGTACAATATCTGGCTAATATCCATGATATGGCTAGTTTTGGTTAAAACCCAAGCATGCTGGATTTTATAATTCATAACAGTACCCATTCAAGCACGTTAATAGTTTTAATAAAATTTAGCTCATGTATGGGGTTTGTATGCCACTGTCAGTGGCACAACTTTTCAAGTTATGAAATGTCAATAGCTGACACATGCATTTAACTTAAATTTAATCGCTTGTGAGCTTATACTTCATATATGTCATTTTTTCCTCCAATGTGACCAAGGGAAAGATTGTCTGATGGTGCCAGAGCTAATTCTGCCAAGGTTTACATCAGAATAAAATTTCTGTGCCACCAAACTAATTCTGAATGAGTGTCGTAGTTTGACACTGGCTAAATGCCAGGCACCCACGAAAGGCCTGCTCGCTAACCCTCCTCTGCTCTGCAACTGGACAGAGGAGAGAGAATTTAACAAAGGGTTAATGAGTTGAGATAAGGACCAGGAAAAAACACTTCAAGGGCAAAACAGGCTCTACTTAATGATATAAAGTGAATTTATTACTAATAAGATCAGAGTAAAAGAATGAGAAGTAAAATAAGACCTTACAGACACCCTTGTCTTCCCCCAGCCCCTCCCTCCTTCCCACCAACGGCACAGGGAGATGGGGTGGGGGTTTGGTCAGTTCATCACCCAAGATCTTCTTTCCTCTGCTCAGGGAGAGGAGTTGTTTCTCTGTGGTACTGTGGGGTCCCTCCCACGGGAG